>CM017764.1:11115218-11469181 GCA_008009225.1 Acer yangbiense
TCTACTTTGTTATAATCAGTCCAGTCCTCTTTGGCTGGCCTAAAAGAATAGGTTATGCGTTTGGAAAGGAAACTGACTATAAAATGTATGTTTTTTTTTTATATTATTTTTATTCAAGGGAGAATGCAATTTCAATGCTTCACTTAAAAATCCAATACTGGATTTTACTGCCAAGGTCACCGGTGTGGATAAGTATTTGACTGAATTACAATATTCATACCGTGTACCCCTTTTGTAAATACACCCTGTGATTTTATTATATTTTTTGAAAAAAAAAATCAATTTATTGTTGAAAGCACTTTGATAATTACTACCAAGGGTCAGTTTGGTATGGCTTTTCTAAAGGTCAAAAACGTTTATTTAATGTTAGAAAAAATTTAGAATTTTTATTTATTTATTTATTTTTTACGGCAAAATCAAAACAGCCTTTTTAATATATGAATTGTTTCAAAAAGCTATTTTATATTAAAATTTAGGTTATTCCAAAAAGTTCTTTTTAAATTTTTTTTAAAACATATGAATTGTCTCAACCACCCTTTATAAATTTTAGATTTTCTACAATACAACTCTTTCATTAAAAATAAATTGTCAACACCTTTTTTTGTAATTTATACAAACAAAAACCCTTTTTTTTGTTAAAAGCACTACTCAATAAAAGCTCTATTAGTAAAAGATCTATCCTGGAAGCTTTACTTGAAAACCCATACTAAACACACCCTAAAACCGTAATTTCTTTAAATTTCACCTATAAATGTCGCCACTGTGGTAAGTGATAAGAGCTATGCATAAAAAGGATGGATCTTGGGCTTTGTACAACACTTGTATACTTTGTCATGGAGAAAAAACTAGTCTCTGCTTTGGACTTTCCTTTTCAATGCAAAAATCTAATCATATAATAATTGGTAAATATCGATTCTTAATTTAAAAAATCTTGATTTGACCTTCCATTGACTTTGAATGTCCCATCTAGATCAACTTAAGAGCTTGAAGAATGTTGCTGAAGAGCAAATTTATATAACCAATGGGATACAAAATTTATTATAATAAATGTTGCTGCTACTGTACATTTAGCAAACTAGTTGAGAGCTAGAATGAGAGGGATCAAAATTTCATCATCATCACTGACTTGTATAAAATTGGTATAAATCTAATTCTACTGACTACCAATTGACAAACTGTATACATATAGTGCATGTAAGAGAGAAATAAAGGGAGCTTGGTCTCCATGAGGTCGATCTCGTAGTTCAACTGTCCCCAAATGCTCATCAACCTGGAATCAAAAATCCTCATCTATAAATTTGTTTCACTTATTCCATAAGTCATAAATAGATATATCGAATCTACATAAGGAAGTGTTGAAGACTAGCTTTACCTATAAGCATACATTCATGCTGACGGTGCAGTAAAAGACACGTTGCAAATAAAAATCTTGCGCAGTTGCCATAATTCAATGATATATTTATATGTACATGAAGTACCCACTGCACCAAAAGAAAAACAGCCGTGCAGTTAGATTCAGATTCAGGCAACTAAATACAGAAAATGATGCTCAGTCAAAACAAACATCATCTACATACCTTACAAGGAAAGGAAGCTCAGGTGATCTTATTGAACGAAGCTACATACTTTTAGTTGTATTTTATTCTCCACCATACAATTTGCTAACATCTTCCTACTTTTCTATCAACAACAAACTAAGAATTGTTACACAAGTTGTAAAATAGAACCTGCACAAACACAATAAGAAAATTGAATTAATGGATAAACAAAACAAAACAAAAATCTTGGTCTTTCAATGAAAAGGTAGTACTATCATACCTGAGACTGCCATCTCTTTTGCTCTGTTTACATTGTTCGCATCAAGATGAGAATGCAGTCTCTGCCGGAGAAAGTGAGATCAAGATGCTCATGTACTTTTTAGCAATTCCCATCCCAAGATTTCTCCAGGTTAATAGAAAACAAATTAGAAAGACAGAAAAACTGAAAACCCCTCTAAGAAAAAGGCCAAAGAGAAGGCAACCTCTGTTATCAGACTCATGCCACCCCACTCCATCTATAATTTGATTCTATATACATTATATCTTCAACCACAATCTTGTGGAACCATGAATCAGCCTGTTGCTCGATCATATAATCAATTTAGTAGTACAATCACAATTCCTGAATACCAATCCTGAGAAGGAAATCCACAGAGTTGGCCCTTGTTAAGTGTCAGAAAGCAGCTGAAGCCTCAAAGAATAATTAATGAAAATTCCAAACCAATCTGATACTGCACACATCTACAAACAGCAGCATTCTTGAGTTGGTGAAAACTGGTTTCTCAATGTAAGTATTACGTGGAGCGGCAGGGAAACCAAGGTAGCCTCTTCTACTTCAGGCTTGATACCCATGGATGCACCGAACAGAACAAAACTCTTCCATTCCAAGGGTTTACATAATCCCCATGAACACTCAAGCTCAATTTTAACGGCTAATAGCCTCCATTGCCAGCCGTACCAGACGAAGTAACCCCTCTACGTCTTGGAAGTTAAAATCAAGAGCCCTTTTGATGGAAGATATACCTTCTCTGTGTTGGGTCTCTCCCAAGCTTACATTAGCAGCTGCAAAAGCATTCTGTGATTTTCTTGAAGCTTCCATGGCAAAATTTACATCCTGTGCCTGTAACCCATCATGTTTAATATGTTAATTATTGCTTAATTCTATGTAAAGATAGCTAAGGAGGATATAATGTCGCATGAGAATCTGTCGGTAAGATAACCAGCTTCACTTTAATGAGCAAATTTTATGTGCTTGACACATCGGAAATGTGGGAAATGCATTGGAAACATAACAGACACAGAAAATAGAGAGTAATTGTCAGGATGCTTTTGAGTAAAGGATGCAAGGAAAGATTTGTTATTTATGAGATATCCAATGCGCCAGGACTGTATCAAACATAATTCCAGAGACTATTACCACTCCAGAGGCCATCACTGTTGCAAAAGTAGAATTAAAAGTAACTAAAGAGAACATAACCTGATAAGCCGTAACAACATCAGGTTGGTTGGTTTACGTTATCAACATCAGAGGACAGAGGACAGAGGCAGAAGAAGGTTGCCACACTCATTTTGTCATTTAGAACCAGAACAGCTTATAGCTGGGCAATTAAATAAAACTTATAATATAAAATGGAGGATAAAGAAAAAAAATTAACAAGTGGTTGAAGGAGTCCATGCGAAGCAAAAGTATCCGCTAACAAAGTATCGATATCAGAGGACTTTAGATTATAGAGCTCTTGTCCGGGTCACATTTTACCTCAATACTGTAGTCTTAGACAAAGCTATTTCAAGAATCAAAATACATCTTGATGTTTTGAAACCCATCCACTAGCCAAAAAATAATGATACATCTCATGAATAAATAATGGATAACAATGTATCTAATAACTCTGGGAAATTCGATAAATCAACTGAAATCTCTACTGTAGCAAAGTCTCACACTGCCCCAAGAACATTAAAAAAAAAAAAAAAAAAAAAAAAAAACGGGGGGAAAAGCAAACAAATGTTGGTCATCAAAGCCACAATGCTTCTCTCTGACAGTGAAGTTTGTGTTTTCTAAATCATCTCTTCTCCTTGCTAATGCCTTGTACGGAGATGGGAATAAAGATAATATTATTAATATATTCTTCCTTTTATCTCTGCAGAAGACCGAATTGATGCTTATTATATCAATCCTTGTGGAAGCTTATACAGGAGCCCCTATGCGATGGCTTTAACACACCCTCCCTATTATAAGGAGAAATGCCTATACTATTGAATGCTAATATTATAATTAATAAGAATATTTACAACCACAAATGAATCCACTATGTTCTACACTTCTACCTTGATAATCTTTGTATTAGAGAGGTGAAAAAGGTAAGCCCCCGTCCTGCAAGCTGTTTTCAGTCTGTTTTTGTTTTTCAAAAATGATTTTGAATTTGCGTCCTGTAACCGTTTTTCATTTTATTTTCAGAAATAAAAAACAAAAACAAAAACAAAGTTAAGTGTTATAAGTGGAAATTTTGAAAAACAAAAAAAAAAATTGTTTTTGATTTTGTTTTTGTTTTTGATTTTGATTTCCAAATGTAGTGGGTCCCATATCATTAATATATATTTTATTTTAATATTTTTTTTTTTCAGACTTCTTCCTTCCCAATCGTCCTCCACTCTCCTTCTTCTTCTTCCTCCTCCGATGGCCGCCGCTCACCGCTCTTCTTCTTCTTCCCGCCGACCTTCTCTTTGTCTTCTTCTTCTTCTTCCCGCCGATCTCCTCTTCTTCCTCCGTGTCCCTCTTCTTCTTCCCACCGATCTCCTCTTCTTCCTGCCGATCTCCTCTTCTTCCTCCGCGTCTCGCCGCCGTTCTCCTCTGCGTCTCCGATCGCCGCCGTTCTCCTCTCCGATCTCCGATCGCCGTTCTCCTCTTCTTCTCCCTCTTCCTGTTCCTCTTCATCTTCAACTGTTAACCCTAAATTAAATTACAATTTTTTTTTTGTTAATTATTTAATCATTTATCTATATTTATTATAATATTAAACAAAATTTAAAATTGATATTTCAATTTTTGAAAGTTTTCGGTTATCCTACCGGAAGTGTTTTTTCCGTTTTTATTTTTAAAATACGGATTTCAGTAAATGCTACCAGACGCGTATTTGGAATCCAAAAATGAAACCAAAAACACTATTTTTATTTTTCTTTTTCTTTTCGAAAAACAAAAACAAATAACGGCTTGCAGGACGGGCCCTAAATTGCAAACAGTGGGAGGTGATAATCCACAAGCTTCTACAATAGAAAGAAGAACGAATTACACCCACCTCCCCTGAGGTTTGCTAAATTACAGATGAAAACGACTTTATCATTAATTAACAATCACCTCCCCTCTCGTCAGTCAACGTCCGTCAGACTTAACCTTTGACCGAATCAAGAAGGGTAATCTTGTCATTCAACTTATTAAACCCACTAAAAGACAAAAAAATATTTTAAAAAACAAAATAAACTGGGATTTAAATATTTAAAAAATATTTAAAAATACAAACAATATTTAAAAAAAGTTAACAAATAATAATCCAGACTTTAAAACTAATTAAATTTATAATTTATAATTAATAATTAATAAATATAATAAAATTAAATAAAAAAAAATAATGCTTTTTTTAGAGTTAGAAAAATTATTATTTTTAAATAATTAAAAAAATTAAAAAATGAAACACAAAAATGAATTATCCAATCAAACATAGCCACATCAGCCCTAAAAATAATTTAATTAAGTATAATATTAATTAAAAATAAAAAAAAACAAACACGAAATCTTCTTCTTTCAAAATAATGCTCATCATCTTCATTTTTTTTTTTTTTTTTTTTTTGCCTTTTTTCTATTTTTTAAATCATCATCTAAACTCTTTAATTTCAAAAAATCTACGCATGGGTCTTCTTCATCGTTGCATCTAAATGATGGTGGAGGAACAGATCTACTTCTTCACGGAGGAACATATGGTGGAGGAACAGATCTACTTCTTCACGGAGGAACAGATCTACGCATGGGTCTTCTTCATCGTTGCATCTAAACGATGTTCTTGATTCTCTGCCGGAGATTGATGACCTGTTATTCACTCTTCCACGCATGAATTCCTTGAAGAACTTGCAAAACCTTCTTTTCTGGCGCATCTCATCCCGTTCCTCTCCCAATGATCAAAATCTTATTCTCTTCTCTTCCCTCTCTTCATTTCTCATTCCCACAAATCATCAAACACCTTGCATGCACCCATACAATCTCTTCATTTCAAGCACACCCAAATCATCAAAACACACATACAAATCCACCAAACACATTTACCACATACACACATAAACCAACCAAAAGAGAAAAAAATCAATTTGTGTTCGACATTGCCTCAGTTGAGTCCCTGATCTTCATAGCGACAAACAAACCACCTCCTCTCTCATTCATATCTATCTTTGACTAATTTCTTTGTATCATCAACTTCACCATTTCAAATTTCACGAACCCTACCCAACTCTTCCAGAAAACTAGAAGAACACGAGAACGAGAAATTGGAAATTCGACTTCTTCTTTGAACCAAATAAATCGATGCGAATAGAAGTGGTGGAGGAACGGCGAGTGGCGGGAGTGGTTTTCATGGAATTATTTTGGTTTCTGGGTTGTGTTTTTAAACCAACCAAAAGAGAAAAAAAAAATCAGAGTGAAAAAGAAGATGAACAATTTCTTCATAAATCCATGTCTATTGAATCTGGATTGTGTTTATGTTTTGTTGGCTTTTTTCGATTGTGCTTGTGTTTTGATTGTGGATTGTGTTGGGGCTCTTCTATTTGGATTTGGATTTTTTTTTTCTTAATGGATTTTCTAGGTTTTAATGGGTGATTTTTTTTAAAATTTTGTATAAACTTCAAATCTGGAATTTTTTCCAGATTTCTTGAAGTGATCTTGGAAAACATTTTTTTTTTTTTTTTTGTTTAGTGATAGTCGATGATGGTGATGATCAATGATGAAGATGGCTGTGGGATGATGAAAATGATAATTGTTTTTTAAATTCCCTTAAGTAATAGTGTAAAAAATATACCTTGGGGGGGCGCAAATGTCTTCCAATATTAAAAATTATGCGGAATATAATAAAGAAAATGCATACTTGAAAAGATTCAACAAATGAATTGATTTAACTAATCAAGAGTAAATCAATATACAAGATATGCAATCAATGTAAGATATGAAAGATAAAGAAATATTATAACGAAAATTGACACAAGGATTTTTACATGGTAAAACCTCAACACTACAAGAATAATGATCTTCTGCAGCAACGTTTAGATGTCACCAAATCTTAACTCTACGTTGCCAAATGATTTTAGCGACACCAAAGCAAGTGTCTCCACCTTGTCGCCCTAGCCCTGTCGCAAATAAGTATAGGTGACATCTTAAGACCTGTGTCTCTAAAAACTACTTTTTTATACACAAGAACAGTGTCACCGTAAATGTCAAAAGAGTTCAATTGGCACTTTTAGCAACACCCAAAATGTGTCACGCAAAGTAAAAAATATTTTCATTTTTATCAAATTTAATAAATTAATAAATTAATTATCATTTTTATCTAATAATCAAATTCATATTTAAAATATTATAATTATTGTGTTATTTATTGCTGATAATTATTTTTATTTTTTTTGTCACTAATTAAAGTAACTAATAATATATTTTTATCATTATGCATTAAATTCTTAAAATATTTTCATATCTTTAAATCATAAATTATATTTATATACAATTTTAAGTTTTAAAAACTAAATAAATTATATATAGATCATTCATAAAATAAAAAAAGTTAAATAATGCTATAGAAAGAAAAGTCTAACACAACTGTAAACAACAATCCCACAATATATAAAAATAAATTCTAATATTCAATAACAACATACAATTATACAAATACAATAGAAGAGACATTCAAATTATCCTTATTATTGCCTATCATCCTATCACTTCACACTTTTTTCCTGCATTCTCCAACTCTTTTAGTGTATTCTCCAACTTTGCGTTCAAGGAAAGGATCTTAACTTACTTGGCAATAGATAATACTGTTGATGAGATTAATGTCTCTAGATCGACATCTAATATGCAAAACAACAAAAACATGTTAATTCTTTATATGAACATCCCAATTAAAAAATAAACCCAGTTGTAAAAAATAACAAGATTTAACAATCAAAGTAACAAATACTCAAAAAAAAGTTGACCAGTGAGATATACCCAAAAGAAGAAAGTTGAAATCATATGAACGAAGGTTATTGCCGGACACATCGACACTATTAAATCTCCAATTTACTTCATGTGCAGATATGGAATCCATCAAATCCATCAAATCCTTCAAGACCCAATTACTTTATAATTCAATGTTGCAACAATTAATCAAATACAAAAAATACAAAATCTACACACCCACAAAACAAAAAATCATAAAAAAATCAAACAGCAGAAACTTAACAAGAATATCAATGTAAAATTAAATCGACCAAGATTTAAAGCTAATAAACGAAGAGAAACTTATGCCAAGGAACTCCAAAATACCCAAAAATCTGCCTCGACTGTGATGCACCCCGAAACGGTCTATAATTAAGTATCCCCTGCGGCGCCAACTACTTAGTCGGCGCACGCGGGACACATGATAGTTCTCTAAACTATCGTAAAATAAATGGGGCGCGTATGTTTTTCCGTAAGCACACGGATCGTTACGATCGCATAGCGGCAAGTACGGTTCGTTCCACAGGGAGATGGATTCGTTAACTGTATCTAGTTCGAGTGTTTATTAAAGCATGTAAAAAGGAATGCGGTGTGGTGTGTGCGGAAATGTAAACTAACTAACTAAGATAGAAATGTAGCCAGGTGTCTTGGCTATCTAATTAGTCTACTCCTAATTAAGTTAATCTACTCCTAGAGGCAAGACACCCTAACTACAAAAATAAAGGTGGCTTGGAGATAAGCAAGATATATAACACATATGGGAAATCGGTTCACCAAACACAATATGCAATTTATGTCGATTGTTTAACATGTTAATCCAATTAATCTAGTAAAGGGTTCGTTCTCTTGATTAAGAAAATTACCCCGGAATCTTGATTAGGGAATTCCCGAAATCATGTCATCACTTTCCAATCGGAAGAGTGATTGTGTCTAGGATTTAGACCCATTAAGCACAAGAACATATGAACCAAAGCTAAAGTGGCATAATTATGCACATCTAAGCTATTTCCATTCCTTAAAGCTAATTGTCAAGATTATGCAAGGAATGGTTATCCAAGCACAATCTCAACTCTTAATCACTCTAATCACTTTAAACACGTACATAGTAAATCATACATCAATATACATAAACAAATGAGATATTTAATTACAACTACTCCTAATCATTTAGTTAATCTACTCCTAATCTCATTCATACATACATATCAATATATAATCATCCATACACATGAATATCATAATAAGATCTTAATCAATATACATCTAAGGAATGAATCAATACCAAATCAAAGCAAATGAACAAACATACATAAATTAGCATAAGTGTTGGGTTACAATACTCCCAAATGGGTTATACATCAATAGAAATACAAGAGATGAGTAAATGAAGAAATAACCCTTGAAGACAAGCCTCCAATAGGTCTCCCTTGCTATGAAACTCCCTTGGCTCGGTTTTGACACCCAAGCCTCTCCTATCTCTGCATCTCTACTCTCCATGGAAGGCTTTCCAATGAGGAAAATCCCCCATGGAAGCTTGGAGTTGCTCTCTCTCTTTTGTGATGATCAATCCAAGAAAAGTGGTTTCTTGGAGCAAAGTTGGGTGGTGCACCTTTTGAAAGAGAGGCAAAAGGGATGTATATATATGGTGGCAAGTTTTGGGCATGAATGGGGTGTGAAAAGACTGAAATGCCCCCGAAAATATCATGATTTTGGCTCGGTCAGGGGTAAGGCGGGTTCATGCGGCGGGCAATGTCTAGCCGCACGAACCAGCCTTGGTCTTGGCGAGCTTGGACGGCGGGTTATGTCCAGCCGCATGAGCTAGCCTTAGACTCTAGGCGGGTTTTGACGACGGGCAATGTCTAGCCTTCAAACCAGCCTTGGACTTCTTCACACAAAATTGCCCTATTTTGCCCACTTTCAGTACAAACACCTTCTATATGGGATATTTACCTGCACATAGCTAAAACACACATTATATACATAAAAGTGCTCGAAAACGAACACAAAAGATAGGAATAGGGAGCGCTAAATGTGAACATTTGGAGCGCTATCAGACTGCATTAGAGGCAGTTACCTGGGTCTAATCCGAGAGATAGGATAGTAGGGGGAGACTGTTACACATCAGTAATATGTGGCATTTAGTAGTGTGAGTCAGCTTTGAATAAGTCGTGAGTTGTTAGTCAGTTTTGAATAATCATCTTGATAGTTAGTTAGCTTTTGAATGTTTTTGAACTCAAGCTACAGTTTAGCTGATTGATTTAGTTCCTGATTTGTAGCTAGTTGGTTATGTTTGAGTTGTATAAATTAGCTCAACTTTCTTCAATAAAGAACAAGCTTTTGAGTCCAATTAAGTAAAATTAGGAGGCAGAGTTACCTCAAATCAACTCATTTTATTTACTCTGTTTTTTCTGTCATTGTTTATTTCTCTACCACATTCACATGTTTAACAAATTGGAGGTCCCACCGAGATCCTCATGGCGGACGAAACGAGACTAAAGGACTTGCAGGACTCCATTAATCAGCTCAAGAATGCTATGATTCGCCTTGAGGAACGAACTACCATATCCGACAAGTCTAGTGCTGACATACATCAACAAATTGATATGTTGGCTTCATCTTTTGGTGTTATCAGTTCGGCCGATAGAGCCACTTCATCAAACCACGTGGATCATGGGGGTGTTCAATCCCGTTCTGTGAGGCTTGATTTTCCTACATATGATGGAGAAGACAACCCTTTAGAGTGGTTGTTTAGAGCCGAACAATTTTTCATTTATCATAATACTTCTCCGGCACAACGCCTTCTTATTGTATCCTTTCATCTGAAGGGACTTGCACTCCATTGGTATAAGCTCCTTGAGACAGATCAAGCTTTAACTAGTTGGGAGGCTTTTTCCCGAGCCCTCACTCTTCGGTTCGGTCCAACCGAATATGATGATCTTGCCATTGCACTCTCCAAGCTGCGTCAACAAACCATTATCTCTGCCTATCAAAAGCACTTCGAAATTCTAGCAACCAAGGTGGAGGGATTATCAGAAAAGTTACGTACTGCTCAATTCATTAGTGGCTTAAAAGATGAGCTCTGATATGATGTTCAACTCTTCAAACCAGCGTCATTTTCTGTAGCTGCTGGGTTGGCTTGCCTCTTAGAACAAAGACACCAAGTTTGTTACAATAGTCGATTTGAGATTGTCAAACCAGGTATTCCTACTCCATCTTCTACGACTCTACCCATCAAGCGTCTTTCTCCGGTTGAAATGCGGGAACGCCGAGAAAAGGGCTTGTGCTACAATTGTGATGAAAAGTACTCTCCTGGCTATAAATGCAAGACACAGAAGATATTTCTTCTTGATGCTCAGTCATCACCTGATATGGAGGAACCAATTTCGGACGAACTAGAAGTTCTTTCCATGGCAATCCCTGACACAGAACCTAGTCCCACTCTTTCAATTAATGCAATCCAGGGAACCTCATCACCTCAAACAATGAAGGTATTTGGTGTCTTCCACTACCAAACCGTTCTAATCCTCATGGATTCCGGGTCGTCTCATAGTTTCATCACACCTGAATTGGTTAAACGAGCCAAGATACGAGTGTTACCTTCTAGTCCCAAAGTTTTGATTGCTAATGGTGAAAAGATCTCTTGCTTAAGCAAAGTTCCAGACTCAAATGTTAAGGTGCAAGACTTCCAACTCAAAACTGATTTTTTTGTATTTCCACTACATGGTTTTGATATGGTGTTGGGTGCTAATTGGCTACATACGTTAGGCCCTATTACATGGGATTTCTCTAAACTCACTATGTCCTTTGTCACTGAAGATACTATGGTTATCGGAAACTCTCCGGCATCGATGCAATGTACACCTGATGTGGGGGTTTGCAATGCCAATATTGAATGCTTCCTTATTCAAATTCACTCTATGACTGATACAATTCCAACGCCGCAACCTGAGGTCCATATTCAAGAAACTTTAGACCGGTTTAGTGATGTCTTCGAACCTGTTCATGGCCTTCCACCTTTTCGTAGCCAAGACCATCACATTCCACTTGAAGAGAATGCTAAACCTGTTACCATCAGACCGTACCGCTATCCACCAGTTCAGAAGGATGCCATTGAGTCCATGGTCAAAGAGATGTTATCTAGTGGTCTGATTCAGCACAGCTCGAGCCCTTTTTCAAGCCCAGTTTTGCTGGTTCGGAAACATGATGGTAGTTTTCGATTTTGTGTGGATTATAGAGCCTTGAACCGTATTACCATCAAATCCAAATATCCTCTTCCAGTGATTAACGAGCTGCTTGATGAACTTTATGGTGCCACCATTTTTTCTAAGCTAGATCTTCAATTAGGTTACCATCAAATTCGGGTCCATCCAGAAGATACATTCAAAACAGCATTTCAGACTCATGAAGGCCACTATGAATTTCGAGTAATGCCGTTTGGGTTGACGAATGCTCCAGCCACTTCCTAACAGTTAATGAATGATATCTTTCGACCTTTCCTTCGTAAGTTTGTTCTTGTGTTTCTGGATGATATTCTTGTTTATAGCCCATCCTTGGATTCTCATGTGCAGCATTTGGAGTTGGTTCTGTCTACGCCGCGATCTCAGAATTTATTTGCTAAACCATCAAAATGCATTTTTGGATAAAGCCAAGTGGAGTACTTAGGCCATTATGTATCTGCGGAAGGGGTTTCAGTTGATTCCTCTAAAATTTCAGCCGCGTAAGATTGGCCACAACCAACCAAGTTGAAGGAGTTGCGAAGTTTTCTTGGCTTGACGGGTTATTACCATAAGTTCATCAAAGACTACGGCCTTATTGCTGCTCCATTGACACAATTGTTAAAAAAAGATGCCTTTCTTTGGACTGATGAAGCAACTAAAGCTTTTCAGACCTTGAAAATCGCTTTATCTTGTCCTCCAGTGCTATCTTTACCAGATTTTTCTAAACCATTTGTGGTTGAGACGGATGCCTCAGGTGCAGGGGTTGGAGCTATTCTTTTACAGGACTAACGCCCCATTGCTTATTTCAGTCAGGCTTTCAAAGGGAAATCACTGTTGCTACCAACATATGACAAAGAGCTCTTAGCCTTGGTTTTTGCCATCACAAAATGACGATCTTATCTCTTATGCAACAAGTTCATTGGTCACACTGATCATGAGAGCTTGAAACATCTTCTTCACCAACGCACTGGCTCTCCTCATCAGGAAAAATGGATTGCTAAGCTTATGAGTTATAATTTTGAGATTCAATATCGCATAGGGGTTTCTAATGCAGCTGCGAATGCTTTTTCCCGTTTACCTTACACCATTTACAACAACCCGACATATGTTGAGTCTGACAATTCTTCAACCTCAAAGTCCTTGCCTTCTTTGCTGGCCATCTCTAGCCTATTGCCATCCTGGTTGGATGAACTGAAATAAGAGTATGTTACTGACCCTGATTATGCCTCCAAACTATCTCAACTTCAATCAGGTCACCTTAATCTAGTATGCTATACCACATATAATGATTTTCTCTTTTACAAAGGTCGGTTTTACATCTCTCATACCTGCATGAACTACATGATTCACCTAGCTCGGGACATTCTGGTTATGATAAGACCCTGCATCGGGTTCGTCGAGATTTCTATTGGCAAGGACTGCGAAGGTTTGTGAAGTCCTATATTCGCGAGTGTGATACCTGTTAACGGGTAAAATACTCCACAAAATCACCTAATGGGCTGCTGCAGCCACTTCCCATTCCTTCACAAATATGGATAGATATAGCTTTGGACTTCATTGATGGGTTGCCACCTTCTCACGGCTACACATTTATCTTAGTCGTAGTTGATCGTTGTTAGGTTTATAGTTTGTGTTGGCATAAATTCCATATCAAAACATGTTTCTCTTGTAATGTTTAGTGGTTCGTATATTGAAGAATTAAGAAGACAAAGGATGTCTCAACCACAATTCATTCAAGAAGCCGACATTTAAGAGATTTGTGCATCATTGTTCAACAAAGGTAATA
The DNA here is from genome assembly GCA_008009225.1 of Acer yangbiense. Taxonomy (NCBI): domain Eukaryota; kingdom Viridiplantae; phylum Streptophyta; class Magnoliopsida; order Sapindales; family Sapindaceae; genus Acer; species Acer yangbiense. Next base: position 11,128,989 of record CM017764.1, read on the forward strand.
AAAAACCTCATATCTCTTACAAGGCTAGGCACACACACACACATAGCATTCTTGTGTGTTCCTTCATGATTTGACTTCATTTATATATCACTTTCACACACTTGGCAAAATATGCTCATGCATTCATATTATGTTGGTAAACTTTGTGTTTTGCATTTTCTAAGACTATGTCTAGAAATTAGCATATGTGTGTGTCTTTGTATTTGTATGTTTCCGTGTTTTTGTATTTGGACTTGAACATGTTCTTATTTGATGTCTTATTGAGTTCCGGTCGTTTCGGTTACTCATTCATTTAATTTCGAGTCCAAACGATGTAGCTACGCTACTTTTCATTCTCATTCATTGAGTTGACTTCATCGTCATTTTTCGAGATGATTTCTCAACCGTTTTTTAAAGTTGTGTAGTCTTTGTCGTGTGTGAGAGAGTCACGGTTCGTAATCCAAAAACGGATTTGAAATCGGAGTTTGGATGCCCAACATACGGCTGAAGAACGAGAGGGAGCGCGCGAGAAAATGGTGCAGGCCGTGGGCCCCACGGCCAAGGGGGCTCTCTGCCCCCGTGAGGCCCACGCGCCCCCCATGGCCAGGGGTGACGTGGCCTCATGTGATTGGTCCATAATCCTCTTCTCTCTCCTCCTTTATCTTCCCTCATCTCTCTCAATTTGATTTTTTAAGAAGAAAATTGCAAAGAATCCCATCAGAATTTTCTCCCAATTTTTCCCAACTAATGAGTGTGAATGTATTATACCAAATGTTTGCACAACGATGCAGGGAACACACACATATGAATTGTGTGTGTGCGCGCTTACGCCTTGCAAAAAGGAAGAAGGATCTTGATACCTTAGCATCCAAGAACGAGCTTTCCCCTTTGAAGACGACATTTGCATAAGACGTTAATATCCTCCTTTAAAGCTTCTTTTCTTCAAGAATCACCTAAGCAACTAATCAATACAAGTAAAGAGAGTTTTGCAATGGAATCAAGCCAATAAAGATCTAGGATCTTACAATTTTTATATATTTTTTATTTTTTAATTTATGTTTTTCAAGTTTAATTAAAAAAAGTTTTAATTTCTGTTTTTGTTTTTTAATTATTTGTAATATTAATTATTTTAATAAGTTTTTTTAATATACATCATACTTAGGGGTATTTCGGACTTTTACATGGTCTGGTATGGTCAAAGGTTAAGTTTGACGGACGTTGACTGACGGGAGGGGAAGTGAGTGTTAGTTAATGATAAACTCGTTTTCATTTGTATTTTAGCAAACCTTAGGGGAGGTGGGTGTAATTCCTTCTAGAAACAATATAGTTTAAATAATTAATTATTTGCCAACATAGCTAAATTGTTTCACAGACGCGAGCTTTCTCTACCTTTTTTATTTATTTATTTATTTATTTATTTTTTATTTTTTATAACTAGTGGTGTAAAAATGTGTTGGGTCTAATGGGCCCGGCCATGCCTGGCACGGGTCGAGTATAGATTTGCGGCTTGGCGTGCTGGCCCGGCCAACCGTTCAATTATATATATATATATATTACCGTTACTGCCCATTTTTTATTGTTTTTTTTTTTTAATTTGGCCGTTGCTGACGTCAGCAAATGGTCAAAATTTTCAAAATGGCCAAAATTTACACCTCACCCCCTTATCTCTTCTATTTTATATTTTTACCCACATTTCAAATTTTTCTATAAATACCCCCACCCATTTCAATTTCCATACACTTTATCTCATTCTCTATATTCTCCAACTCTCCATTAGAGCATCTCCAATAGTCTACCTTGGAGACTTCCTTAAATAAAGGTGGATGTTGATGTAAGGGGCCATTAAGGGAGTATGTGCTCCAACAATACTCCCTTAAATGGTCCCTTTAATAATTTATTATTATTATTTAAATGTTTGATGTTGTGTAATAAATATTATATGGAGTTTTTAAGAAATAAAATAATCTTAAATAGGTGGAACCCACTTTAAGGGGGTCTAAAAACACCCCTTAATGAAGGGAGTGAACTCCACTTGAACACAACTAAGGGGGTCATTTAGGGAGTTGTTGGAGTTGTAAAAATACACATACTCCCTTAATTAAGCTAAGGGATGTCATTAAGGGAGTCTGTTGGAGATACTCTTACTCTCTCTAATCTCTATTTCTCTACACCTTCATATTTTAATAATTCCATTCTTACTTTCTCCTTCTCTACTCTCTCTCTCTCTCTCTCTCTCTCTCTATTCTCTACACAACTAATCTACTACTCTACTATTCTAAATTTCTAATACTCTATTACTAATATTATTCTCTAATCTCTCCACCAAAGCTCAAAGCCTCAAAGGTATGTTTTTCCTTTAAATGTTATTAATTAATTTTATGTTTTAGTTTTTAAATTTTATATTTATAGTTAATAATTAATATATTTATGCTTAGTTATTAATTTTGATATTTATTTTTATGTTTTATGTATATTTTATATTTATGGCTTTATGCTTAGTGTATTTATGAGTTAATATTTTTATGCTTTGTTATAAATTTTAATATTTAATCTTAGAATCTTAGATTTTAGTAAATTTATCATTTTATGAATTTATGTCTAGTATTAATTTTAATATTTGTATATTTTTATTTATGCTTAGTAATCTTAGTATATTTTGTTTAGTTAGTAAATTGATGATTTTATGTTTAGTAATATATTTAAATATTTTTATGATATTTATGATTTTGTGTTTAGTAATTAATTTTAATATATTCAAACTTAGTATATTTATGATTAAATGTTTAGTAATGAATTTAAATATTTTTATGTTTAATATATTACTATATTTATGATTAAATGCTTAGTAATGAATTTAAATATTTTTATGCTTAGTATATTTATGATTAAATGCTTAGTAATTAATTTTAATATGTTTATGCTTAGTATATTTATGATTTTATATTTTTATGTTTAGTAATATATTTTAATATTTGTATTATATTTATAATTTTATGTTTATTAATTAATTTTAATATGTTAATGCTTAGTATATTTATGATTTTATATTTAGTAATTAATTTTAATATGTTTATGCTTAGTATATTTATGATTTTATGTTTAGTAATTAATTTTAATATTTTTATGATATTTATGATATTTATGATTTTATGTTTAGTCGTTAATTTTAATATTTGTATGATATTTATGATTTTATGTTTAGTAATTAATTTTAATATGTTTATTCTTAGTATATTTATGATTTTCTGTTTAGTAATTAATTTTATTAATTTTATGATATTTATGATTTGATGTTTAGTAATTAATTTTAATATGTTTATACTTAGTATATTTATGATTTTATGTTTAGTAATTAATTTTAATATTTTTATGATATTTATGATTTTATGTTTAGTAATTAATTTTAATATGTTTATACTTAGTATATTTATGATTAATTTTAATATGTTTATACTTAGTATATTTATGATTTTATGTTTAGTAATTAATTTTAATATTTTTATGATATTTATGATTTTATGTTTAGTAATTAATTTTAATATGTTTATACTTAGTATATTTATGATTTTATGTTTAGTAATTAATTTTAATATTTTTATGATATTTATGATTTTATGTTTAGTGATTAATTTTAATATTTTTATGCTTGGTATATTTATGATTAAATAAATGTTTAGTAATAACTAATAAGTAGTATATTTATGATTAAATGCTTAGTAATTAATTTGTTAAAATGTTAAAATGTTAAAATTCACTACTAGAAACGATTTGTTAAAATGTTTTCAAACCCAATGTGATGAGTTGAAGTCTGAATTACAGCATCTAACTGTCTCTATTGCATTAACTTCTGATATTTGGAACGCATGTTCCAAACAAGACTATTGAATTGTCATGGGACACTATTTAGACTCTGATTGGAATTTACAAAAAAAAAGTTCTTGGTTTTTGTACTATGGATTGTGCACATACTGCAGGAAATATTTTTAATGTCATTATGCCTGTTTAGAAACTTTTGAAATACATCATCACATTATTTTTATCACATTAGATAATGCATCTGCAAATACTAATTCTATTGCATTGTTTTTTGAAAAAAATATCCCACAACATGAGGGTTATTTCTTCCATCAACAGTGTGCATGTCATATCATCAATTTAGTTGTACAGTCTGGTATGAAGGTAGTAAGCGATCGTATAGATCGCATCAAAGATGCCCTTGCTTGGCTCGACAGTTCTAATCCAAGATTGAATGACGGTAGATACTGTACAACCTTCGGTCTACGACCCCAAATATTCCTAACAGATATGCCGGTAAGGTGGAACTCTACTTACTTAATGCTGCAAAATTGTTTGGAATATGAAACACCTATTTCAGGTTTTTATAACATGAAAATGTCCGAACTTGGCCATCCAACACTGACCTCACATCTTCCCTGGCAATCCATCAAATTGTGGAAATGTCTGAATTGTTAAACAATTATAGGAAAGATAATATATTAGGCCCTGCAGTTGTTGCCATGGAAACCAAGTTTAAAAAAATACCGGTCTACAATTCTTTTCCTTTATGCTTTAGGTGTTATAATAGATCCTATGGTTAAATTATCTGGTTTAGAAACATTGCTAGATTATCTTGGTGATATTTTGAGCGTAGATTATTCTGCCCAGGTTACTGACATTCGAACCAAGTTGTTCGAAGTTTTTAGTACTTATGAGCGCATGTATGGTGGCGTTGACGAGCAACCATCAGCAGAACCAGACATACTCCCGAATCAGACAAGTTGGAACATTCTAAAACGCCAAAAAAAGTAGGCTCATCAAGTTCTTCTTCTTCATGAGCTGGATCAGCTGGTGCAACTTCCGGTGCTGAACTGAAAAGCTACCTTGAAGCTTAATTCGACGACAGATTTGAAAGAAAGAAGGGATTTGAACTATTGGTATGGTGGAGGACCTACGACTATTATAAATATCCTGTCCTGTCACACCTAGCACGGGACGTACTGGTTATCCCTGTCTCCACTGTTTCCTCAGAACATGTATTCAGCATGACTGGAAGAATTGTTGAAGAAAGAAGAAGTTCTTTGACTCCAGAGATGGTAGAGGTATTGGCATGCATTAGGGATTGGGAGTGTGCGAAAAAGAAGTTGCAAAATAACGGTAGACGAACAACTTATTCAAAATTTTAATAATTTATATGTCGAAGAGAGTTCCGGCAATAACCAAATCTAGGACTTCTAGGTTATACATGTACATTAATTTGTAATACAATTGCACTCTTTTACCCTTACCAAGTTTTTATCCCATTGGGTTTTTCTTGGTAAGGTTGTTAATAAGGCAATCATGTAAATATGTAATACTGAGACTCCGAAAGAAATAAATAATTCTTCTTTTCATATTTTCATAATTTCATCTATTTTTATTTTCTTTAATATTTTAGCTTTATAATTATTTATTCTTTGAATTATTTTTTTAAATAAAATAATAAATCTTTCTATTTTCTACATTTTTTTTATTACACTAAAATAATAAATAAGATAGACAAATTAAAATTAAAAATGTTTAAACAATATTATAAATTTATAATGTAACAAAGTAACAAATTAACAATTGAATTAAAATGTTAAATTTAAAAAAATTTAAAAGGAACGTCGGCCTGCCGGGCTCAACCCGCCATTTTTTTTTTTTTTTTTTTTTTAACTATTGAAGCCTTGAAGGGTTGCCAATTTTTTAATGTTTTTTATTTTTATTTTTATATTTGACCGTTGCCGACGTTAGCAAACGGTCAAATTTTTTAAAATTGTCAAAAATTACAATTTGCCCCTTAATCTATTCTATTTTATATTTTTACCCACATTTCAAATTTTTCTATAAATACCCCCACCCAATCCAATTTCCATACACTTTCTCTCAATCTCTCATAGTCTCATTCTCTCCAACTCTTCATTACTCTTTCTAATCTCTATTCTCTACACCATTTCTAATACTATATTACTAATATTATTCTATAATCTCTCCACCAAAGCTCAAAGGTATCTTTTTCCTTTAAATGTTATTAATTAATTTTATGTTTTAGTAAATTTATCATTTTATGAATTTATGTCTAGTTATTAATTTTAATATTTGTATATTTTAATTTATACTTAGTATTTTTGTTTAGTTAGTAAATTGATGATTTTATGTTTAATAATTAATTTTAATATTTTCATGCTTAGTATATTTATGATTTTATGCTTAGTTTTTAATGACTAATGAGTTAATATTTGTATTGTAGGAAATGGATTATAATCATCCTCAATTTCTGGACAGTATTAACATGGAGGACGATTATTTTGACCTTTCCGGGCCGACGGAAACGGCATCGGGACCTTGTGGTTCCGACATAGCACCAACATCACGTCCCTCCAAACCTAAAAAACACACATCAAATGTATGGCAATGTTTTGACAAAGAAAAAAATACCAAACCCAGACAGTAGGGTCACAACAAAATATCGCTGTAAGTTTTGTAAACTCTTATATACCAGTTCTACTTCTAAGTCGGGAACCGGTCATTTGAAAAGGCATATGGACAAATGCATGGCTTGACACGGTCATTTGAAAAGGCATATGGACATAACTACAACGGAACCGAGACGGGCCCGATGACTCCGCGTATGCTAGAGATTATACTCTTTTTCCCTTACCAAAATTTTATCCCACCGAGTTTTTTTTGGTAAGGTTTTTAATGAGGCAATCATGTAAAACTGAAAATCCAAAATAAATAAATCATTCTTCATTTCATATTTTCATGGTTTCATGTATTTTTTATTTTCTTTAATATTTTGTCTTTATTTATTCTTTGAATTATTTTATTAAATAAAATAATAATTTTTTTTTGATTACACTAAAATAATAAATAAGATTGACAAATTACAATTAAAATTACATAATTTAAATTGTTTAAACAATATTATAATATTTAATTATTTTTTTTTTAAAAAAAAAGTGGGCCGGCGTGCCAGCCCGGCCCGGCCCACCAGCACGCATATGAGGCATGTGACGGGCCCCCATGTTTGAAAAATGGGCCGGCCTGGCTTGGCACGGGAATTTGCTATGCTGTGCTAGGCTGAGCCCGTTTTAAAAAATGGGGGCCATCAGCCCGGCACAAATGGGCCATGCTGGCACACATTTACATCACTATTTATAAGTTATAACCCAGCGGGTTAATAGCAACAGTACCCCCTGAACATATAGTGAAATCGTATAGTGCCCCCTGAATTTTTTTTCCTAGCATTAAACCCCTCGAACTCTGATAAATAGGTAAAAATGGACGGATTACTAACTTCCATCCATTTTTTGGTCACGTGCTCTTCACGTGAGTCTGTACGAAGGTCAATTATGTCATTTCGTCCTGATTTAAAGAAGAAAAAAAAATTTAAAGGAATTTTTTTTTTTATTAGTTGGAGATCTAGATTTGATCTCCACCTAATCAAAAAATAAAATAAAAAAATTAACAATATCAACATCATCTTCTTCAACGTCCATCTTTAATTCCATTTTCTTCATTAGAACAACAAAAACCCAAACATTAACAACATCTTCTTCTTCATTTTCAAACAAAAACACAAAAACCCAAAAACACAAAAATCCATCTTTAATTCTTCTTCTTCTTCACGACACTAGATCTGGATTTCTGTTGGGTTGGTGGGTCTCACCAGACCCGATCCCTTACACCAAACCCATCGTCAACACGGGTCGATGCGTTTCGACAGGTTGTGGCTCCAAACCCATGTGTTTTGAGCCTACGATCCGCGTCGATTGTCGTTGACCAGCACGTCGGCGTCGATCAGTGGCGGGAGATCATCGATCGTTGACCAGGATTAAGGCTGATCGTCCAAAACCCACTTCATGGAAAGAAGAAGGAAGAACCCAAACCCTCAAACCCACACGTTTTCCAACCAAAATCCAATTGGATTTGAAATGAGACAGAGAGAGAATAAACCCATTACAGATGAATGAAAATAGAAGAAAAAAGAATGAAACCCACGCGTTTTCTTAATCCAATTCACAGATGAAATGAGACAAAGAGAGAATAAACCCATCATAGACAATAATCCTACGCGTTTTTGGTTTGGTTATTGAGAAAATAGAAGAAAAAAGAATGAAAAGATAATTTTTTTTTTGAATTATTTCTTTGGTTTAATATTAAGAACCTCTTCTCACCTTTCAACTATTGTTGGGTGTATAGAGAAAGATATGTTTATTCACAAACCTCCCCTTAATTGTAACACTGTTAAAATTTCTGTTAGGGTGGTAAGGGCAAACCTGTACAGTCCATAGTTCATATAAAATGTAAAAAAAAAAACTTCATCACTTTCCATTTTCTCTCTCATCTCCCTCTCTCTTCTTCTCATTTCTCTCTCACCTGTACATTCCACGTGCTGATGGAGATGCGGATCTCAACCACCAGCAAGGAGGACCCACGCTTGTCGACAAGCGTCGAGCTGTGGAGGCAATGGTGTGGCGATGGAAGTCGTTAGGCCACCGGTTGCCAAGCTCGTTTTTTATTTCTTTACTTTGTTTAAAATCTCAAATTTGTGTTGATGTGGGTAGTAATTTGTATCGATGATTACTGGTTTGTTGATGATGGTGATGTTTGGATGCATAGGCTGTGTTTTGTGTTTGGTAAATCTATGTTTTGTTTTGGGTTTCTAATCGGACCATATTTACACCTATTTGAGATCCCCATTTCCTATAATTTGTTCTCGTTTTCGAGCATATTTTGGTATATAATGTATTTATTGTGAGCCTTGTGTAGGTTATTCATCATAAATAAGGTATTTGAGCTTAATTGATGAGTTTTGGAAGTTAAAAGGGCTGAAATGGAAAAGGCTCATACAGAACACCTGACTTGCAGGTCATATATCTCTCTCCTCAAAATGAACTGGGTTTCGTGCTACCTATGGTTGGAAACACCCAGAAGTCTTCTTTCCAACGGTTCTTCAAGAATGCGATTCTGATATTTGTGAAGACAGTTATGCCCGTTTCCGTAACGGTGCGCGAAGCTGAAAACTGACAGTGCAGCGTTTTGGCCGAAATTGAGGGGTAATCTTGTCCTTGCACCCCAAATTCGTGCCCTGACCTCTCCACTCTTTAAATACCCAACTTTCTCTCATTTTTTAGAACTCTTACAGCCCCCACACACCACAGAAACCCCCTTCTTTCATCTTCTTCCTATTCCATCTTCTTCACCAAATAAGAGAGAGTTTCAAGCTCCCATGGAGGTTTTTCCTCCATGGGAGCTACCATACATCTCCACCACCATTTTTATACTACATCCACCCATCTAGGAGTAGATTACAAGAAGAATGGAGTGGTCTTTGGACCAAAAACGAGCTAGGAAATCAAGGAGAACTTAGAGGAGTTGTCTTCAAGGGTTGTCTCCTTTAAACTCATTTCTTTTTGTATTTCTTGTTTTCTTGGATGTAATCACCAATTTGGGAATTATGTAAACCTACACTTGTGCAATATATGTATGAATGTTTCTTAAATTCTTTGGGTTTTGTTTTATTCTTTGATTTAAGCATAATTTCTCTCTTATTGTGATATGAATGTGTGTGGATGGTCAAAATCGATATGTGTCCATGAATGAGATTAGAAGTAGAGTAATTTAAATTAGGAGTAGTGTAATTTAACATCCCATGATTGTTGATTCATTGATGAATGAACCTAAATACCATGTTTAGAGTGATTTGAGTTTTAGCTCCAAAGAATGGGTGAAGCTTGGTTGATTATGCATTCACATGCTAGATTAGGCTTTGGTTCTTTATTCTTGTGCTTTATGGGCCTTATTCAAGGCACAATTGCTCACTCCATGGCTTGGGTTTAGGTGATGAATTGATTTTGATGAATGCCTTAATTAAGATAATGAACCCTTAACTTGAATTGAATGTTCTTAATGATAACAATCAACTATTTGCACATTGTTGTTTAGTGAGCTTGTCCCATTTTTAGCCATCCATCTTAGGGAGATTTGAGAGATAAGGAGAGAGCTTTCTCTATGAGAGAGTTGAGCATGCATGAGATTGGAGAACGCCGTAGTCGTCTAGTGGTGAGGACATCTCGGATTGACACCAGAGAAGACCCGGTGTTCGATTCCTAGTTACGGATGAGGGGTCTCCTTTCTATCTGTTTTGTATTTCTTTCTTTGTATTTCTTTCTTTGTATTTCTTTTCTCATCTTCGATGTGTACTTTCATTCATTAGGGAATTGATATAAACCTAGCATTGTTGCCTTTTTTGTTGCATATGCTTGTTGATGGTTAAGTGGTCTTTTGAAGTGCTTAAAGCTTTCGAGTGGTTAGCCACCATTTGAATGAACTTAGGTTGTTGTGTGAAGGACCGAGAGGTGAAGCACTCAACGTGCACTAGTAGATTGGCCACTACATATAGAGCTAGCGCGCAATTTTGCTTGTATTGTCGCTATGTGTGTCTCATAGTTCTTAAGGAACTCGAGTGCAGTTCGGGCAACTATCGAGAGATAGGTTGTTGGTGCATGTCGGTATAGCCATTGTTGCTGGAGTGAGGACAATTGGTGAGAATTAAGTGAGCACGACATTCAACATTAACTATGCATGTTTGTATGAAATTGTGTGATTGCTATGGTGGAGTCATTTACTTAATGTAACCATTTACATTCCATATCTCTCCATTCTATTCTATCCATGTACATATATTGTATATAATTTATGTTTTATTGCAATATTTACATTTAATGCACACACACACACACACACACACACACACACACACACACACACCTTAATTCGTATTTTTCCAAATAAGCTAAGCTAGTGACAGTTGACGGATTCCACCTCCCTACGGAACGATACCCTTGCTTGTACGCTATACTAGTCTCTTGACTCGTGCACTTGCGAGGTTGAATGTAAAATTCAAATCTTTTGATACTCCTCAACGACGTGTCATCAAAGTGGCGCCGCTGCCGGGGATGTGGCTTATTCGTTGATAGTTACTAGTTTTAGCTTAGGTTCTGTAAATATCTTAGATTTACTGCTTTTTATTGCTTTGCGGAGTAGTTTGTGATGTTGAAAATAAACACCTCTTTTACTCATGTTTTTCATTGTGTGATCGACAATGTTTAGGCTAGGTTTGGGGGTGTAAGTCGTGTTATTTTTCTTATTTTTGTTTAAGGCATATGCATTTGATTTTCTTTAAGTTGTTTTGTGCAAGGAAAGAAAATTTCAGGTAGGATGGACCCCACAACTCAAGAGAGCTTCTCGGAGGCTTGGTTGGTTCGAATAACCACTCGTGAGGGCTTACGCTTCAAGGGTATAATGCTTTGCTTATTTTTGTGATTTTTATTTATGTTTAGATCTAAGAGTGGATATATGTTGTGCTTAGATCTTAGGATTTTTAGGGTGTTTGTTTTAGAAAATTTTCAAATATCTGCAAAACTGCCCTGTTTTGAATATTTTTGAGGCAAATGTTTCATTAAAACTGTACTCATTGGTGAAGAAATTAATTTTTTTGCCCACGTTGCATTTTTCGATTTCTCATGCTGATTCCGAATATATAAAGAACGTACAATTCTGGGTTGTGGATCAAAAGTTAAGAGCATTTCTTCGACCAAAGGTCATGGGCGATGCCCTGTTTTTCGAAATTGCGCTTTCACTGTTTTCATCGTCCATTTTCACACTTTTCCCATTAGACTTTTGAAATACTTTTTAAATGAAAAGTGTGTATTTATATGTCTACTCTATGGTGTAAAAAATTTGAGAAATTATTTTAAGTGCTTTTAAAGATATGCACCAGAAAGTGGACATTGGACGACTTTAAATTTCGACAGTTTTTGAAATCTTTGGCCTCCATGTTGAGTTGCTTTTCTTTGTGTGCCGGTAGAGACATGCATTGTATGCTTTTAGCTCTGTGCATCACTTAAATTTTCTTGTACAGTGCCAATCTTTTGATGTTGAAGTGGATAGAACTCTTTGCTTGTTTAGCCTAGGAAAATAGTGGAGACTACCCATGAGTGACACTTAGCCAAAATAGCGAAAATATGTGGGTTTTGTTTCTACTCTTTAAACACTCTTCGATTTTGTTCTTAATTGTGATCTCATTGTATATACATTTTGCATTGATTGTCATAGAACTAAAATAATGTGGACTGCTTGTTGAGATTTGTATTCCCTTATTAGATGGACTTTTAGAAGTGATTTTGGGCTTGAATGTGTGCAAAACTACTAAAATAGCCTAAACACTCCCACACCTATATTCATTGCAAATTGAAGCCAAACACTACACCCCAAACCATTCCCTAGTTATTGATCATGTTGAGGTGTATAGTTTAATAGGAGTTATGTATTGTAAAACTCTAATTTTTGTAAAAGCGTGTACTTAGGCAAATGTATGCAAATTGTGCTAGGCAAAGGCTTACAAAAAGAAAAAAAAAAAAGGAAAAAAAAAAGGAAAAAGAAAAGAAAGAAAAAAAAAAGAAAAAAAATGGTGTGAATTATAAACACTTAAGCCTTCAAGTTCTTCAATTGTAAATTTACTCTTAAATATGAGTACAAATGTAGCACAAATGTGCAATGTAAATTTTATGGCCTAGACGCTTGTAATAGAGCTAATTTTGTTGTAATGTAATGTGTAAACACCTTTACATGGTTAATAGCTTTATTCTTCCCACTCCTACCATATATTCCATTCCATAAACTTTCACATATCACCTTAGCCACAATATAAAGTGAGGGAAAGCCCATTTGATCTTTTAGAAAGTCTATATTGGGAATGTGAGTCAATGCATGCTCTTTCCACGTTCATGACATTTCAATTCATTCCATAAGATCTATCACTATAAATGTGCGTTTATTGAAATACTCATATGCGATATATTAGATTCCAGCACATAAACTCATTCGCATATGTTTGATTGAGAGTGATCGCCTAGGTTCTGAGTGGAAAAATACGACTGAAATCCAAGGAGGATTAGAGTCAAGGCGAATTTCATCTTGGGCATACGAGCGTAGTTGTTTTGTAAACTGAAAACATCATAAGTTTTGGCATACTTGCATTGCGTGATGCATTGTTATTAATTGGTATATTTGAGATACTAGCATGCATGTAGTCTTTATTTGGTATGTTTGGATTACATCTCAACTTATCTTGCAGAGTATACGTTTATGGGTGTCGTAGCTGTAAACCTTCAGGAGACTATAACTTCTCCTCTAGGGATCGCCTATCGGTTTAAAGGCTTGTGGCACATGCTAAGTGCCATCGTATTTCCTACGGAAGTGGACTAGCCCAGTTTTTAGTTTTTATATTTTGTTGTTTTTCATTTTTATTTTGCTTGAGGATGAGTAAAAGATAGGTTTGGGGGTATTGAGACTTTGATGACACGTCGTTGATGTGTATCAAAAGATTTGAATTTTACATTCAACCTCGCAAGTGCATGAGTCAAAAGACTAGTATAGCGTGCAAGCAAGGGTATCATTCCGCAGAGAGGTGGAATCCGTCAACTGTCATTAGCTTAGCTTAGCTTATTTGGAAAAATACGAATTAAGGTGTGTGTGTGTGTGTGTGTGTGTGTGTGTGTGCATTAAATGTAAATATTGCAATAAAACATAAATTATATACAATATATGAATATGGATAGAATGGAATGGAGAGATATGGAATGTAAATGGTTACATTAAGTAAATGACTCCACCATAGCAATCACACAATTTCATACAAACATGCATAGTCAATGTTGAATGCCGTGCTCACTTAATCCTCACCAATTGTCCTTACTCCAGCAAAAATGGCTATACCGACATGCACCAACAACCTATCTCTCGATGGTTGCCCGAACTGCACTTGAGTTCCTTAAGAACTATGAGACACACATAGCGACAATACATGCAAAACTGCGCGCTAGCTCTATATGTAGTGGCCAATCTACTAGTGCACATTGACTGTTTCACCTCTCGGTCCTTCACACAACAACCTAAGTTCATTCAAATGGTGGCTAACCACTCGAAAGCTTTAAGCACTTCAAAGGACCACTCAACTATCAACAAGCATATGCAACAAAAAAGGCAACAATGCTAGGTTTATATCAATTCCCTAATGAATGAAAGTACACATCGAAGATGAGAAAATAAATACAAAGAAAGAAATACAAAACGGATAGAAAGGAGACCCCTTATCCATAACCGGGAATCAAACACTAGGTCTTCTCGGGTGTCAATCCGAGATGTCCTCACCACTGGACGACTACGGCGTTCTCCAATCTCATGCATGCTCAACTCTCTCATAGAGAAAGCTCTCTCCTTATCTCTCAAATCTCCCTAAGATGGATGGCTAAAAATGGGATAAGCTCACCAAACAACAATGTGCAAATAGTTGATTGTTATCATTAAGAACATTCAATTCAAGTTAAGGGTTCATTCTCTTGATTAAGGCATTCACCAAAATCAATTCATCACCCAAACCCAAGCCATAAAGTGAGCAATTGTGCCTTGAATAAGGCCCATAAAGCACAAGAATAAAGAACCAAAGCCTAATCTAGCATGTGAATGCATAATCAACCAAGCTTCACCCATTCGTTGGAGCTAAAACTCAAACACTCAAATCACTCTAAACATGGTATTTAGGTTCATTCATCAATGACTCAACAATCATGGGATGTTAAATTACACTACTCCTAAATTAAATTACTCTACTTCTAATCCCATTCATGGACACATATCGATTTTGACCATCCACACACATGCATATCATAATAAGAGAGAAATTATGCTTAAATCAAAGAATAGAACAAAACCCAAAGAATTTAAGAAACATTCATACATATATTACATAAGTGTAGGTTTACATAATTCCCAAATTGGTGATTACATCCAAGAAAACAAGAAATACAAAAAGAAATGAGTTTAAAGGAGACAACCCTTGAAGACAACTCCTCCAAGTTCTCCTTGATTTCCTAGCTCGTTTTTGGTCCAAAGACCACTCCATTCTTCTATAAGCGTCTACCCGCTATGCACAAAACACAAAATGGAGGGTTATTCTATTTTCATTATAGAAGGATTATTGAAGAATTATTCGATTTTTTTTTCTTTGGATCATAATTTCAGAAAAACCTCTCGAATTATCCTAATCCGCAAGATAAATTCTTTGATTCTTCTACTTTGTAGATTATCTAGAAATGAATGGGCTCTTGGCTCGACATACTTTGTTCTGTTCTACTAGAATTCTCGTTTTTTGTTGGGGTGTAGTGTAAATAGGACATGATGGAGCTTGAGCAAAAAGTATTTGTTCATTTCGCAAGGGCAAGGATCTAGGGTTAATACCAATTAATAAGGTGTAACAAACTTCGTAAGTATATTTTCGATATATAAATTGAGAGGATCCGATTCGAGCAATTTTGAAATCCAAAACGACAATTTGTTGGAATTGGTAAAACTCTTTCGATGAAGAGTGTATCATGCAAGAATCAATTGTTCGTATGATAAAAAATCAAGAGCCTCGAGCCAATAAAGATTGAGAAAATTGACTTAAGAAAAAAGGACTCCGCCGGAAAATTCAGACCTAACCATTAATCGAGAAGCAATGGGAACGATATAACCCGTGAATGCAGAAGATTCTATTGAAAATGAATCTTAATGATTGATTGGGTGGGATGGCGGAACAAACCCGGGACCTCCTCTTTTATTCTTTTATTTTGAGAGGTCATGAACTAACCCTATAACAAATCCGATCCAATTTATCGTAATCGATTAATTAACATGTTGGTTAACCGTATTCTGAAACACAGAAAAAAATCATTGGCTTATCAAATTATCTATCGAGCCTTGAAAAAGATTCAACAAAAGACAGAAAAAAATCCCCAACTACTGGATAAGGGATATCTTGTTATGAAAGACCCATTACTGGAAAATTCAAAAGCATTCGTACTCTCATAACTCAAGTTGGATAACTTTTAAATAGCCCAAAAGAAAATCTATTCATCAGAGGATAGTTTTTCTTTTGTTAAAAAATACATCTTTTGTTGTATCATTTCCAAAAATGTTGACAAACTTGCTGGATACGTAAAAGAGATCCTTTCTTTTCCATCACTTTGATATGTATAAAAAAAAAAAGTGTGACATTTCATTTCTTACAACATTAATAAATCGATTATTTTTATTTTATTTTTTATATCGAAATGGGCGATTCCATTGTTTATAGTCGAAAAGAAGAGTCGCGAGAGGTTTCTCAAACCATAATAAATATTTCTCTTCTTTTTCTTTAAATATTTCTAACTTCGAATTTTCTTGATTCCCATCCGGATCCTCCTTTTCTTCCAAAAAAAGGGAAGGAGAAGGATCTTCTTTTCATAACTGCAATTTAGAGGTTCCTATTTTAAAATTAACATGAGACAAAAGGGAAGTGTTAACACCTGAATGGCCTGGGGACTAGCATATGTTCGTGGGAATTTCCAATGATCTGCACCAATAAGACATAGTCTTGCACTGTCTGAATAAGGCTCAAAGTTGGAATCAGCAACTAAATAACACGCATGTGCAGCAGCAACCTGTGAAAATTCTTTCTGGTAAGGAAAATGCCAAGAAAAAATAAGTAATAAAAAAAACACAGGTGAAAAGGAAGAAAGTACATTCAACCTACCTCACCCCTCTCCTTCCATTAGCAATCTCCAAGATGAACAACAAGAAGCTCATCACCTTTTGTTCTGTTTGCAGTTATGATGGCCAAGTTCTCTTCCCAGTTATCTAGCATAAAATTTGCCCCACTCTGTAGTCCAAAATTTTAAAAAGATACATTATAGAAGGAGCTTTGGAAAAAATATTTCAAGGACATCGTGTAACATTCGAATTGAAAGTAGAAATATGCAAAGCATTGTTCTCTTCCTCACCCCAAAATTCAGGAGTATTCAAAACTTAAAACACTAAATAACATAAGGTTTTAGAAATGATACATGCTCAATATTTATTTGATGCAGCATAGGATAAAAAGAAAAACCAGTACAGGCGTACAGCAAACATAAAGTGATACTTTCTAACAGAAGTACTCAAATTAATGTACCTGTACAGGCTGTTGAAATGTATTTACAGAAGCCGGGATAATGCTATAAGCTGCATCATTGGAAAATACATCTGCAGGTTGCCCTGCAATTAGTAGGCACAGTGTCCGCAATGGTGACCCTGCTACTAACTGCTTAATTGCCATTTGCTTCAAGGTATCACCATAAAGCTGTATGTACTCATAAAAGAGACAGAGATATCAGCACAAGCAGAAATCAGGTCGTACATCATTCCAAACAAATGCCATTATAATATTATAAGGATCAACCATAAAACAATCCAAGCGTGTGCTGCTAAGGAAATGTAAAATGTAACAGCAAGCACCTGATCACCAAGCTGGGATGCAAGAACAAGCACTGGTCCCCACAATTGACCTTTTCGTGCACATTCTAAAGCTTATTTTTTTCTACCAGAGACGAGAAGCTTTTGTACCTCAAGAGTAGTTGCCTGAACAAATGATAACTGTTTATTAAAGAAAGTACTTGTGAAATTGAATCAAAAGGAAAGTACAACATATCAAATTGTTGTAAGAAACCAGAGTGACAAAATGTGCATACCTGAATCTGTGCTTCAGCGGGCAAGTTCTGCAAGCAATATGTCTGAGGACCATAATAGCTCATTTGGAAATCATTTCTCTTTGCAGACCCAAATAGCTTGGCAACAGCGGACTCAGCACAATCACTTTACTGATTTCAAAAGGTAGTAGAAGGAGAGAGATGAAAATGTAAAAGGTCAAAACTCACTAATGCATCCATGTGAAAGCTGCTATATAAGAGTAGCAGACAAGCAGTGAGAACAATGAGATCTGAACTTACGTTGTATGCATATTAATCACCAAAGCATTGAGGCCAAAGTAAAAGCCTTTTTTTTACAAGATATGGTAGACATAAATCAGCAAACAAGATTACTGAATTGTCAAAGATTATCATGGTCTACATTGGATGGCATATAAAACAATATTAAGGCATGACATTAATGCAGAAGACTAATGGAGAGCACAATAATTGTATATGGAAGATAATTTTAATGTGTAAAAAGCAATAACGAAAGCAAACCAAGTTCATGACTAATGTCTTTCACATTAATCTCATTATGAACAGCTTCAGAAGATTTTTAAGAGGAGGACGAAGCAATTATTGCAAAAGGAATTACTACAAAGATTGGGGAGTAACTGACCTTCAATACTGGGTCAGTGCCAAAAGGAGATCGAAGTTTTCCATAATACGGATAAGCTATTTTTAACAAAGAGAAGAGCAAACTCATGACTTCCCCATTTTCATAGTCATTTGGAGATTCACAGTTTGCAATCCTCTCATCAATCCACTTGTTCAACTCTTTATTTCCAAAATTCCCACCAACCAATGGCCCAGGAAAAGATTGCTGACACAATGTGTGTAAGTAGTCACAAGTTCCCAATCCAACTCTTTTTTTTTGTTTTTTTAGATGATTTATGTTATTACCCATAAGTGCAGAGGCTTCATGTCTTGCAGGTGGATTCAATTTCACCAATTCATCCACAATATCTTTCCATTTCCTGCAAAAATAATCAAACAGTTGTTGAAAAACTACTCATTCAAGTTAAACAAAGAAAATATTTACATAATAGGCTCTTCAATACCTGACAAGATGCTTCACTAATCTCCTGACATCATTTGATGAATGCTTCCTCAATCGATTCACATGTCTCCTAATATGAGTTTCCTAAAATCAAAATCAGGAAAAAAAAATTAACAAGTCATGAATTGATAATTTAGTAAAAACACAAACATATTTTTTTTAACAAAAACAAGTTCCCAAAATTAGCTTGAGAGCTTTAAAGGTTATATCCATGTCTGCCAAGAAAAAAAGTAGTATCAGAAATCCACCCACCATCCAAAAAAGAAAAAAGCTCCAACCACTGTGCACATATACAAAAAGTTTTCATAACTTCCCATAACTATTATGTGATAAAAAAAGAAAGGTACACATTAAAACTGTTTTTAAAGCCTGGTCTAAAACTCAATCCTATCCATTAGAATGAAGACGAGTTTAGCAATTGAACCCCAAGATTTATGATTATGCTAGGCAAACCTCTTATGGCAATTCAAACACCACTAAACTTATAATATTCTTCAACAAAATTTTGACCACACAAACATGAAGGTTTATGCATGAAGAATAATATATCATTTGACAAATGAACTTCAAAAAATAAAAAATAAGCTGCTGTAGAATTGTGCTAATCACAGTCCATTAAATTTCAAAGGAAGTGTCAAGTAGTTAACTAACTACAGTCTTGATATTTGTCAAAACATTCGGAAGATACTCGAAGACATTATACAATTTAAAGATGCATTTTTGGAACTTCAATTTTCCTCACCTATTATTTTTCTATTCCTTCTTTGCCCCTAATTGGTAGTTGATTAAAATAAACAAGGCCAAAAAAGAAATGACAAAATTTTGGGGAGCTTACAGTTCAGTATGGTAAAAGCAGCCTTGTGTTGTTATCACCATACAGATCAAGACTGACCTGTTTGCATGCACATCTCCAAGTATTAAAATTAATATTTTCAAGGTTCTATATTCAGTTCAATTATTGGTCAATTTATTAGATTAATTAGTAGCTATAATAATACCTGCCATCCAGCTTCAATGCTGTTAAGATCTTGACCAAAAGAACCACCCAGAATCCAGAGCTGAGACAAGCTGAACTCATTAGGCTGTTGTATTTTAGTTCCCATACATTAATGGTGGCCTTTGCTCCCTAATACTTATCCCCTTCAATATATGCTATTGCATGCTAAACAACACCAAAAACACAAACATTTACAAATTATAACAACCAGAATGAAGAAAGAAAAAATAATTAAAAAAACTTGTGAATTTATTTATTTATACCTGATGACTACTTTCATTGACAAGGTCAGGATCAGCAGATTTTGGCATTGGGAGGGTTCTGTGCTTCTTCCTACCATATCTTTTGACGGAACTTGCTCTCAAAACATCATCTTTTTTGGTGGTCCTTATGGGTATGGTATCTTCTGGGTTTTTTCATTCGTGTGCCACAACTAAGAGATTGGATTTGTTCTTTCCTTGCTTGCTTTTGCAGACACCCTGTTGTCATCAAAAAGCCCTTCTGGGTGGTAATTAGGCCTCATCTGATAAATCAACCCAACAATACAAAATCAATAACACTAAAAATAAAAATGAAAGTTTGGAGTGAGTGAGGAAAAACGTGAACCTAAATTTTGCGGTCTTTGAGATAAGGATGATCAAAAGCTAGCTGGTGAGAATGTGAACACAATCTATAACATCCCCATCTGGACTCGGTTCAACTAGACCTGGTACGGTTTCGGTTCGGTTCCGGTTTCGGTTCAGAACTGGCGGTTCTGGTTCCATGGTTTGGTGGAACCAGAATCGGAACCGCTATATGCCGGTTCCGGAACCGCTATATGCCAGTTTCGGAACCGCCGGTTCCGGTTCCGGTTTCGGTTTCATAGGAACCGGCGGTTTTGAACCGCCTTTTTTTTTTTTTTTTTTTTTTTTTTTAAAAAAGACTTCTAAGTTATAAGTTGTAGATTGTAATTGAATAAAATAAAATATATAAATGACAAATTACAAAATTAAATTAAATTCATTGGGTTATTATTTGAATAAAATAAACAAATGACAAATTACAAAATTAAATTAAAATAAAACTAAACAAAATGACAAATTACAATTTACATTTCATTGGGTATTTGGAAATTGAGTCTGTTATAGGTAAAAATAGTCGTGAAGGACACGTCACCACCATAAAAGGCCAGGTAAGCAGGAGTCAAGATAAGTCAACTTATGGAGCAGAAATCCTCCACGACAACTTACTCGGAAAAAGAGTAAGTAGCCCAACAGCAAACAAAGACAATCAACTCGGGCAATAAACCTTACTCGGGCACATACTCGGGCATACTCGGGAATCAATGAGACAGATAATCACTGGCATTCATATTCCAAACACGGGACATAATCAGCGACCAGCGCCTCCACGATAAAGCAACGGTGGGGCTGCTCAGAATTCAAATAAGGAAACAAATAGCTTTCCCGCAATAAAGGAGGAGGAATCAGAATCAAACTTGGACTCAGCCAAATCAGGAAATACGCTACAAAGAGGGAAACATAATCCGTTTGGGATCAGGACACGCCCAAAACTTGGGCACCACGATACCAAACCCTAGCGGTAGTATCAAACCCTAAAAACAACATGTATAAATACCCCCTTTATGCACAAATAGGGGGTACGCGAGAAATAGTGAAGAGAGAGAGATATTATAGTGCAATATTCTTGTAACCATTCTTCATAGTGAATTTGGCTTCGTTGCTAAGGCAACAATCCGTGGATGTTTCTCCAATCATTGGAGTTTTACCACGTAATCGCTTGTTCTTTCTTCTTGATTTTTAATCGTTCTCGTTCATAAACTATAGCAATTCGAAAATAAATCATTGACTTGGTGACCATGAAAAATCACCGTCAACAATTGGCGCTAGAAGGAGGGGAACCCAAAAATTTGTGACAACAATGGCTGGCGAAGGAGATGGTAGCGATTCCAGGTACAGTCAAGGCATGCCAAGTAACGAGCTGGAAGATGACACCGCGCTCAATACTGCGGATGCAACCCTAACGACGGCAGACCAGTCAGCCACCCTGGCTGGTATTCAACGTTTCCCTACAACTAATGAAGAAATCGCGCAACGACTCCGTGCTTCTTTGCAACAACTTATATCAGACGCAGCAAGGCAAGGAATTGACCTTTCTATCACGGAAGGTTTGATGTCGCCTCACAATCTGTCCGCCCCAAACCAGCAGGCAGCAAGATTGCGTTCTGCAGTGGTGATACCAACGCCTGATGCACCCCTAAAGGCAAGGCGAGATCCTACAGGCAGACCAGAGATATTATCCGAAAGAGTGGCCAGGAGAAGTAGGGAGCATAGAGAGGGGAATGATTCTGACAAAGGGTACGATCAAGATCGGATAGCTGGGGATCGAGATCACCCTAGAAGGCGCAGTCACCGGAGAGACTGGTCATCCTCCTAGGAAGAAAGTGAGCAGAATCATCATCGCAAACGCCAAAGGGGCACAGTTCGGTTGCATGGCCTAAGCCGAGATCGTAGAGAATTGAATCCGGAGGAAAGGGGCCAAAAACTGACCATAAGTCAAAATTTCAATGCGATAGGGGAACCTGAAGGAGACAGAGACATACTCATACAGAGTCTGACCCGGGAAGTTCAGAATAATTGTCGATAAATGGATGCTTTGGTCAGGCGATATGGGCGCAACGAGCTGTCAGATGATGAATCCGGAAGCCCTTTCACCAATAGGGTCCTGAGGATGCCTTTCCCGGAGAGATTCAGGATGCCACACATTGAGCTATTCAAGAAAGATACCGATCCAAAAGAACACGTCCGGAGGTATAGGAGCGCTATGGCGCAATATGTCCACAATGACGCCCTGCTGTGTTTGAATTTTCCTTAGACTCTTGGGGATCTAGGCTCCCGGTGGTTTGGCAGGCTACCAGCAGCAAGCATAAGCAGCTTCGATGAGTTGAGCAAAGCCTTCTCAAGGCAGTTCCTCGGGAATGTACACAGGAAAAAATCAGTGGCCCACTTATCCCAACTCAAACAGGGAAAAGACAAGTCGCTGAAGAGATATCTGGGGAGGTTCGGCCAGGAAGTGTCCGAGATTGGGAGTGCAAATGACGAAGCAATAATTGCCGCGTTCATCAACAACCTTCAGAATGGCCAATTGTCATTTGACCTCAGAAGAGCTCGACTAACCAGTTACGCTGATATGATGGACATGGCAGGGGGTTACGCCCTGGCTGAAGAGGAAGAAATTGCCATAGGAGGTTACTTCGTGCATGGCGGTCGCCCATAGGGAACCAAAACCAAAGACCAAACAAAGGCGCCCGATACCAAAGGGGACAAACAGAAGAATAAAGCGCGGGATGGTCGGGATGGACGACGAGCATACGACCCGAAAACTGATCAACCGCGGCAGAGGTTCCAAGGCAGATATACAAATTATACCCCATTGAAGAAAGATCAAGAAGAAGTCCTGGCAATCCTAGAAGAGAAGAACATGTCTAAAGAACCGCCTAAGCAGTCAACATATGCTCGGAGGGACACCACAAAATATTGCCGTTTCTACAAGGAGAATGGGCACGAGACGTCCAAGTGTTTTCAGCTAAGGGACCACATCGAAACCCTCATTAGGGAAGGGCATTTGAAAGACATTGTTTTCAAAAAGGTGGACAGGGCAGATGGACAGATGGATAGCCGACAGGACGGACGGGCAAGAAAGCTTAGTCCCAAGAAATCCGAGGACGAAGGAGCAATTAACACCATCTTTAGAGGACCGGCGACTGGCAAGAGTAACAGGGAAATGACCCAGGAAATCCGGGAGGCCATGGAGGCACGAAGAGACCTGGACGTCAATTCTATTGAACCCGACCCGAAGAGAATCAAGGAGGGCTGGGACCCGATTATATTCACAGAAGCCGACTCGCACGGAGTAGATGTTAGGCCAAATGACGCGCTGGTGATCAGCGCATGGATCGGTCATAGAGAGGTTCATCGAATTTTGATTGACAATGGGAGTTCAGCAGATATTCTAAGTGCAGAAGTATATGACCAGCTGAGGCTAGATAGGAAAGACCTACAGACATTTCCCACACCCCTTAGAGGATTTGGAGGAGTCGAAGCAAGGTCGCTTGGCACGGTGAAGTTACCCGTGAAGATCGGGAAGGCTTCTTGCCAAAAAACAGTGCTACTCGACTTTGTGGTGGTAGATACAGAAAACTGGTCGTACAATGCCTTATTGGGCCGACCATTTTTGAATAAAGCCAAGGCGGTGACAGCAACTTATGCTCTCATGATGAAATTCCCGACCGAATATGACGTAGGAGTAGTCAAGGGGTCACAAGAGATGGCCCGAAGAGCAAACTTGTCAGTGTATAAAGATAGGGAAGTACACCAAGTATACACAGTAACGGCCCAGCAAAAGGTTGGAGAACCTGAAGAGCAGGCAGAGGTGCCGAAAGAATTTGAATTGGATCCCAGAGAAGAGCCTGAGGTTAGAAAGGATGAGCCGACCGAGGAAGTGGCGCTGAATCCACAGGATCCAAGTAGGACAGTGAAGGTAGGGGCAAGTTTAAATGTACATGTCAAAACCCAGCTTGTCACACTGCTAAGAAGTTATGAGGATGTTTTTGCTTGGGGTCACGAAGATATGCTGGGTGTGGACCCAAGAGTGATATCACATTGCCTCTCCATCAACCCAGAGTCCCGACCAGTGGTACAAAAGAGAAGGTTGTTCAATCCCGAGAGAAGTGTCGCAATCAAGAAAGAAGTGGAGAAGCTGCTTTCCGCAGGATCGATAAGGGAAGTCAAGTACCCGGAGTGGGTAGCCAATGTAGTATTGGTCAAGAAAAAGAACAATCAATGGAGGATGTGCGTGGATTTCACAGACTTAAACAAAGCTTGCCCGAAGGACAGTTTCCCACTACCGAGGATTGACCAGTTGGTAGATGCAACAGCAGGACACGAACTACTTAGTTTCATGGATGCTTACTCGGGATACAATCAGATCCGGATGAACAAAGCAGACGAAGAAAAAACATCTTTTACCACGGATCAGGGGTCGTATTGCTACAAAGTGATGCCATTCGGATTAAAAAATGCTGGGGCAACGTACCAGAGGTTGGTGAACAGGATATTCGCTCGGCAGATTGGGAGAAACATGGAAGTCTATGTGGATGACATGTTGACCAAGATCACTACGGCAGAAAAACATTCGGAAGATTTGAAGGAAACCTTTGACGTCCTAAGGAAGTATAAAATGAAGCTCAACCCGAGTAAATGTGTATTCGGAGTACCGTCGGGAAGGTTTCTAGGTTTTCAGGTGTACCAAAGGGGAATTGAGGTAAATCCTGAGAAGATCAAAGCACTAGAAGGAATGGCTTCACCAAAGACGTTGAAAGATGTACAACGGCTGACGGGATGTCTTACGTCACTCAACCGGTTCATAGCCAAATCAACAGACAACTACGCCCCATTCTTCAGGGCAATAAAAAAGGGAAAATGGCTCGAATGGAGTACAGAATGTGAAGAAGCCTTTCAGAAATTGAAAGAGTATTTAGGAAGAGCACCCATCCTTTCAAAACCGGTGGTGGGAGAAACATTGTACTTATACCTCTCGGTTACAGAAGTGGCGACAAGTTCGGTATTGATCCGATTAGAGGAAGGAATACAAAAGCCAGTGTATTACACAAGCAATGCATTGTTACCAGCAGAAACCAGATATTCACCGGCAGAAAAAATAGCGCTAGCTCTGATCACATCGGCCAGGAAATTGATGCCATATTTCCAAGCGCATACAATAGAGGTGTATACAGACTGCCCATTGAAACTCATTCTTCAAAAGCCGGAGGTGTCGGGAAGGCTGACCAAATGGGCAGTGGAACTCAGCGAATATGATATCAGATACACACCAAAAGCGGTAATCAAAGGGCAGGCGGTATCTGATTTTATAGCGGAATTCACCGAGCCAGATGCCGAGGTAAGAAAGACAATGGAAGATGAACAGACTAGTAAAATCCAATGGAAATTGCATGTAGACGGATCATCAAACACACATGGCAGCGGGGCAGGAATAGTTATAACAACCCCCGAGGGAGATGCTGTGGAATGTGCCATGAGGTTCGATTTCAAAGCAACCAACAATCAAGCAGAGTATGAAGCCTTGTTGGCCGGCCTAAGGGTCTACATAGCATTAGAGGCAGACGAGCTGGAAATTTTTAGCGATTCGCAAGTCGTGGTTAATCAGGTACTGGATGAATACCAGGCAAAGGAAGAGCACATGATAGCTTATTTGGACATTGCAAAGAGGCTACTTAGAAAGTTCAAAGTGTACATAATCTCTCAGATCCCTCGGGAAGAGAACGAAAAAGTAGATGCTTTGTCCAAACTAGCTTCAGCCACCACAAGTATCAGATCCAAAGCAATACCAGTGGCACATCTGACTAAACCAAGTATAGCAGAATCCGAGGAAATCATGATAGCAGAGATCCGACCAAGCCCAGGCGACTGGACATACAAACTCAGAAAGTACTTGGAGGAAAACATACTACCGGAGGATGCTGTGGAAGCTAAACGCATCAGATACAGATCAACCCGGTACACGATTCTGAGGGGAGAATTATACAGGAGAGGATTCTCAAAAGTGCTGCAAAGATGTGTTACCGGCGAAAAAACCGGAGAGATCCTAAAAAGCGTCCACAGTGGAGTGTGTGGGAACCACACCGGGGGTAAAAGCCTAGCACACAAGGTACTTAGGCAAGGATTCTACTGGCCGACTCTATTCGCAGAGGCGCAGCGATTCGCAGAGAGTTGCGAAACATGCCAAAGAATAGCAAACGACATCCGGCGACCCCCAGAATTACTTAGAAGCTTAACCTCACCTTGGCCCTTCGCCATGTGGGGACTCGACCTAATAGGACCAATGCCCACAGGAATAAAGGGAGGGGCAAAGCACCCCATTGTGGCAGTGGACTATTTTACCAAATGGGCAGAAGCAGAGGCACTTGTACACATCACTGAGGCAAACACCACCAGCTTTGTTAAGAAGAACATAATATATAGGTTCGGGATCCCGAGTATCATCATAACTGACAATGGAACCCAATTCGACAATAAGAAGTTCAGAGAAATGTGTGAAGAATTTAAGATCGCGAACTACTATGCATCGCCTGCTCACCCTCAAACCAATGGCTAGAACGAGGCCGTGAACAAAGTGATCAAGCACACACTGAAAGCAAAACTAGAGGCAAAGAAAGGTGGCTGGGTGGACAAACTACCTGAGGTACTATGGGCATACCGAACAACTTTAAGGTCGTCCACGGGGGAGACTCCTTTTGGGCTGGCATTTGGGACAGAGGCTGTTATCCCAGCAGAAACAACTTTTACATCCCCCAGGATTCAGTTATACAGCCCCGAGCATAATATAGATATGCTGCAGCAGAACTTAGACGAGCTTGAGGAGATCAGAGATCAGAGATGTAGCGCAAGTAAGAAATTCCGCGTACCAGCAAAGGGTTGCGAGGTACTACAATTCCCACGTTCGGGAGTGGAGATTCCAACTTGGAGATTTAGTGCTAAGAAGAGTATCCCCAAATGCCAAGGATAAATCATCGGGATCTCTCGCCGATAAATGGGAAGGGCCATACATCATCAAGGGAATTGTAGGGCACGGGGCCTACATGATAGCCTAACCAGAGGGTAGCCTGGTACCCCGGTACCCCGACCATGCAACGCACAGTATCTAAAGATCTTCTATCCCTAAGGAATCCGACTATGGTTCTATGATTGATTTATTCTGCTTTAGCTCAGTTTTCAGTTTCCGCTTTAATTATTTTAGATTTATTTGTTGATTTCATAATCATGTTGATCATCTAATAAAGTTCAGTTGCTAGTATGGAGTAGTGGAATCAATAAAATCCATGAGCAACATTTCAACAGCGGCCACTCAAAAGCCGACCGAATAAACACCAAAAAGAGTCGGGCGCTATAAGGCCGCGAAAGAGCGGACGAGTGGTGCTCAAAGGGCGGAAAATCTGTAGTAGCATGCCCGCCTAGTTAAAGCGATACGAACGCATCCTTTAGCAAAAAGGCAAAACTGAGGCACCAAAATAACTGGAAAACTGCTCGGAGCGTCGCTAGAAAGACTAGTGAGATGCGCAGCCGTGTTGGCCGGTACAAATTACCCCAACGATTCGGTAAAACCTTGCATAGATAAAACCGGGAGACGTCCTAGGTGACTTGTGCAAGGACCTTAACGTATGGTCGTGGCGAGCCTCGGCGTAACGTTAAGGTAAAACAACCTCAAAAATCGAAGGATAAAAGCCAGTTACAAAAAATACTTGGCTAAAATTAGTTACCGGTTGAATAAGATACTCGGTCTAATTGATTGAAAGGCCAGTTACATAAGATACTCGGCTAAAATTAGTTACCAGTTAAATAAGATACTCGGTTTAATTGATTAAACTGCCAGTAAGAAAGATACTCGGCCAAGGAAAGTAGAATAATGTAAGAATATAAGAATAAAAGTCAGTATGTATATATGGGGAAAAATGAATACAAACATAGTTACAAAAAGACTATTCAAGAGGGTGGCGCTGGGGGTTGGGAGCTGCTTCCGCCGACATCCGGGTCAGGTTCCATCACATATTCACTCAGGAGGCTGTCATCCGAGGGCCACACAATCACATCCTCCTCTTCATCGACCATCCATGCGCTATAATCAGTCCCGAGGACGGGTCCCAAATCAGAATTCTCACCGTCAATCCCTGCCTTCTCACAGGCATAAAAGGTGGAAAAGGATTCGGCAGTAGGAACCTCAAGGTGCATGGGATGTGGCGTTTTACCTTTACTTCTACAATATGCCCGCCACTCTTTCATCTGGATCCGAAGGGACTCTAGAGAAGTATCCACATGCTTCTTGATTGAAAGGCTCCAGTTGGTCCTAGCTCGATCAGTCGCCCTATTTTTCTGATTGAAGAATTCCCTAGCCGAGACCATTCCCCGTTGGAACTCCCGCAGAAGCAAAGCATCATAGGCTGGAGACCTCTTGAAACGATCAACACCCTGTATTTCTAGTTCCAGCCTAGCTTCCTTCGATAGGGACTTGACTGTCAAGTCCTGACGCTCCAAGTCTTCGATTCGGCGTTCATAAGATGACTTGGCGTCTTCAGCAGTCTGCTCAGCCTGGAGCAAAGCATCCTGAGTGGACGACAGTTGATCCTGCAAAGTTCTGACCTCCTCAGCAGCAGAAGATGCTCGTTGCTCAGCTTCCATTTGCCGTGCCAGGCATTGATCTATGAGCATCTGACTTGATTTAGCCCCCTCTTGACAAGCTAACTCAGCCCGAGAGCGACGATCCTCACTCTCCTTCAATTGGGCTTCTAGCCGCCTTATCCTCTCTATTTGGGCTTCACCAGCCTGACAAGCCCCGGACATCTCGGCCACCATCTGCAGCAAGTTAACAGCAAATAGAAGCAACGTAAAAAAAAAAAAAAAAAAAAAAAGGGGAGAGGAGGAATACGAAATTATGGATATAACCAAGGCGTTACTTACGTAAAAGGCACTGTTGAAAAAATTGCAGAGTCGGTCAGATACGGTCCCAGTCCTGAGGTGACTCCAGTGATCCTCCCCAATGTAGGCTCGGCCCGAAGCCATGGCCCTTAGCATGGTCTCAGGGGCAGGATCATCGGTCTGGGGGGAGGAGCCCAAACCACCAATACTGGTTTCCGAGAGCTTGGCAGACGAGGCCGCCCAAGGAAGGTCGGTTGAGCCTCCAACCTCATCCTTGATCTGGTCCAATGGAGGGGTCATGCTCGCGTTTTTTCCAACGTCACCCTCCCCCTCATCATCCGAAGATGAATCAACATATGCAACTACTCGGGGGATCTTGGGGGTAGGGCGACCTGAAGAAAACGAGGCTTTCCTCTTTCCAGACTGCCTCCTACGAGGATTCAAATCGACAGCCGGATCTTCAGAATCCTCACCAGGCTGCCTCACTTCAACATTGCTGTCTCCGGGGGTAGGAGTTGGATTAGCAGGAGTTTGAGTCCCCAAAGCAGAAGGATTCAGCTCAGCTGAAGTCAGAATCTCCGGAGCCACCACGCCCGAAGGTCCCCTAGTTACTTCAAAACCTTAAGAAGTAACACTTGGCGTGTTGGCAGCTGAATGGGGAGAATTGGACCCACTGGGAATAGCCGCCCGATCGGGCTTAGAGGGGTGCCCCACATTTTCTTTCCCCTTGGAGGGACCTGCTTGATTGTCCTGATTAGCAGCGGTCCTACTTGCTCCAAAGCCTTCCGGGTCGCCCACGGCCTCAGTTGAACAAGCGGTCATCTCTTGTTCATGGGTCTCCTCGGGCATATAATCGGGCACTCCCTCTTCATCGTCTCCCTCAGGAGGATCCTCGGGAGCGCTCCCATCAGAGTCATCTTCGGGAGAGGCTATTCCAGCATCTCACTGGCGAAGAGCCTCTTTTCGGCCAGCTTCCACGATGCCTTTCATCCGGCGTGCCTGAGCATCGCAGACTATGTCTACATCAAACACTTCAAAAAAAAAAAAAGTGTCCGAGTCAGTAGACTAATTTAAGAACAATAAGGCAAGAGTAAAGACAATTGACTTACAGCGTTTGCGGCATAAAGAAATCTGAGGAAAAAGGCAAGTTTTAATCATCTTCCCCTCATTGTAGAGATAGGGTTTGCCTCTCTTCTCCAAAGGGCGAACTGCCGCCTGAGCCAAAGTCTTCAACTCCTCGTCAGTAAAGGCAGAAGTCATGTGGTTCCATTGAGGCGAGCAAAAGTATCGAGGAACCCTGCAGGTCATCCGAGTGCCATCCAGATCAAAACTGATGGATTGGCCCCAGCGTTTGCCCACAAAGAACCAGCTGTTCTTCCAAAATTTGTTTTAGGTGGGGAAGCCCCAAACGAATCCCTTCATCTTCTCGTCCGTGGTCGGTTCGACTCTACCCTTGACCACAACGTCTTTTGGAATCCAGAACTCGGGCTGGTTCGATTGAAGGAAATAAATCCCGGTCTTCCCCACGGGCCTCAGCGCATAGAAGTGCCGGATTTCACGAGGTGTGGGAGGTGGCCGCTTCATTCTATGCCACATGTGCCACATGCACATCAAAATCCGGTAGCTATTCGGAGTTAGCTGCGCCGGAGCGAGTCGGGCCTCAACCAAAAACCAAGTGATGAAAGGCTGGAAAGGAAGAGTAACGCCACAAGTGAGCATTGCCCCATAGACTGCCACGTGGCCAGGTGGGGGGTTCCATGCAGCTCGACCATCAGCTGGAATCAGCGAAATCACGTTGCTGTCCAGATCGAACCGCCGCATATATCTTGTTATCTCTTCAGGGCCGACCACGTTCGGCTCAACGTCATAGACGCATATCTGCTCGGGAGAGAAAGGAATGCGAGCGACCCTATGCTCCTCTTCAATATCGTTCTCGACAATCCTCTAGGTCGCCACTCGGCTCTCCCGGTAATGGGAGTCCTTATAAACTTTGCGAGTACTCATTCTTTTTCCTGGTCTTCTCCACGGCCGAATATCAGCACAAGCGGAAGAAGAAGAATCTGACCGAGCTTCAGGTTGGTATGAGTCAGGTGGTGATGAACTCGAAGAAGTAGAGGGAATTTCTAAAACAGGAGGAACTTCGGAAGTAGCAGGCCCCTCACGAAAAAGGCCGGAAACGTCGGCGTTAGTAAAACGCGGTTGATCGAAAAGAGGCTCTTCTAGCAACCTGTGAACAACCGACGCAGTGAGAGCATCATTTTGCTCAATAGCAATCATACCAACAGTAAAAAGACGGTATCTAGCTGCAGAATCCATGAGAACTAACCTTGGTGTAGCGAAAAACGAAAGCGATGCAGACTGTAGAGGAAAAATCTTTGAGAAAAAGTCTGGGGGTTGAAGCAGATAATCTCAGAGAAGTAGGATTAAGAAGACGAGCTGGGGAACGAAACAAAGTATCCAGAAAAGCAAGAGACACAAGCAAGCTCCTCTCGAAGAACACACGAAGATAGTGGAAGAAGAGATAAAAATGGAAAGGTAAAAGCGAAGCCAGAATATATAGGTGACATCTCGATTTCAAAAATACCAAAACCCTAGGAGAGGGCGCAGAAAAAGCGGGAAAACAGAGGGGCGTGGGCCGTGACGTGGGCTGCGCGCAGGCGAGTAGAAAGGTTGCGTCTCATAAATGCACCGTACCACAGCCAAACAAAAAGGGACAAGTGGCAGCCAGAGAACATCTTGAGACGTCGGAGAGTAGAAGCGTCACCATCAAAAGATTTGAGATGATTGATAAATCGAATGTGTGCGATCGCAATTAAGACACGTCATTTAAAGCTTGGAATCAAACGAGGATACATTTGCTATGGATAGCTTGTTCTATATATGGTCTGTCCCTTTCACTTTTTTTCTAATTGGTTTGTTTTGATTCTCATCTTAGTATTGCTATGTAAAAGTTGTTCAGCATACATTTGCTAGTTGCCTTAATTGGATATTGGTAACGTAAATGTTTGTATATCTCTGTCCATCACCAAGTTATTCCTACACAATCTTTCACATAACAATCGGTCACTAGTGATGCATATTGCTTGAACAGTGTAGATTTATCTGTTTTATGTACTTTTCTTTGATTAGATGTTATGCTACTTTTGATTTTTCTTTGAATCCATTGTTTCAGTTTTCTTATCAACTAATTTAGATATAGTTATTAGTATTATTGTTTACTTTTTAAAAAAGATAAAAGTTTCAAAATTTGTAAAGGTGGATGAAGAAAACAAGAGCAACTTATAGAGACTATATACAATCTTGACCAGTTACCTATATATCTCCTAAGTTTTTGCTACTTTTATTGGCATGTTGCAGTGTCGCTCTTGTTCAGATTGTGGGACGATCGTTAGCTCCTGCATTCAGTGTTGATATTGATGAACACGCCAGTCCACCTGACATACCCTCCACGAACTCAAGTTTTTTTGATCAGAGGCATGTAAGAGACTATTACTGGGTAGAGGAAGATGATGAACCAAGTGATGAGTATGATCTCTAGATTCCTAGCGGTCAGAGCCGGCCCTGGGAAGGGCCCCCAAATTCATTTAGTATGTATTTCATGTTAGGCCTACGTAGAGTTTTTTTTGTTTTTTTGTTTTTTTTTTAAAAACAACTCATATGTCAATTATTATTTAAAAGGCCCACCAAAGAAATATTTATATACAGCCAAAATGTTTTTATTGTTAAAATAAATGCCCATTAAAGAAACAAAACCATAATATATTTTTTTTTAATAGACAAAATTATTATGCTTACCCAATCACAACATATCAAACTGTAAATTGCAATTCATTGTATCATACATTCGAAATTTTTTAGGGTTCTTTACTTCTTTGGCCCTTGGCAGCTCTTAGCTCAGTTCTTGGCTTCTTACGAAATTGGGAATTAATGGGAAAGTAATTGTTCTTGGATTGAAATTTGGAAGCTCTCTTCTTGAAATCAATCGCAGTTGTTTTAGAAGATAATTTAACACATCTTTTCCTTTTTCTTCTTCTTTTAATCCGAAAAACCTTTTTCTTGGATTGAAATTTGGAAGCTCTCTTCTTGAAATCAATCGTAGTTGCTTTATAAGATAATTTAACACATCTTTTCCTTTTTCTTCTTCTTTTAATCCGAAAAACCTTTTTTTGTTTTTCTATTTTAAGTTTTGTTAGAATTTTTTTTATGTATTATGTATTATGGAACCCTGAGGTAAGGATTCAGGAACCCAACTACCCAATAGAAAAAATTGTTCTTGAATTTTTATATATGCATTGCTAGAATTGTTCTTGAATTTTGTATGTATTATATTAGAATTTTGTTTTTCTATTTTAGTTTTGTTAGAATTTTGCATGTATTATGTATATGGAATCCGAAAGTCAGGAACCCAAAAGTCGAGATTTGGGGGCCACAATTTTTTAGTTCACCTTGGGCCCCCAAAATCTCAGGACCGGCCCTGCTAGCGGTATTATCTGTAAGTAGAGATAATGTCTTTTATCATTTGGTTCCAGGTTTCGTGTAATAATTCATCTGTATTTGATATATATTTTAATTAAAAGATAGACCTATCGTAACGTTAACGTTACAGCAGTAATCTATTTTCCTTATCTATAGTTGTCTCTCGCTTGTTATAGGTTTTTTTTTTTGCTTAATATGGGACAAATATGTCTCAACTACTGTTTTAATGGAGATGGAAGAGTATGTTTTCTATTTGTACACTTTAGCTTCAGCTTTATAATCGCATTTTGTTTGGTTGATGAGAACTCCATTACTCCACTTGACGAAGGGCCTTTTTTGTGTAACCATTTGATTTTAGTTTAATTGTGGGGGTATTTCGAAAGTTTCCTAGATTAAATCATCTTATTGTTTTTCATTATTCTGCATCTTTGGGCCGGATTTTTTTTTTTTTCCTTACTAAGCATTTGTACGCGAATGATGGAAACAGAATGATGCCCAAATATAATATTTGAACAAAATTACATTTTTCGCTGATGTGGCATATTTGGTAGATGTCCAATTATCATCATGAAAGTGGCACTTTAAAAAATAAAATAAATAAAGTGATAAGTTTTTAATTCTCAGAAGAAATGCCAGGCTAGTGGAGTTGTTATTATTAAGGATAATCCAGTTTGATTATATTTGAATCTTGTATTTGTATTTGTTTGATAAGCTTATCTCTATGTCTTCCAGTATACTTAGGATACGAAGTCCTCATGTAATACCTCTTGTATAAATGTAGCATTATGTCTGATAAATAATATACAGAAAATTATCCCAATTCTATATGGTATTAGAGCAACCCTAAACTCAAACGAGTCCTTTGATCCAGCCATGGCCAACACCAACTCAAATGAGACCACCACCACCATCTCATTGTCTTCCCCCTCGCACAACATCACCACTTCTTCAAACACAATAATCTCCATTAACGTCGTCGCTCAAGCCCCTCTAAAGCTCACAGCAACCAATTATAGGTCATGTAAACTACAATTTCACACACTTCTTATGGGATTCGATCTCATAGGTTTCATTGATGGTTGAAATCCATGTCCACCAGCAACAATCACAGCCAGCGATGTCACCACATCAAATTCAGCGCACCATTTACGGACCAGGCAAGATCAATTGCTCTTGAATGCAATCCTTGGATCCATATCTCCATCCATTATTCCATTCATTGCTTCCGCTCAAACCACTTGTGATGCATGGACTACGCTTGCCAACACATATGCAAAACCTTTCAAAGGCCACATCATGCATCTCAAAAGTGGTCTTACCAATGTTACAAAGGGAACTCAAACCATCATTGAATGCATGTAGCACATTAAGTGCATTGCCGATGAACTAGCCATGCTCGATACTCCGGAGAACCCTGAAGACCTAACTGTTAAGATCTTGAATGGAAACTCATCAATTGTGAGGCAGTGATGAAACAAGAGGCTGCAAAACATCAAAAACTTCATATCACCGCAAATTATGCTGCTAGGTTGTCCTCCAGCATTCATCAACACACCTTTGCTCGCCGAACCTACAACCAGAATCATACTCAGACTCACAATCAGACCTATAACCACGCCAAGCAGGCTGAATCTCATGTTCAAAACCAACATCACAGGTATCCTTTGAGTCAATCAAACAAGTCTCGCTCGTACTGTAATTTTTGTCAACTTTGCAGTGAGCAGGGTCACATGGTAAAACAATGCTCAATGTTCACAACAGGTCCTGTAAACTCCAAGCCTCAAACCGGTTAGTCCACCAGACCGTGGCAACCGCGGGCTAACTATGCCGCTCTAAACTACACCACTTCTCCTGAATGGCTTCTTGACTCCGGTGCTTCCCATCATGTCACCACTGATTTTAACAACTTGTCGCTTCATTCTCCATACGGTGGCTCTTATGACATTATG
Source organism: Acer yangbiense (assembly GCA_008009225.1). Classification (NCBI taxonomy): domain Eukaryota; kingdom Viridiplantae; phylum Streptophyta; class Magnoliopsida; order Sapindales; family Sapindaceae; genus Acer; species Acer yangbiense. The sequence goes on from CM017764.1 coordinate 11,164,550, forward strand.
GTTGGTGATGATTCAGGCTTGCACACCACGTATACTGGTTCCTTTCACTTACCCTCTAAATCTAAAGCTTTCCTATTATCTGATGTTTTATGTGTCCCAAATATGAAGCAAAACCTAATCTATGTATCTCAATTTTGTATTGCTAATCAAGTTTCTGTTGAATTCTCACCCTATTTATTTGCTGTGAAGGATCTTCATACGGGGGCGCAACTCCTGCAAGGACGGAATAAAAATGGTGTCTACAAATGGCTGTCTCATGCTAAGCCTCAGTCCTCTCCCATCATTGCCTTTTCCAGTGTCAAAGCTTCGATTCCGGATTGGCATCACCATCTAAGTCATCCATCATAAAAAATAATTCATTAGTTAGTGTCTTCCCAGGAGTTATCTGTTTCGTCATTTACTAGGTCTAGTTTTCATTGTGATGCATGCAAATGTAATAAGACTCATAAGTTACCATTTTCGGTTTCAACTGTCTATAGTTCTCTTGAAGTAATTTATTTGGATGTTTGGAGTTCTCCAATTATTTCTAAAGATTGCTATAAATATTATGTGTTATTTGTTGATCACTTTACAAAATACATGTGGTTGTATCCTTTAAAGAATAATTCTAATGTTCACGATGTATTCACATGTTTTAAAACACTAGTTGAAAATTATTTTGGTCACTCTATTGTCTCTTTCTATAGTGATAATGGTGGTGAATACATTGCATTAAAACATACCTTTTCGACTCATGGCATCTCACATTACACCATACCACCACACACACCGAAATACAATGGTGTTTCCGAGCGTCGTCATCGTCACATTATCGAAACGGGTCTCTCACTTTTCACTCATGCATCACTACCTCTCACATTTTGGTCTTATGCATTTACCTAATCAATAGGATGCCAACTCCATTACTAGACATGCTGTCACCATTTGAGAAAATTTTCTCTATGCGTCCCTCTTATGCGAAATTACGTGTATTTGGGTGCTTATGTTATCCATGGATCAAACCATACAATCACCACAAGTTAGAACCTCAGTCTAAATCGTGCATTTTTTTTATTGGATACTCTCTGTCTCAAAGTGCATATCACTGTTTAGACTTGGAGAATGATTGTATATTTGTCTTACGTCACGTTTGTTGAGTCTGTCTTTCCATACACTACAAGTCCTAGTCCATCCCCTCGCTCCAACAATGAGTCTTATATGTTTTGGCTACCAGACTCTTCACTGTCGGACATTATAGCTAGTCATCATGCTCACTCATCCACTGTTTCGGCTGTGCATGAGGCTCTATACTCGATGGTACCATCAAGTTCTCGAGCCCGAGTTACGCTGACCTGCACTGCACCCTTACCATCTGAACCCGCACCAAATCAGCTGCCACCAGAACCCATACCAATTCGACCTCCAGCAGAAACTGCAACATCAAGCCAACATCATATGGAAACCGTAAATCATTCTAGCCATTCCATGGTTACCAGGTCGAAAAACAACATCCATAAACCTTTCACAAAATTATCTCTTACCAGTGTGTTGACATCACCTATACAAGTTGAGCCGACTTATGCCTCTCAAGCTTTAAAGTTACCTAAATAGCGATGGGCAATGTCAGATGAATTTTATGCACTAGTTCGGAATGGCACATGGGACTTTGTTCCCTCTCACTCATCTCATAATACTGTAGGTTGTAAGTGAGTGTTTTGTATCAAACGATCCCCAGATGGTTCTATCTCTAGATATAAGGCTCACCGTCTCCCGTGGTTAGCCTCTTCGTCAACTGGACGTAAACAATGCCTTTTTTAAGGGCACTTGACTGAAGATGTCTTCATGGCACAACCGTCGGGTTTCATTGACCCTGCTTACCCATCTCATGTGTGTCGTCTTAAGAAGGCAATTTACAGTCTCAAACAGGCTCCTCGTGCATGGTATAATGAGCTTCTTCAACACCTTCTCTAAATTGGGTTTGTCAATTCCTTATCTGACTCCTCTTTTATTCATTTTTAATGAGAATGGATGTACAATTTTTCTTTTAGTATATGTTGATGACATAATTATAACTGTAAGTGATGGGGTGCTTGTGGACAAGTTTGTTGCCTCACTATCTCACCATTTCTCAATCAAGGATCTCAACTGCTTGTCCTACTTTTTGGGGGTTGAAGTTCTTGTCTCTTCGCATGGTCTATTTCTATCTCAACAGAAGTATGAAACTGATCTCCTAGTCCGCACCAAAATGTTTGAATCCAAACCAGTTCAAATGCCACTACCAACGGATCAAACTTCGAAACTTCTTGATGACACGTCTCTAACTGATGCAACTGAGTATCACCGAGTGGTTGGTGCGCTATAATACCTGTCATTCACCAGGCCAGACATTGTGTTTGCCATCAACAAACTTGCTCAGTTCATGCACCGTCAACAACCGGTGTCATTACATGCCTTTTCCGATGCGGATTGGGTTGGTAACCTAGATGATCGCATTTCGACAAGTGCATATGTGATGTTCTTTGGGTCCAACGCTGTCTCGTGGTGCTCTCGTAAACAGCTATCTATTGCTCGGTCCTCGACTGAGGTGGAATACCGAGCTGTTGCTCTAGCTGCATCTGAAGTGCTCTGGCTCTTTTCTCTGATGTGTGAACTGTCAATTCCGTCCACCAATTCGCCAATGATCTACTGTGACAATGTTAGTGCAACATATCTCAACTCGAATCTAGTTTTCCACTCAAGAATGAAACACATAGCTATTGACTTCCACTTCGTCCGTGAAAGAGTTCAACGGGGTCAGATTCGTGTGTCCCATGTTGCTTCATCGGATCAGCTAGACAGCTAGTTGATTCGCTCACTAAACCACTGTTAAAACCTCGTTTCACTCTCCTACGGTCCAAGATTGGTGTCTCTGACATACCCACCATCTCGCAGGGGCGTATTAAGGATAATCTTGTTTGATTATATTTGAATCTTGTATTTGTATTTGTTTGATAAGCTGTCTCTAAGTCTTCTAGTATACTTAGGATACGAAGTCCTCATGTAATATCTCTTGTATAAATGTAGCATTAAGTCTAATAAATAATATACAGAAAATTATCCCAACTCTATAGTTATGAGAGGTAATCTTTGATTTTTGTAGACCATTTGATTGATTGAAATGTAACGACTATCACACGATACAAATACTTTATAGTAGCCAAACCCCAAAATTTGGTGGGTCAGTAGTTTAATCCATAATTAGAAGTTCTCTCACCCGCATCCATTTTCTCATCTCCACAAATTTCAACCGAATGTGTGCAATGCCATTGAGTTGGAAATTCAACAAAACGTAAAATTTGCTGATTAACTGAGCTAGATATATCTTAATAACAAATGATAAAAGACAAAAACAACATATATTATTATTATTATCTTAAAGCAACAGAAGATGGAACTGTGACAACAAAGGTGCTGAATTGATAATTTTTACGTAGTCACCCTACGAGGTGGCAAACTACTAACACCAACATTTCATTTATCTCACAAGTTCAAATAATTATTTAAATGACATTGAACCCTTCTTCATCAAGACAGGCCTTCTCCTTTCAGGTTACCTTTGACTTGGCTGGAGCTGGAAGCAACTGCATCATACAAATGATACAAATCTTATCAGGAAACCGACTGGGGTTTTGAATCATGAATGTTAGCAAGCCTAAATCTGGCCATGGTGGTGTAAAGTGTAATAAACCCGATTTAGGGATATTAAACTTCCAACTGAGCAAGTCGAAACCAATTTCACTTGATGTATTAGAAAGTTTATCATAATACATATATGGATATGCAATTAATTTACAGTGAATATGCAAATTCATGAGACGATTAAAGTTTCTTAATACTTGTCATATATCTTTGTTCATATCACACACTCTTTTTTACAGTGAATATGCAAATTCATGAGACGATTATTTTCCCCCTAGGTTGAAGATTTACTTTTTTGAGTATTTAACGGTTTACACGACGAAATCCAGTTTAACATGGTGTTCAAGTAATCAACAAACAGATTCACTGCATAGAATGGAATATACCTGATAACAAGAGATGAGAGAGGAAACAAATCTGAATCCTCCTGTCACATGAGGAGTGACTTTCTTGGGTGCCAACTGAAGCAGCCCGAATGCTACCACAATGTCCATGGCTGCTTTAACCAAAGCTAGAGACCTGTCATTTGATTTTTTAAGTTCAGCACGGTACTGCTCGTTCTGTATTACCAGATGCAGAAGAAAGAATAAGAAAACAGAAAAGGAGGGAGGGGTGGAGCATAGTAAAGAGTACTATATTATGAGGTAAAAAAAAATGTAAGTTCCGATTTATTGTGAAAAGATACAATTAACATACTTTATGCTTGTCACTATTCTTAAGTTCCTTCTCCAACTTTTTCATTGATGCAGAAAGCCTCCCAAGCTCCCCGACCTGAAATGACGAGGTGGACGGGATCAGAAAAACTATAAAATGGGGAAGACCAGCTTATAGATATAAAATTCAATTGTTAAATGAAATGGAAAGCAATCTACCTTAACCAAGGTGGTGCAAACTGAGGAACCCATCCAACAAAAAAAGAGATATCCGACTGAGAAGCTAAGCACGTTCCTTGTTCTGTTGAAAGAAAGTATCTTAGATCCTTGCTAACATTTCTGACAGAGACTGGTGAAGAACAAATGAAACTGAAGAAAAATAGAAGGAACACTCCTTACCTTATAGATGCCTGATCTGACAAGCCAAACAATTTGATCAACAAACAAGAAAGTTGACAATAACATATTCTTGGATTGAAAGAAGCAAGGAAATAAAAAAGTTAGAGAGAAAAAATAAAACGTAATGCAAAAGTCGTTTAGGTACACAATTTGTACCTTTCCCAGCAAAACGAGTGGAAGAGGAGTTCCTTGAGGAACTGGGCTAATAAGACCATGCAAATGATTGACTGCAATTGACAGGGTAAAAATCAAATCATGAAGAGAAAATACAGCACAAATATTCGTTCAATCTCAATTTCCTTGCACAACAATATGTAATCAGTTATCACCAAAATCAAGAACTCAAATCATAAGAAGTTCAATTGGTTTATATACCTGTGGTGTAATAATTGGTTTGAACAATGGTCTTGTCTTTGCCGAGAAATTCAAAATCGATCTTGTCCTGGGATCTGTCACCTTCTAAAGAGGAAAGATAAATATTGAAGTTGAGACCACTCGTGTTGCCTTTTGGGCACTGTATAAGGGAGCTGAATGTGCCGTACAGGAAGCGGGTGGTGGAGCGCCACCTTGCTCCTCCGCGGTGGTCGTAAGTGAGGATGATTGAGTTGGAACCCCGAACAGTGGTTGCACGCTTCTGGGGTGTAGTCTATGGCTATTTCGGATCAAGATCATATCCCTTACCCATCTTTTTTTTGCTCATCTTTCAAGCATCCGCTGACATATGGCAAACAAGCAAAACAATGGTTGAGATTAGTTTACTATATTTTTTTTTCTCTCTCCATCTACCAAACGACATCGTTTGTTTGTTTCAGACCAAAAAATTAATCTTCATCTGGTCCCCACACCATCGTTTATCATTTTTTTTTCTCTTCACAAAATTCATCATCAGAAAATTCACCAGTTCTAGAATTCATAGTTTATTCATATAACTAATCAAGTTCACCAGTTTATTGACAGTCATCATCAGAAAATTCACCAAATTCTAGAATTTAAAACCAAACTATAATTCATTATGCACCTATTATTATTATTATTATTATTATAGAGAATATTATCAGCGGCTCAAATCCTACCAAAGGCGAAAGCTTTCAAAAAAATACCTGGCACCGAATTAATAGATATTGTAAAAATAAATAAATTATAGAGCATATAGACTTATACTAATGTATAGAGATGACCGTGGTTCGGTTCCGGTTGCGGCGGTTCCAATTCCATTTTTTTTTTATGGGGAATTTCACAAACATCCTTTGATGTTTAATGAAATTACACAGATATGTCAGTTTTGGTCATATACACACAAACTTCCCTCAACATTTGAAGATTGTTGCACAAACCTCTCATGCTGATAGATGGATCTGTTAGTTAATGGTCAAAAGTGTAAAAGTCTATAATACCCTTTATTTTTATTTTAAATAAACTAATTTTTTTTTTAAAAATAAGATAAAAAATATTTAAAAAAATTAATTTAGATAGCATGAATGTATCTTAAATCTGAAACTTGGAAAAAAAATGATCTTTACAAATAAAAAATAATTCTTTTTTTATACAATTTAATAATAATAAATAATTTTTAAATTTTAAATTTATTTAAAATCAAGGGGGAATTGCACAACCTTTTTTTTTTTTTTTTTTGAAGATGATTTTTATTTTTTTCCAGCTTCAGATTTTAAATACATTCATATTTTCTAATATTTTTTTTATCTTATTTTTTAATTTTTTTATTTCAGTTAAAATAATAATATAGGGTATTTTAGACTTTTTACACGTTTGACCATTGACTAACGGATCCATCTAACAGTAAGGGATGTTTGTGCAACAATTTTCAAATGTTTAGGGAAGTTTGTGTATATATAGTCAAAACTGCCAAATTCGTGCAATTTTATCAAACCTCGGGGGATGTTTGTGAAATTCCACTTTTTTTATTTTTTTATAATATTATATACTAACTAAAAAAAATTATTAGATGTGGTAGTCAAAAATGGCTCATTGGCCCAATGTGTTAAAGCCCAGACTTTGCAATACAAGATCCTACCCAGGCCCACTATGTTGGGTCGACCCTACACATGTCAGCAGCAGCATGACTTAGTCTTTGAATGACCAAGTCAAAACATAAGTTGAGCTTGGTGGATAACTGGAAGAGAGAATCTCTCCCAATATCACACCTGATTCCCCAAGTATCTCCCCCACGATCACAACATGATTAGTGGACGTTGGAGCTACTTCTTCTACTATAAATAAGAAGGCCCCTTCACTAGAAAACTCTCTGAAATCTCTCTGAACTAAAGCTCTTTAAGGCATATTGAAACTCTGTAGAAATATATATTCCAGCAACCGGAATTTGGCCGGATCCTATATCACGATCACCACAGAATATTGCTCAGCTCAAGCACACCTAAGGCTAAATAACTTAACCCAACTTCTTCATTTTATTTGTATTACTACTGTTCTAATCATATTTGCAGGTTCAACAAAGCACCCGACCTAGGTCGACAGACATAATCTTGCAGGTTCAAACGAGGAGATGACTTCGTCCATCCTACAAGTTCAAGCGAGTTGCCTTGGGCCTAACACAACCCGACCCGATTCATATAACGAGTAGTTCAACCATCTATAGTTTGGCGCCCACCGTGTGGCCCATTACAACTAATTTTGAACTTAATCAAATCACTTAAGCGACCAATCAACATGTCTAGAGGTGAATCTGTCCCAACAGTCGAAGAACAGATTGCTGCATTGACTACTTAGATGATCACGAACGCTGAGAAATTGCAGGCACTCAAAGTAGAAAATGCAACAATCTGAGCAACGAATGAAGAATTGCGGGCCTTGGTCGACGGAGTGGCACCTGATTCAGCGACGTCAGAGCGGCCAACTTTAGCTCAAAACTGCGAACAAGTTGTTGATCGAACAGCTCCAAGAGCACTAGACAACCCCATCAGGCCAGATATGAATCCGGGCGACCATCAGAATCAGCCGACACCTTAAACAGCTCGAGTCGAGATCGACCTTAACAATATGCCAGTCCGAAATGAGATACTGAATGAGCAAGATCCAGCAATGGATCCATTGCCCGAGAACGTGTTAAGATTATGCTCAATAGCAAGAGTGTAATAGTGTTTTTGACAATCTATTCATATTCATAATGTGATTTCTGGTTTAACAAATCTTATAGCATTTATAGTTTAATTATTATAATTGTCAAAAGTAAATAATCATAAGGTCAAAAGACTATGAGAAAAGAAGAATTGTTCGTACATCTGGATATGTATGAGGTAGACACAATTCTTTAGTTAGTCTTGAATAATGTTCACAACTTAAGTTAAAGGTTGGGCACCTTTATCTTGTTGAAGTTGTAGAATTCTTTTGCTAGCATTTGAGTGGGATCAAATGAGTTATGATGAGTCTAAAATCATCGGAGGGTCTTCGAGTAAAAGAATCTAGTGCACTGGGTGCATTGAACTGGATCACAATGAAATACTTTATCTAGAACTGTCAATAGATAATAGTCTTTTCATTATCAGGACAATCGGAGAGTCTATCTTAATCCTGAGATAAATGATGGACTTATGGTTGCAAGTGGTATCATTTGAGTTATCAATGAGTACGATTATATAGCATAGTCTATCCTCGATAGTTTGGTGATATTCATTTGTTAATCGATAGAGGACTTCATTTATAGATATGAACATCGTGGCTCTATTTATTAAATGAGAGTAGAATATCATCATATGGATGTTTTGAGGTATTGGATATTGAATCTTAACGTTAAGTTTTCGATAGAGTCTATTGAAACATGGCTTCTGGACAAGTCAAAATATCCAAGTTCAAAATGTGGTCATATGAGTAAATATGGTAACTTGGAGAGCTATAAGCGGTCTATGAGCTCTTGATGATTACTGATATTCTTCACGAGGATACACCATCTCCAATAAAATTGTCTAGGGTACGAATGAGAAATATTTACTTATTCCATCTTTATTTAAGAGTGCAATTTTAGTTCTTTAGTGGAATGAACTAAAATTAATAGATTGAACCTAAGTGAATCATTTGTTGATTGTGATTGGGTTATGTCTATTAGAGCTTAAATTTAGATAGGCCCGCCAAGATCCCCAATCCACACGGACTTGCATGGATCACTTGATATATTCTACCGGACCAATTTATGGGTCCATCTAGAATTGTATTTAATATATTAAGAATATAATTTACACATTATTTTTTTAATGGGCTGATCAATTATATTAATATATTAATGAAAGGCATGTGGGCTTGTTTCTTTTAGTAAGAATGGGTCTGGTTCACATGTGGGCTTTTTAATTAAAGTCTAATGGATTAAATAAAATAAGAAAATAATATTAGGCCCATGTATATGGTGTGGGCGGCAAGACTAGAATAATAGACAAGGGACATCTACGAGAATTCCTTAAATATGAAGTCGCAGAGCTCTTAAAGCAGGGACATCTACGAGAATTCCTAATTGACAAGGGGAAACAAACTCTCGGAAGACACGACGACCATAGGCAAACCAGTGCAAACGACAATCCTTTAGAACCTCTCAGACAGGATAGGTTGATTAATTACATTGCAGGTGGATTTGAAGTCAGTGGCGTGAGCTATTCTGCAGCAAAAAGGCATACACGACAAGTATCAAACGCCGAAATTCAACCAAATCGGGAGCATCCATCGAAAGTCGACGAGACTGTCATCTTCAAGTCGATAGATAAATCAGATTTGTTTTCTCCTCACCATGATGCATTAGTTATTTCTTTACATATTGCTAATTATTTAACTAAATGCATTTTAATCAACAATGGTAGTTCATGTAACATTTTATTCAACAGTGCTCTGAGAGAAATGCAGGTCGATGAATCCAAACTCAGTCATCGAACAACCATGTTGACAGGTTTCATTGGAGAACAGAAAAACACTCTAGGCGAAATCGTACAACCTGTCTACGTTGAATGAGTCAACTTATATATCAATTTCCTAGTACTCAACTGTTAGTCTCTTTATAATGTGATCCTTGGCAGACCCTAAATACATTAGTTGAAGGATATCCCCTCGACGTACCACCAAATGATAAAATTCCCAACCAAATGGGGAGTGAAAAAGATTAAAGGGGAATAAAGAGTAGCCAGAGATTGTTATCAGAATGCCATGAAGAAGAAAAAATAGGAATTATAGCAATTATAGGATGCCAAAGTCGAGTCGACACCAAACAAGCCAAACATGGAAGAACCCAACGAGGTTTCAATCAACCTTGATCAGCCAGGCCACAAAGTCTTCATTGGGTCTAGATTACTGAAAGACATCCGCAAACAATTAATTGAATTCCTGAAGGAACGACGCAGCAGCTTTGCCTGGTCACACTTAGACATGGTCGGTATAAACCTAAAGGTAATAGTTCACCGACTGATGGTCGAACCAGATTACCAACCAGTAAAGCAAAAACGAAGAAAGTTCGCTCCAGAAAGGAATAAAGTGATCAACGACGAGATCCAGAAGTTGTTCGACATCGGTTCTGTGAGGGAAGTAAAATACCCCGACTGGTTAGCAAACGTCGTGGTAGTGAAGAAGAAAAACGGGAAATGACGAGTTTACATCGATTTCAAAGACCTCAACAAAGCGTGTCTCAAGGATTCATTCCTTCTCCCACACATCGACATGCTGGTCGACGCAACTGTAGGGCATGAACTGCTAAGCTTCATGGATGCTTATTCTGGTTAAACCAAATCTTGATGCATCCTGACGACCAAGAGAAAATGGCCTTCGTCACCGAGCGAGGTATTTTTTGTTATAAAGTAATGCCTGTTGGTTTAAAAAATGCAGGTGTGACCTATCAACGACTAGTCAACAAGATATTCGCTAAGATGCTTGGATTGACAATGGAGGTCTACATCGATGACATGCTGGTCAAATCCTTGATTACTCAACAACATATCGACCATCTAAAACAGTCGTTCGACGTACTTGACCAATACGGTATGAAACTTAACCCTACTAAATGTTCCTTTGGTGTGTCTTCAGGGAAGTTTCTAGGCTATCTGGTCACCCAAAGAGGTATCGAAGCCAACCTAGACCAAATACGGTCAATCGAAGGTATCGAATCGCCTAGATGCATCAAAGACGTACAAAAACTCAATGGTCAAGTAGCAGCCTTGAACATGTTCATATCAAAGTCGTCTGAATGTTGTCAACCATTTTTCAATATATTAAAGAAGAATAAAGCATTCGAGTGGAACGACGATTGCGAAAAAGCGTTACAAGACTTAAAAGCCTACTTAACCTCACCCCCATTACTGTCAAAACCAAAGGACGACGAAACGCTACTCATATACTTAGCAGTATCTGACACAGCCGTAAGTGACGTACTAGTTAGAGAAGAAGATAACATACAACACCCGGTGTATTACGTTAGTAATGCTTTGCTCGACGCGGAGACAAGATATAGTCAACTGGAGAAACTCGCCTTAGCCCTTGTCGTTGCAGCATGAAAACTAAGGCCGTACTTCCAATGGCACTCCATTAAGGTATTAACTACTTACCCTCTCAAAAATATTTTGCATAAACTTGAACTTTTAGGTCGATTGACGAAATAGGCCGTGGAGCTTAGTGAGTACGACATCAGTTTCCACCCACGACCGGCAATGAAATCACGGGTACTAGCTGACTTTATTGTAGACTTTACCCCTTGTGAAAGTGTGCAGGTCAAACAGGAACTAGTAGCACTCACAGAAAAACCCTCCTCCGAAAAAGGGACATTGTTGGTCGACGGATCCAGCAATATCAAAGGAAGCGTACTAGGTCTGGTGCTCAAATCCCCACAGGGGAACATATTGGAATAGTCGGTCCATTGTGATTTCCGTGCGACAAACAACGAAGCTGAATATGAAGCCTTGATTGCTGGACTCGACCTCGCAAAAAGCCTAGATGTAAAAAACGTACAAGTATTGCGTGATTCCCAACTAGTCGTTCGACGAATGAACGGCTCATACGAGGCAAGGGACCAAAGAATGTCAGCCTATTTGACTAAATCCAAGCAACTTCAGTCGACCTTTGATGAATTTACAATCCAACAGATACCCAGATCTGAGATTGCTCGAGCAGACGCATTGGCAAATCTGGGATCGACAACGACCAATGGCTTGAAATCAATACCTGTCGTACATCTAATGTCGCCAACAATTCAAGAAACTGAAGTATTGGCACCCGTTGACCATGGAAGAAATTGGATGGAACCCGTATTCAATTATCTTCAAGTCGACATTCTATCAGGAGACAAATCGGAAGCAAGGAAGATCAAAACAAAAGCCGTAAAATTTTGCATCATATACGGTAAGCTTTATAAAAAATCATTTACAGGACCTTACTTGAGATGCGTCACCCCTCGAGAGGCATACAACGTCATGAAAAGACTTCACTATGAGGAATGCGGAAACCATTCTGGCGCTTGTAGTTTGTCGAACAGAGCTATCACAGTGGGATACTACTGGCCAACAATGCAGTATGATTCTCAAAATCATGTGAAGTCGTACGATAAGTGTCAACGATTTGCACCCGTGTCGTATCTTCCCCCAGGTATGTTAAATTCAATTTCAGCCCTTTAGCCTTTTATGAAATGGGGAATGGATATTGTAGGTAAACTTCCTACAACATCCGGAGGTGTCGTCTACATGCTGGTCTTAACAGACTATTTCACCAAGTGGGTCGAGGTCTGAGCATATCAATAAGTACGCGATATTGAGGTACGCGATTTTGTATGGAATAATATAATTTGCAGGTTTGGAGTACCATGGGAGATAATGACCGACAATGGATCCCAATTCATTTCGTACGACTTCAAAAATTTATGCGACAAGTATGGGATAAAGCTGAACTTCTCAACTCCACGTTATCCTCAAGCCAATGGACAAACGGGGTTGACCAACAAAATAATTGTAAACACACTAAAGAAACGACTGGAGGCAGAGAAAGGCGAGTGGGCAGAAAAACTCCCAGAAATACTATGGTCATATAAGACTACTCCACGTCGGTCAACTAGAGAAACTCCTTTCACACTTGTCTACGGTTCTGAAGCAGTGATCCTAATAGAGACACAACTTGCGCCGCTCGAAACGAAAACCCAAATGAGGAACAAACTAACTTGGAGCTCAATTTCAAACTTGATCACCTAGACGAATGTCGAGACTGTGACGCATTAAGGATTCAGTCATATCAGCAGCAAGTCGCACGACACTACAACAAAAAGTACGTGCTAGAGTTTTCAAAGTCAACGACTGGGTACTACGACACTACAACAAAAAAGTACGTGCTAGAAAATTAGGGCCGCCATGGGAAGACCCATGTCAAATAACAGATGTAGTCGAATGAGGAGCATGCAAATTACAAGAACTTGACGGTTAGGAACTGCACAATAGTTGGAATGCTTTACATTTGTTATAGGCAAAAATCGTCATAAAGGACACGTTATCATAGTAAGGAGCCACGTAAGTAGAAAGTCAAGAGAAGTTAACTTGGGGAATAGAATCTCCTATAAAGCAACTTACTCGGCATCAACTAAGGCCAACCCAACCATAACCAAGCGAATCGACTCGGGCAATAAAGCTTGCCCAGGCATACTCGAGATTCAACAAAGAAGATAGCTACAAACACTCACTCCCTGAACATGTGGGTAGAATCAACAACCAGTAACCCTATAATAAACTACGGTGCAGCTACTCAGGGTCCAACAAGGAAGCCAGCAGGCATCCCGTAAATAAAGGAGTAAGAGTCCTATCCAGATTCGGACTCAGCTAAACCGAAAAATGAGTTACACCCAAATAGGAAAGCGAATCCTTTCAAGCTTGGGTACCATGACACCAAACCCTAGTGATACCCGCAAACCCTAATAGCATTATGTATAAATACCCCTATAAAACATAAATAAGGGGGTACGTGAGGATTAGCAAGAGCGATCAGAGTGTGTATTCTGTAACAGTTTTTATAGTGGATTTGACTTCGTTGCTTAGGCAACAACCCGTGGATGTTTCTCCGGCCATCGAAGTTTTACCATGTATCTTTGTTTATCATTGCTAGTATTTAGTTGTGTTATTTTCAATCATCTTCATTTATAAAATCGATATTAAATCGTTGACTAAGTGACTACGAAAAATCACCGTCAACAATTGGCGCTAGAAGGAGAGGGTAAACTAATCTGAACTCTTGTGAAACAATGGCTGGCGAAGGAGACAGCAGCGATTCCATGTATAGTCAAGGAATTCCAGGTAACGAGTTGGAGGATGACGCTACTCTCAATGCTGCAGACGTTACTTTAACAACCGCAAATCAATCAACTGCCCTGGCTAGTATCCAACGTTTCCCTCCAACTAATGAAGAAATCGTACAACGATTTTGGGCCTCCCTACAGTAACTCATATCCGATGCGGCGAGGCAGGGAGTTGACCTTTCCATTACAGACGGTTTAACTTTGAATATGCCCACTCCAAATCAGTAAACAACAAGGTTGAGCTCTACGGTGGTGGTGCCAACACCTGATGCACCCCTAAAGATGGGCCAAGATCCTACAGACAGGCCAGAAACTTTGTCCGAAAGACAGTCCCGGGTAGCAGGGAGCATCGAGAGGAGGATTATTTCGATAGAAGGTACGATTCGGATCTAACGGGGCAGAATCGGGATCAACCCAAGAGGCGTACTCACCGGAGAGATCGATCGATCATCGTCCTCAAGGGAAAGTGAGCAGTATTACCGTCACAAGCGCCAAAAGGGCACAGTCCGATTACATGGCTTGAACCGAGAACACAGGGATCAAAAGCCAAAAAAAAGGGGCCAAAGGTTGACCATCAGCGAGAATTTTAATGCAATGAGGGAACCGGAAGGAGATAGGGACATACCCATATAGAGTCTAACCCGGGAGGTTCAAAATAATCGTCGATAGATGGATGCTTTAGTCAGAAGATATGGGCATAACGAATTGTCGGACGATGAATCCGGTAGCCCTTTCACCAAAGGAGTTCTGAGGATGCCCTTCTCGGAGAGGTTCAGGATGCCGCATGTGGAGTAGTTCAAAAAAGACACCAATCCAAAGGAGCACGTTAGGAGGTATAAGAGTGCCATTGCCCAATACATCCATAATGATGCCCTACTATGCTTGAATTTTCCCTAGACACTCGGAGATCTGGGTTCCAGATGGTTCGGTAGGTTACCAGCGGTGAGTATAAGCAGTTTCAGTGAGCTGAGCAAAGCCTTCTCAAGGCAGTTCCTCGGGAACGTATATAAGAAGATGTTAATGGCTCAGTTGTCTTAGCTCAAGCAAGGGAAAGACGAGTCACTAAAGAAGTACTTGGGGAGGTTTGGCCAGGGAGTGTCAGAGATTGGGAGTGTAAATGATGAAGCCATTATTGCAGCATTCATCAACAACCTTCAGAACGACCAACTATCTTTCGACTGAGAAGAGCTCGCTTAACCAGTTATGTAGACATGATGGACATGGCTGGGGGTTATGCCTTAGCCGAGGAGGAAGAAATTAGGGTTACTTTGTGCATGGTGGCCTCCTGGAAGGATCTAAGGCAAAAGAACAAGCCAAGGCACAAGATACAAAAGGCGACAAGCAGAAGAATAAAACACGGGATGGTCGGGAAGGTCATCGGGTATATGATCCAAAAGTCGATAAGCCGCGCCAAAAATTCCAGGGCAGATACACCAATTACACCTCGTTGAGGAAAGATCAGGAGGAGATATTGGCAATCTTGGAAGAAAAGAATATGTCCAAAGAGCCGCCTAAGCAGTTGTCTTATGCTCGGAGGGACACAACCAAGTATTGCAGATTCCACAAAGAGAATGAACATGAGACGTCTAAGTGCTTCCAGCTAAGGGAACATATTGAAACCCTCATCAAAGAAGGGCATTTGAAGGACATTGTCCTAAAGAAAGCCGATAAGACAGATTGGCAAAAGGATAGCCGACTGGATGGACGAGGGAGGAAGCCGAGTCCCAAGAGAGCTGAAGATGAAGGAGCAATCAACACCATTTTTGGCGGGCTAGCAACTGGCAAAAGTAATAGAGAAAGGACCCAGGAAATTTGGGAAGCCATGGAAACCCGAAGAGACCTCGATGTCAACTCTATTGAACTTGACCCAAAAAGAATCAAGGAAGGCTGGGATCCAATCATATTCATAGAGGCTAATTCTCATGGAGTAGATGTAAGGCCAAACAACGCTCTGGTCTTTAGTGCTCGGATTGGTCATAGGGAGGTTCACCGGATTTTGATTGATAATGGAAGCTCAGCGGATATTTTAAGTGCAGAGGTGTATGATCAGTTGAGACTGGATAGAAAAGACCTGCAGCCCTTTCATACCCCACTCAGAGGGTTTGGCGGGGTAGAAGTGAGGTCACTTGGCACGGTGAAACTACCGGTAAAGATCGGGAAAGCCCCTTGCCAAAAAACAATACTACTTGACTTTGTGGTTATGGACATAGAGAATTGGCCATACAACGCCTTGCTGGGTCAACCTTTCCTGAATAAAGCTAAGGCGGTGACGGTGACATATGCCCTCATGATGAAGTTCCCAACAGAGTATGGATTAGGGGTGGTCAAAGGATCACAAGAGATGACGCGAAAGGTGAATCTGTCAGTCTACAAGGATAAGGAAGTACACCAAGTATACATAGTATCAGCCGAGCAAGCCAACAATGAATCTAAGGAGCAAGCAGAGATACCAAAGGAATTCAAACTAGACCCTAGAGAATAACCCGAAGCCAAAAAAGATGAGCTGACCGAAGAGGTGATGTTAGACCTAGATGAGCCGAGTAGAATGATAACTCTTATTTCTACACGTTGTGTAGCCCCTTACTTTTATCTTTTATGCTTGTTTCCCTGGTAAAATTGGGTATTTAACGTTTTAAATAAGTGTTTCAGGGTATTTTTAATCACAGGGGCTAAAGTGCAAAAATGTAGGAATTTTGGAGCAAAAGTGTAACTTTTGAAAGTTAAAATTATGCTCCCTTGTTCTGCGATTAGGGGCCGCAGAAAGGGACTAAAATGTCTTTTTTTTTTGCAATTCGGTGGCCCATGGCTGCAGAATAAGGCGTAAAATCAAGGCAGGATTTTTGACGAACGTTTCCTACAGAACACTCAACTTGCGGGGGGCATATCTCTCTCCTTTGATCGAACTGGGTTTTGTACTATATATGGTTGGAAATCCTCAGAAGTCTTCTTTCCAACGATTCTTCAAGAATGCAATTTTAATATTTGTGGAGAAAGTTATGCCCGTTTCCGTAACGTTGCACGCTGCTAGAAAGTCACCCGCGAAGCCCCCAAAATCAGCCACTTATGCAAGGGCATTCTCGTCCTTTCACCATCATTTTTTCCCTAAGACCCTCCCCACTTTAAATATCCCCTTTTCTCATCAGTTTTTCAGAATCCCTTCACTCCCTCTCTCCCTCCTCCGCCAAACTCTCTCTCTCTCTTCCATTTTCTTCATCTTCTTCACCTTCTCTACCAAATAAGGAGAGATCCAAGCTCCCGTGGAGGTTTTTCCTCCATGGGAGCTCACCACACACCTCCACCACCATTTTCACACCTCTTCCATCCATCTTAGGGCAATTTGCAAGGAATTAGGAGTGGTTTTTGGACCAATTTCGAGCTAGGAAAGGTAGGAGCTTCTTTGGAGGGTTTGTCTTCAAAGGTTGTCTCCTTTTTACTCATTTCTTTGTATTTCTTGCTTTTTTGATGTGTAACCCTGATTTGGGGAATATTGTAAACCCTACACTTGAGTTATATATGTTGTTTGTTCTTAAAGTCTTATGGGTTTTGTTTTACTCTTTGTTAATTGCATGTTTTAAGCTCTAATTGCAATATCCATGTGTTTAGAGGTCCGAAATTGATATGTGTCCATGATTGGGATTAGGAGTAGAGTAATTTAATGTAGGAGTAGTGTAATTTAACTTTCCATGATTGTTGATTGATTGATGGATGACCAAAATGCCATGTTTAGAGTAATTTTGAGTGTTAGAGTTTTAGCTCCAAAGAGTGGGAAAGGCTTAGTTCATGCATTTAGGTGCTAAATTGGCCTTGGTTCAAATCCTTGTGCTTAATGGGTCTTTTTAAGACACAATTGCCCATCCTTGACCGGATTGAGTGATAAATTGATTTAGGGATAATTCCCAAATCAAGAGGATGAACCCTTAACCTAGATTGAATGTTCTTAATGTATAACAACCAACTTATTTGCACATTGTTGTTTGGTAAACTTGTTTCCCATATCTAGCCATCCTAGGGAGATTGATAAAACCGAATCCGTATCTAGAGTAAAGATAAACTGAATTCCTCATGTGTTTGTGTAGTTATATGGGTATTTCATTACTTAATGCTTTCACTCGGTTGGCCACCTTGTGGATGATATTTAGGCTATGTGTTATATATCGCGTGGTTCACATTAACATGTCCAGCGTGATATCCTCTACATTTGACCAGTAAGTTGAGAGATCACTAGGCTGGCGTGTAGAGCTCGTGTGTGTGTCCCACCGTCCTTAATGAATCCAAGCATTTATGCATGGATGTAATCTCTAAGACATCGAGAGAGATTAGAGATTAATTAAGTGGACACGAGCATATAACATACATGTTGTATGGGTAGCTAGTATTCTTAATGCTTTCACTTGGTTGCCATCCCGTATTTGGTTAGCCATTGTGAATGAATTATTGGCTGTTGTTGACGGTGAAATTTGGATTACCACGTGGCTAACAATTAAATCAAAACAATCGTTAAACAAGAAAGAAAATCAGCACATGCAAGAGACAGATTTACGTGGAAAAACCCTTGAATGGGAAAAAACCACGGCGTTCCGGAGGACAAGAGAATATCACTATACTTTGCTTGTTCCGGTTACACACTCAAATCTCTCGAGTTCTTCCTTTTCTCTCTTTTGGTTTTCGAACCCCTTCCTCGTGGGATAGGTGGTTCTATTTATACATGGCAATTAGGGTTTCTCTTTTAATTCTTGTCGTGTTGGTAATAGGACTTCCTCTTAGATTTGTATTGGGAGTCCTATGTTGTAACGGATTAGGATTTGTTTCCTATCTTTTCTTTCTGCAACCTCCTATTATTAGGAATCTTCCGTAAATTAGGGTTTTATCTCTGTGCTTCGACCGAGTTGGTTTACAATGAGTAAACTGGCGCGACGAACATCTTCACTTCTAGGTATTATCCTTCGGCGACCACACCTCTGACTTATTGACTTGAGACGTTGACATACTGACTGGTCCACGTTTTCTCCTTTGACCTGGTCAACGAGTGATGTGGCAACCTTTTCCTCTGCATTTATTGACTCCTTTGATGACGTGTCTGCTTGGCGAAATTATACATACAACAATACCCCCATAAATACTTCGAGCCGAGCGAGTGATTTGGCCTTCCAATTCGTTTGCCTCCGCAAGCAGTATTTATATCCATGCTTTTAAGATTTCGGCGCGTTTCGTAAATAATTCCCCTCTTTTTCATTTTCACCATGTGTTGAATTTGTTAGTTGATTCTTCTGGTGCAAGCCTTTACTCTTGGCCACGCAACCTCTGGCGCTTCCACTTACTTGACAGGTGAAGATACGTTTTGACTGCTTGGTGATCCCCGAGGTGCCACATGTCCATTATTCGGTGGTGATTGTTGCGGCTAGTTACCATGACCGTCGCTTATTTTAACTAAATATCTTTTTCTCTGATTTTCTTTTTTTGAATTTTAAAACTCCCTCTTTTAATGCCCGATCGCTTCTTCTTCCTCATTCCAATCTTTTCATATCTCCGTCTCTTTCCTTATCTTCTTAGAATAGAAATTCTTTTTTGCCATTTTTATTTACCTTACTTTCCCCTCGCTTTGAACGTCTGCTACAGCCTTCTTCCTCTGCCCTCCGTTACCGGACGATTTACTGAATTTGGCCCCACCTGTTCCTTGGCGTCCCCAAATATTCTGCACATTCCTTGAATCTAGGGTTTTCTGGTGAGTTTTCATGGATCCCTCCTTGCGTTCTTCTCTTTTTAATCAAATGATGCAAGCTTTAGAGCTTGGTGACAAGCGTACTACGGACCAAATCGAATTTTTGATTCGTAACTTCCACCCGGATTCTCCTGTCCCAATTTCTGTTTACATTCCTTCTTCTGAAGATAATTCTGTTCCTAACATTTCTCCTCCCTCATCCTTCGATAGTGATTCTACAGTGATGACGAGATCTTCTAAACCGGGTGGCAGTAGACGACGAGCTTCTAAGGTTCCTCGTGGGTCCCTACTGGATGCACAGACAACTGTTGACTCGGACGTTGATGACCATCAAAGGGATAGACTGCATTTCTTGTTTGATCGTCCGTGTTCCTTTGACACCGAGGTCAATGTGGTTGGCGAGGATGAACTCCGCAAATATAAGAATCACTTTGAAATTCCAGACTCAGTGACTTTGATGATACCTGGTGGCCGAGCAGCATGGAATCCTCCCGAAAATGCGGTCGCCATTTATGGTGCCATGCTCAGCTGTGGGGTAACCCTTCCCCTTCAGCCTTTCATGCCAGATGGGGATGAAGAAATAGCTTGGCCTTCTGAAGGTGAGATTGAAGATGATGAAGACATCAAGGATCCTCCTGCAGCTAGTTGAGATTATGCCTTATTTTATTTGTAAATAGCTTTCCATACCTTTTTGTAGCACAGTTGTGAATGTCTTCTATAAAATTTATAACTTTTCTTCTTTGTGATTTTAATTCTGTTGCTATTTGTTGAGTTTTTCGGCTCCGTTACTTTGTTTAGCTGCCATTACTGAGTTTTCGGCTTTATTTTATTTTGCTGCCATTGCTAAGTTTTTGGCGTACTCAGTGTTTGTCAAGACGTATCCGACCATACACCAAGTTTTAGCAACTTATCTTTTATTTAGCTGCCATTGCTGAGTTTTCGACTTTATTACTTTGTTCAGTTGCCATTGCTTAGTTTTTGGCGTATTCAGTGTTTGTCAGGACGTATCCGACCATACACCAAATTTTATTTAAGCATACTCTTGTTATTATTCAGCTGCCATTGCTGAGTTTTTGGCTATTCAGTGTTTGTCAGGACATATCCGACCATACACCAAATTTTATTTAAGCATACTATTGGGACGTCTCCCTCTTTTGCTTTTTGCTTGTCCTTTTTGTTTTCGGCTAGCTTTCTCGACTCCCTGCGCTTGAGATTCCTCATGTACGCTTTTGATTGGGTGTTTCTCACTTCTGTCTAGAGATCTTATTTTTCCCGCGGCGGCGACCACCACCGATTTTTAGGATAGCTTCAGGCTATGGTGATGTAGTCGCCTTTGGCCCGCTTTAATTTTGGGGGCTATCCCGCTCGCTTTCGTTGCTGCGAGTATGAAACTCGTCTTTACGCAACGGTAAGTGACTTACGACGGCGAGTACCCTTTGTAACTGGTTACTTTTAGTGGCGAGTCAAGTCACGAATTCTCAGTAATGAACTGCTCTTTATTGAATGCTTCCTGCAACGTTTGTCAAAATAGAGACAGAGAAAAAATACTAAAACGACAAACTGCCTAAGAAGAAAATATTGAAATAAATCCTAGAAAGAATGAAGGAGTCAAGGGTAGTATATCTTCAGGTACTGTGCATTGCACGGCCGAGGTAATTTGTCAAAACCCTCTCAAGTAATGCGATATGCTCCGTGACCAGCTATGCCTGTAATTTGATAGGGGCCTTCCCATTTGTCTGCAAGTGATCCTGCAGCCTTGTCTTTGGTTCCTGGGTTCACCTTTTTTAGCACCAGGTCGCCGAGTGCGAATCTTCTTTCACGCACGTGGGAATTGTAGTATCTAGCTGCTCTTTACTGATAGGCGGCGTTCTTTATTTGTGTGCGCTCTCTTTTCTCTTCTAACTCATCCAGTCCGCATTTTAGCATATCAATATTGAACTCTGGCTGAAAGAGTTGTAATAAAAGGATGTTTCCACGAGGATGACAACTTCAGCTCTGTAAGCCATAGAATACGGGGTCTCACCTGTTAAGCTTCTTTCTGTGGTTCTATACGCCCACAGTACTTATGGTAATTTCTCTGCCCAGCTACCCTTCTTCACGGCCAATTTGGCTTTCAGGTTGTGCTTTATGATCTTATTCACCGCTTCAGTTTGGCCATTTGTCTGTGGATGTGCTGGAGATGCATAGTAGTTGTTGATGCCATACTTGTCACATAGCTCCCTGAATTTCTTACTGTCAAACTGGGTTCCATTGTCAGTGATGATGGTGTTTGGTATCTCGTATCTGCATATGATGTTTTTCTTCACAAAGCTTATAGTGTTTGCTTCTGTTATATGCACCAATGGTTCGGCTTCTACACACTTTGTGAAATAATCCACGGCCATGATGACATGTTTTGCTCCTCCGGGTGCTGTTGGCATTGGGCCGATCAAGTCAATTCCCCACATGGCGAATGGCCACGGTGAAGTAATACTCTGCAGGAGTTCGGGTGGTTGGCGAATGTTGTTTGTAATTTTCTGACATACCTCGCACCTTGCTGCTATCCTTTTCGCATCGGCGAACAGCGTTGGTCAGTAGAAACCTTGTCTTAGTGTTTTGTAGGCTAAACTGATACCCCCAGCATGGTTCCCACAGTTTCCACTATTACGCTCTTCAGAATTCCTTCGGGTCTGACACATTTTTGCAATGCCCTTGAGTATCCTCTCTTGTATAGTTCCCCATTGAGGACCAAGTATCTTATGGCCTTGTACTTTAGCCGTTTTGCCTCCAATGGGTCACCTGGGAGTACGTCATTGATGAGGTATTCCTTGATTGGTGTTATCCAGCTTTCTATCTCGCCAAAAACTGCTCTGACTTCTATTTGTTTGATTATATTCGGCCGCAGCAGGTGGATCATGGGAATGGTTTTTGGCCAGATGTTGATTGTGGAGGATGCCAACTTGGCCAGCTCATCTGCCTGCTCGTTCTCCTCTCTAGGGATCTGAATAATTCTGTATTCTTTGAATCTTCCCAGCAATCCCTTAGCTAATTCTAGGTAAGCTGCCATGTTTTCGTCTCTCACCTGGTACTCATCCAGCACCTGATTGACAATGACTTGGGAGTCATTGAAGATTTCTATTTCATCTGCCCCTAGGACTGTGCAAACCTTTAGTCCTGCTATGAGTGCTTCGTACTCGGCTTGGTTGTTAGTAGCTTTGAAGTCAAAACGCAAGGCACACTCGACTGAATCTCCTTTCAGGGTTGACACCACTACCCCTGCCCCGCTGCCGTGCGTGTTTGGCGACCCGTCAACGCGGAGTTACCACTTGAATATTTTCTTATTTTGCTCCACCATCATCCTCGCCACCTTTATGCTCGGCTCGGTGAACTCTGCCACAAAGTCTGCCACCACTGGGCTCTAATTGCTGTCCTTGGAAGATATTCTACATCGAACTCACTTAACTCGATCGCCCACTTTGTTAATCTGCCGGATACTTCTTGCTTTTACAGAATTAATTTTAGTGGGCAGTTGGTGAATACTCTGATTTTATGAGCCTGGAAATATGGCCTTAGTTTACTTGCTGCTGTAATGAGGGCGAGTGCCATTTTTTCAGCAGGCGAGTACCTCGTCTCAGCTGGTAACAGTGCTTTACTGGTGTAGTATATTGGTTTCTGGACTCCATCCTCCTGTCTCACTAGCACATAACTTGTGGCTGCTTCGGAGACGGATAAGTATATATATAGTGTTTCTCCCGTCTCTGGTTTTGATAGTAGTGGCGCTTGCCCGAGGTATTCTTTCAAGGCTTGGAAAGCATTCTCTCAATCTTCATTCCACTCGACTCCTTTGCCCTTCTTGAGAGCTCTGAAGAACGGTAGGCATCGATCTGTTGATTTAGCTATGAACCTGCTCAGTGATGCCAGGCACCCCGTGAGTCTTTGGACGTCCTTCAAAGTTCTCGGTGAAACCATTTTTGCCAATGCTTGGATTTTTTTAGGGTTCACCTCAATTCCTCTTTGATGCACTTGATATCCGAAAAACCTTCCAGACGGTACGCCGAACACATATTTAGCATGATTCAACTTCATACCGTACCTGGTTAACACATCAAATGTTTCCCTCAGGTCATCCACATGCTTATCGGCTGTGATGCTTTTTGTTAACATATCATCAACATAAACCTCCATGTTTCTCCCTATTTGTCTGGCGAACATCTTGTTAACTAAACGCTGGTAAGTTACTCCAGCATTTTTTAAACCGATCGGCATGACGGTGTAACAGTATAACCCTTGATTTGTGGTGAATGTTGTCTTCTCCTCATCTGGCTTGTGCATTTTTATCTGGTTATAGCCTGAGTATGCATCCATGAAGCTCAATGTTTCATGTCCGGCTGTTGCATCGACCAACTGGTCAATTCTTGGTAGCGGGAAGCTACCCTTGGGGCAGGCCTTGTTCAGATCGGTGAAGTCGACGCACATCCTCCATTGACTGTTCTTCTTTTTCACTAGAACTACATTCGCCACCCATTCTGGGTATTTAACTTCTCTGATTGACCTTGCGGCGAGCAACTTGGACACCTTCTCTTTTATTGATGCGCTTCTCTCCGGGTTAAAGCTTTTCCTTTTTTGCACCACTAGTTTGCATTTTTTGTTTAGAGCCAGGTTGTGTGAAATCACGCTTCTATCAATCCCCGGCATGTCTTCGTGGCTCTAAGCGAAAATCTCCTTATACTCCTTCAGCAAGTTTACTACATCTCTCTTAACTCGCTCAGCCAATCTTGCTCTAATTTTAACTGTTTTGTTTGGTTCTGCTTCGTTTAGAACGATCGACTCAGTTGGCTCTTCTTTCTCTCTGCTCGCTTTGTCCCTTGGGTCCAATTCGAAGGTTTCTGGATTTTCTTCCTATACTTCCTTATCTACCTCGAATACGCTTAAGGTTTCTACCCCTGCCTTATCTTTGAAGATTAATAGGTTAGCGCGTCGAGCCATCTCCTGCGACCCTTTTAGTTCCCCGATCATCACTGCCCCATCTCCCGTTGGCACAGTTGCTTCAACAATTTGATCTCTGCTAGAGTTGCCATCCTTGTCGCTATCGTTGTTCATGTTTTCAGTTCATAAAGGGTTCTTCGAAGTTTCTGTTCAGAACCCCCTCCTTCTAGCGCCAATTGTTGACGGTGAAATTTGGATTACCACGTGGCCAACAATTAAATCAAAACAATCGTTAAACAAGAAAGAAAATCAACACATGCAAGAGACAGATTTACGTGGAAAAACCCTTGAATAGGAAAAAACCACGGCGTCCCGGAGGATAAGAGAATATCATTATACTTTGCTTGTTTTGGTTACACACTCAAATCTCTCGAGTTCTTCCTTTTCTCTCTTTTGTTTTTCGAACCCCTTCCTCGTGGGATAGGTGGTTCTATTTATACATGGCAATTAGGGTTTCTCTTTTAATTCTTGTCGTGTTGGTAGTAGGACTTCCTCTTGGATTTGTATTGGGAGTCCTATGTTGCAACGGATTAGGATTTATTTCCTATCTTTTCTTTCTGCAACCTCCTATTATTAGGAGTCTTCCGTAAATTAGGGTTTTATCTCTGTGCTTCGGCCGAGTCGATTTACAATGAGTAAACTGGCACGGCGAACATCTTCACTTCTGGGTATCATCCTTCGGCGACCACACTTTTGTCCCTGGCGAGTACATATCCAAATCTGGCAACCACACCTCTGACTTATTGACTTGAGACGTTGACATACTGACTGGTCCACGTTTTCTCCTTTAACCTGGTCAATGAGTGACGTGGCAACCTTTTCCTCCGCATTTATTGACTCATTTGATGATGTGTCTGCTTGGCGAAATTATACATACAACAGCTGTAGTATGGCCCACGCGGTTGTGCATTACATGCCCAATGAAATAACCATTGTATATGACCAGACAGTGAGAGATACACTAGGCTAGCATACAGGGCTCTTGTGTGTGTGGCACGACACTTAATGAATCCATGCATTGTGTGGATGTGATTTCTAAGACTCGAGAGATATTAGAGATCAATTAAGGGGACACGAGCCTATGATATACTTGCACATTAAGGGACTAAGTGAGTCTAGCGCTTAAGTATGAGGATTGTTACGGTTGAATCGTTTCCTTAGTGTAATCACGTTTCATGCCATCTTTCCATTCCATCCTATCCATGTATATATTATGTTATGTAATTTATTTATTTATATTATTACTTACTTTTCCGCAAACGCAACACACGAGTTCTCTCGGAGTGTTGTAATAATAGCTAAAACCAGTGACGATCAGTGAATCCCACCTCCCTGCAGAACGATACCCTCACTTGCCGCTGTGCTAGTCTCTGTGACTCGCGCGCTAGCGAGGTCGAACTTAAATGTTCATCTTTTGACAGACATCGCAACGACGTGTCGTCAAAGTGGCGCCGCTGCCGGGGAGGTGGTTTATTTGTTGATAGTTACTAGTTTTAGCTTAGGTTTTGTAAATATCTTAGATTTATTGCTTTTTATTGCTTTGCGGAGTAGTTTGTTATGTTGAAAATAAACATCTCTTTTAATCTTGCCTTTCATTGAATGCATGCAATGTTTAGGTTAGGTTTGGGGTGTAAGTCGTATTATTTTTCTTATTTTTGTTTAAAGCATATGCATTTGATTTTCTTTGAGCTGTTTTGTGCAAGGAAAGACAATCTCAGGTCGGATGGACCACACAACTCAAGAGAGCTTCGCGGAGGCTTGGTTGGTTCGAATAACCACTCGCGAGGGCTTGCGCTTCAAGGGTACAATGCTTTGCTTATTTTTGTGTTTTTTATTTATGTTTAGATCTAAGAGTGGATATGTGTTGTGCTTAGATCTTAGGATTTTTAGGGTGTTTGTTTTAGAAAATTTTCAAATCTCTACAAAAATGCCCTGTTTTGAATATTTTTGAGGCAAATGTTTCATTAAAATTGTACTCATTGGTGAGGAAATTAATTTTTTTGCCCGTGCGGCATTCTTTGATTTCTCGTGCTGATTCCAAATATATAAAGTGTTAGGATTATGCTCAATAGCAAGAGTGTAATATTGTAATTAACAATCTTTTTCATATTAATAAAGTGATTTCTGGTTTAACAATTCTTATAGCATTTATAGTTTAATATTATAATTGTCAAAGTAAATAATCATAAGGTTTAAAGACTATGAGAAAAGAAGAATTGTTCGTACATCTGGATATGTATGTGGTAGACACAATTCTTTAGTTAGTCTTGAATATTGTTCACAACTTAAGTTAAAGGTTGGGCACATTTATCTTGTTAAAGTTGTAGAATTCTTTTGCTAGCATTTGAGTGGGATCAAATGAGATATGATGAGTCTAAAATCATCGGAGTGTCTACGAGCAAAAGAATCTAGTGCACTGGGTGCATTGAACTGGATCACAATGAAATACTTTATCTATAACCGTCAGTAGATAAAAGTCTTTTCATTATCAGGACAATCGGAGAGTCTATCTTAATCCTGAGATAAATGATGGACTTATGGCTGCAAGTGATATCATTTGAGTTATCAATGAGTACGATTATATCGCATAGTCTATCCTCGATAGTTTGGTGATATTCATTTGTTAATCGATAGAGGACTTCATTTATAGATATGGACATCGTGGCTCCATTTAATAAATGAGAGTATAATATCATCATATGGATGTTTTGAGGTAATTGGATATTAAATCTCAATGTTGAGTTTTCGATAGTGACTATTGAAAACATGGCTTCTGGACAAGTCAAAATATCCAAGTTCAAAACGTGGTCATATGAGTAAATATGGTAACTTGGAGAGTTATAGGCGGTCTATGAACTCTTGGCGATTACTGATATTAATCACGAGGATACACTATCTCCAACATGATTGTCTAGGGTATGAATGAGGAACATCTTCTTATTCTATCTTTATTTAAGAGTTCAATTTTAGCTCTTTAGTGGAATGAGTTAAAATTAATGGATCGGACCTAAGTGAATCATTTGTTGATTGTGATTAGGTTATGTCTATTGAAGCTTAAATTTAGATAGCCCGCCAAGATCCCCAATCCACACGGACTTGCATGGATCACTTGATATATTCTACCGGACCAATTTATGGGTCCATTTAGAATTGCATTTAATATATTAAGAATATAATTTGCACATTATTTATTTAATGGGCTACTCAATTATATTAATATATTAATGAAAGGCATGTGGGCTTGTTTCTTTTAGTAAGAATGGGTCTGGTTCACATGTGGGCTTTTTATTTAAAGTCCAATGGATTAAATGAAATAAGAAAAATAATATATGGCCCATTTATTCAAGTGGGGCGGCAAGGTGTATATTAACATAATATATTATTTTGTTTCATTGTTTTAATTAAATAAGAATTAATTAATTTATTAATTAATTGTTTAATTAAGAAACAAATCTTTTTCTGATCAGGAAATATATTTCCTAGAGTTATACTATTGGTAGTAGTATACTAAAAGTAAAAGACTTGTTTGATAAGAAAATAAATAAATAATTTTATTTATTTAATCAAATAAGAAGTCTTTTTTATTTAGTCAATAAAAGAATAAAATATCTATGAGTTGGATTAGGGTTTGAAGTCTAAAGTATGATGGAAATTAGGGTGCAACACAAACCTATTTTGGCATGTGATTTGCAGCAACCCTAGTCCATTTTTTGAGGAGGATTTCGGCAACCCTAAAGACAAGAGGAAGCAAAATTTCGGCCACCTATATATTACCACATATAGAATTCGGCCACACTAGTTGTTCATTGATACAATTTTCTTCTTCTTCTCAATTCATAGAAAAGTATTATTTTTATTCTACTAAAACAAAAAAGAGTGAATAGATTATTCTTTGATGGTACACTAATTGCTTGTTCATCAATAAGCTTGTGTGTACAACATCGATTTAGGTTCACGCGAGTTTCGATCATTAGATTGAGAACTCAAAAGTGACCGGAATAATCTTAGTCTTCTTTTGATTGTTTTGTGACTAACAAAAGAAAAAAAAAAGTTTGTATGTCCATTCTCAGGTTTGCAATTCAAAGAAAAGGGAGACCACGCTCCTAGGTGATTCACGTTCGTGCTAGGATTGAAGATCTTGCGGATTACCATCGACGTAAGTCAATCGGATCACGCGACAAAAGGTATTCTTCTTTTGTTGATTATATGTATGCTTAATTAATTAAAGGGTTAAGGTTCATAAAAAGGAAAATTTTTTAAAACTACTAAATCTATTTTTAGTCTCGCTTCCACTGCGTGTACTATGGTATTTTTCCCTACAATTGGTATCATAGCCTTGGTTGAACCCTTTTAATTAATTAACGTATATATACGTGGATCTATTTCTTTTTATTGTGATTATGCATGTTTAGAAAGAGATGGCACTCTAGGTATTCGCATATATAATTACATGTGGATGTATGGATTTATATATGTTTTATGTGGATTGTTATTGCTCGATTTTGGTCCTAGATTTTCAATGTATTTTTGTTATGGAATTGTAACAAGAAGGGTGGTCTATCATTGCCATAATTCCTTCTTGGTAGTTGCTAGGTTTTATTTTATTTTATTTATTTATTTCAGTGCAGTATTTTTTACTGCAGTTTTTTTTTAATTTTTATGTGCAGTTTTTTGTTTGTAAAAGTACTGCAGTGAATAAAAAAAAAATAATAATAATGCTGCAGTATTTTATTAGTTTATTTACTGCTGCAATATGTTCAAGCATCGAAGATTCGAAGACTTGAAGAAAAAGGAAGCAACCGGAACCAAGAACGAGCACCGTGCGCACCCTAGGAGTGGATTGGGCTGCGCATGGCAAGCCCAAAACTTGGTGGGCTGCGCACGGCAGCCCTGGGAGGCCTCATGGGCTGCGCACAGCAGCCCCTTTGTGGGGTTGTGGGGTGTGTCACCCATGGGAGGAGGCCGAAGGATGAGCATATGGTTGATGGGCCACTTGAAGATCTTGTATTCCTAAACAATTGTAATTTACTTGTTTTTCTAGGATGGGCCAAAATTGTTGCTATTTAATTTTTGCTTAAATATTACAATATTTGTTATTGTATGATAACATGACATATAGAATAGGAGTGCCACTCATATATCTCTTTTGGTATGAACATGCATTGAATGATTTAGGTATCTAAATTGGCATCTAGATAACTTGGTAAATCATTCTATGGGATTTAATCACACGCCTTAAATAATTGAGTGGGAGAAGGTGTTTTTGTAACACCTATGACCTCCAAGGTTAGTTGAGCTTTATTATTTATTGGTAATCCCCCCAAGGGGCGTCCATGAATGGAATTTAGCAATATACTTCCTTACAAGGATAGATTAGACAATGGACTCAAACGAGATCTACTCCCCAAGGAGGGATTTTCGTGAGAGAAAATTGAGGGTCGATATCTTGGTAACACACTCAATGTAATTTTATTGATATCCTCCCAAGAGTTCTTGTCAGTAAAATTGCAAGGCTAAAATTGAAAACGCTGGTTGTTATGTTAACAATTAGGTGGGACCTAGTCTAACTAGTAAATGGTGCGAACTCCCAAAGGAGGCGTAACGTTTATGGGTGTTGGATCACCGTTGAATTTTTATGATTGAGTTATTTATTTAATTCAAGATAAATATTTAAAAGTGCTTTATCATGATTATTTACTTATATATGTTTTGTTTTATTCAGAAATCATGACCCCATCACTTATGAACATCCTGAAAGATAACACTTTAACTGGAGATAATTATGTCACATGGAAAAGGAAAATTGGGTTGTTGCTGCAAAGTGAAAAACATAAGTTTGTTCTAACTACTCCTAAACCACCTGCTCCTAATAATGAATCTAGCATAATGTATAGAGATGAGTATGAGCAGTGGAAGACTTCAGATGATATGGCCAAATGTTACATTATGGCCACTATCTCCGATGTGTTGCAACAGCAACATGAAGGAATGGAGTCCGCTGCTGATATAATGATGTCTCTAGAGGAGATGTTTGCTATGAAGTCCAGGACGACTAAGAGAGAGGCAGTGACTGCTTTTATGAATCTTAGAATGAAACCTGGACAGGCTGTGAAGGGTCACATGATGAAAGTCATAGCACATCTCAACATTGCTGAACTGCATGGCGCTGAGATAGATGGTGAGACAAAAATTGATATGGTTGTCAATTCATTGTCAGATTCCTTTGATCAGTTCAAATTGGACTACACTTTGAACAAAAAGGAATACACCTTACAAGGCCTGATGTAAGATGTTCAAAGTGCTGAAAAGATCCTTGTGAAAGGCAAAGGTCAAGAGATTCATATGGTTGGTAAAGTTGCTACTGTTAAGGCCCGTCAAAAGGTCAAGAAACAACAGAAGAAAAAGCAACTTGGGCCTACCAAGAAGGAGACCAAGAAAGTAACCAAGATCAAAGGGAAATGCTTCTTTTGTGGTGAAAAGGGACATTAGAAAAGAAATTGCCCAAAGTCCCAGAACAAGAAGGAAGAAGGTAATGTGAATTATCTTGAAACATGTTTTTTGGCAGATTCTACAGATTCTTGGATCATAGACTCTGGAGCCACTAATCATGTTTGTTATTCCTTGCAGGGGTTCCAAGAAAGGAGAAGGCTGAGTAAGAACGAAATCAATTTGCGCTTGGGCAACGGAACGTTAGTGTCTGCAAGTGCAGTGGGAGATATTAGAGTTTATTTGGGTTCTAGAAGGCATTTAGATTTTATAGACGTTTATTATGTACCTTAATTCAAGAGGAATTTAATTTCAGTTTCTTGTTTGAATAAATTTGGATATTCGGTTACTTTTAATAAAGTTTTTATTATTAGTAAGAATGACAAAATTATTTGCCAAGGTACATTGGAAAACGGTCTATACTTTTTGCATAGAAATATCTCTCACTCGTTAGACACAGAATTAACGGAACCTAATCATAAAAGAGTTAAATTATCAATAGATGAAACCTACCTATGGCATTTACGCCTAGGTCATATTAACCTTAATAGGATTAAAAGATTGGTATGTGACGGACCTTTAAGTGACTTAAAGGTTGATGATCTACCAACTTGTGAATCTTGTTTGGAAGGTAAAATGACCAAAAGGTCGTTCTCTGCCAAAGGTGCAAGAGCCACTGAATGTTTAGGATTGATACACACTGATGTATGTGGACCTATGAGCATTCAAGCTAGAGGTGGATATGAGTACTTCATCACCTTCACAGATGATTACTCGAGATTTGGTTATGTGTATCTCATGCGACATAAGTCGGATGCTTTTGACATGTTCAAAGCATTCAAAGCTGAAGTGGAAAATCAGCTTGAGAAACACATAAAAATCTTGAGATCTGATCATGGTGGAGAATATCTATCTGGTGAGTTTCAGCAATATCTTATTGATAATGGGATAGTTTCTCAGTTTTCTGCACCAGGTACACCTCAACAAAATGGGGTAGCAGAAAGGAGAAATATAACTCTTTTGGATATGGTTAGGTCTATGTTGAGTTATTCAACACTTCCTATTTCTTTTTGGGGATATGCTTTACAAACTGCTATATACATTCTAAACGATGTACCATCCAAGTTTGTTCCTAAAACACCGCATGAGTTGTGGACTGGGCGCAAGCCTAGTTTACAACACTTAAGGATATTTGGTTGTCCTGCGCATGTGTTAAAAGGAAAGACAGAAAAGATGGAGTCCCGTTCGGAAACATGTATATTTGTAGGGTATCCAAAAGAAACTAAAGGATATTATTTCTATACTCCTTCAGATCTTAAAGTATTTGTTTCGACAAATGCTAAATTTCTGGAAAAGGACTATATGAATGATTTTGTGCCTAGAAGTAGAATTGTCCTGAATGAGATGTCAGGAGATACAATTCCACGAGAGGTTACACAACCTAACCCAATTGTAAGTTCCGATCCAACACAAAATCAACAACCTACCATTCCTCGTCGTAGTGGGAGGATTAGAACACAACCTGAAAGATACATCGGTCTGGGAGAATCAGTGGAGAATCTCCCGGACGACGATGATCCCTACACGTACAAGGAAGCTATGGAGGATGTTGATAGTCGTCATTGGCAAAAGGCAATGCAATCTGAGATTGAATCTATGTTCGATAACAAAGTCTGGTCCCTTGTAGACTTGCCTAAAGGAATAAAACCCATTGGGTGCAAGTGGGTACACAAGAGGAAAATAGGTATGGATGGAAAAGTGGAAACCTTTAAAGCTAGATTGGTAGCTAAAGGGTATACACAGAAAGAAGGTATCGATTACGAGGAAACCTTCTCTCTTGTGGCCATGCTTAAATCCATTAGGATACTCTTATCCATTGCAGCATCTTTAGATCTAGAGATTTGGCAAATGGACGTCAAGACAGCTTTCCTTAATGGAAGTCTTGACGAAAGCATCTACATGATGCAACCAGAGGGATTCATTGAAAAGGGCCAAATGGAAAAGGTATGCAAGTTGCAGAAATCCATATATGGATTAAAGCAAGCATCCAGATCCTGGAACATAAGGTTCGATCAAGCTGTCAAAGGTTTTGGATTTATTCAGAATCCTGACGAACCTTGTGTATACAAAAGGATTAAGGGCGACAAGTTGGTTTTCTTGATTCTTTATGTTGATGATATACTACTCATTGGAAACGATGTAGGTGTATTGACATCAGTAAAAAAATAGTTAGCAAAACAATTTGATATGAAGGACTTAGGAGAAGCAAGTTTTATTCTAGGTATCCAAGTAATAAGGGATAGAAAGAATAGAACGATTGCATTATCCCAAGCTTCATACATAGACAAGATCTTGTCTAGGTTTTCCATGCAGGATTCCAAGAAAGGTATGTTACCTTTCAGACATGGAATCAAGCTTTCTAAGGAACAAGTTCCTAAGAATGAGCATGAAGAGCAATTCATGAGTAGAGTTCCATATGCCTCGGCAGTTGGAAGTCTCATGTATGCAATGCTCTGTACTAGACCAGATATTTGTTTTGCTGTTGGCATAGTTATTAGGTTTCAATTGAAACCTGGTCCTGATCACTGGACGGCAGTCAAGCATATTTTCAAGTATCTCAAGAGAACGAGAGATAATATGCTTGTATACTCTGGAGGGGATTTGATTCCCGTTGGGTATACAGATTCTGATTTTCAATCAGATTCTGACTCCAGAAAATCCACATCAGGGGCTGTGTTTACTATTGGAGGAGGAGCAGTCATATGGAGGAGTATCAAGCAATCTTGTATTGCTGATTCCACCATGGAAGCTGAGTATGTTGCTGCATGCGAGGCTGTTTGGCTCCGCCAATTCTTGATTGACTTGGAAGTGGTTCCTAGTGCGAATAAGCAGATCACTATCTACTGTGACAACAGTGGAGCAGTGGCTAATTCGAAAGAACCAAGAAGTCACAAGAGAGGAAAACACATTGAAAGAAAGTATCATCTTTTAAGGGAGATTGTTCAAAGAGGTGACGTGACGATTACCAAAATCGCGTCAGCAGAAAATCTAGCGGATCCCTTCACAAAGGCTCTACCTCAGAAGAGTTTCGATGGGCATCTAGAGAACATGGGCTTGAGAGATATGACACATTTGCTATAGCGCAAGTGGGAGATTGTTAGGATTATGCTCAATAGCAAGAGTGTAATATTTTAATTAACAATCTTTTTCATATTAATAAAGTGATTTCTGGTTTAACAAATCTTATAGCATTTATAGTTTAATATTATAATTGTCAAAGTAAATAATCATAAGGTCTAAAGACTATGAGAAAAGAAGAATTGTTCGTACATCTGGATATGTATGTGGTAGACACAATTCTTTAGTTAGTCTTGAATATTGTTCACAACTTAAGTTAAAGGTTGGGCACCTTTATCTTGTTAAAGTTATAGAATTCGTTTGCTAGCATTTGAGTGGGATCAAATGAGATATGATGAGTCTAAAATCATCGGAGTGTCTTCGAGCAAAAGAATCTAGTGCACTGGGTGCATTGAACTGGATCACAATGAAATACTTTATCTATAACCGTCAGTAGATAAAAGTCTTTTCATTATCAGGATAATCGGAGAGTCTATCTTAATCCTGAGATAAATGATGGACTTATGGTTGCAAGTGATATCATTTGAGTTATCAATGAGTACGATTATATCGCATAGTCTATCCTCGATAGTTTGGTGACATTCATTTGTTAATCGATAGAGGACTTCATTTATAGATATGGACATCGTGGCTCCATTTAATAAATGAGAGTATAATATCATCATATGGATGTTTTGAGGTAATTGGATATTAAATCTCAACGTTGAGTTTTCGATAGTGACTATTGAAAACATGGCTTCTGGACAAGTCAAAATATCCAAGTTCAAAACGTGGTCATATGAGTAAATATGGTAACTTGGAGAGTTATAGGCGGTCTATGAACTCTTGGCGATTACTGATATTAATCACGAGGATACACTATCTCCAACATGATTGTCTAGGGTATGAATGAGGAACATTTTCTTATTCTATCTTTATTTAAGAGTTCAATTTTAGCTCTTTAGTGGAATGAGTTAAAATTAATGGATCGGACCTAAGTGAATTATTTGTTGATTGTGATTAGGTTATGTCTATTGAAGCTTAAATTTAGATAGCCCGCCAAGATCCTCAATCCACACGGACTTGCATGGATCACTTGATATATTCTACCGGACCAATTTATGGGTCCATTTAGAATTGCATTTAATATATTAAGAATATAATTTGCACATTATTTATTTAATGGGCTGCTCAATTATATTAATATATTAATGAAATGCATGTGGGCTTGTTTCTTTTAGTAAGAATGGGTCTGGTTCACATGTGAGCTTTTTATTTAAAGTCCAATGGATTAAATGAAATAAGAAAAGAGTGACGATATTTGCACCCCTTGAAAACCGTATGTACACCCCAAATTAGTATGTTTTTAAAAATCCAATAATACCCTTGAGTGAAATTACTAAGAGGATTAATTGTTTGTTAGTACACCCACCAATACTTATTAATTTGTTTCATATTTTAATCTTTTGTAATTTTGTAATTTTGTTTTCCTATTAATGGTTTGATATTAACATATATTATAAAAACTCTTTCCATTTTAATAAATCCTAGATTCTCTTTTAAATATATTTTCAATCTCTTTTAAGAATCTCTTTTAAGGAAATACAAATTGATTGTTAAGCATGGAAAATGAATCAAAATCATGACACAAATTTGGTTGTTAAAAAGTAAAGTTTGATTTTTTTTTTTTTTGATGAAATTAATTTTTATTAGATGAACAAAATCATTATGTATATAAACAAACTTTTAAATTAACTATATTATCTATATTTTTTTTATTTCTTTCAAACACACTTTAGATTTTTTTTTTTTTTTTAATCATTATTATCTGTTTTTTCTTGTCAAAAAAAAAAAAATAGATGTTCTTCAATTTCATCGAACACCTAACTTTTATTTTTATTTTTATCATTTAACATCTATCTACTTCTACATCATTTGGGACGTGACACAAATCTTGCATCCCTACAACTCTCTCAAACAGAAAGTGGTTCTCCAATTAAAAAAAAATTCTTAAAATGGATTTTTAACGAAAAATGGAGTTTGATTTTGAAAAAAACCAAGAAGAGAAAAGAAGTAGGGAAAAGAAAGAATAGTAAAAGAATTAAATGTAACAACAAAATTAGAAATAATAATAAAGTTGATTAGATAATATAATAATAGTCATAGGTGGTGTGTACTTACAAAAATACAATACAATATAATTAAAGAAAGGGTATTTTTGGCCTTAAATGGGGTTTATTTATAAATTAGAGAATTTTTAAAAAATTTGATGGGTGTGATTACGAAAGGGGTGTAGATACAGTTTTTGAGGGGTGCCATTATCGCTACTCTAAGAAAAATAATATATGGCCCATTTATTCAAGTGGGGCGGCAAGGTGTATATTAACCTAATATATTATTTTGTTTCATTGTTTTAATTAAATAAGAATTAATTAATTTATTAATTAATTGTTTAATTAAGAAACAAATCTTTTTCTGATCAGGAAATATATTTCCTAGAGTTATACTATTGGTAGTAGTATACTAAAAGTAAAAGACTTGTTTGATAAGAAAATAAATAATTAATTTTATTTATTTAATCAAATAAGAAGTCTTTTTTATTTAGTCAATAAAAGAATAAAATATCTATGAGTTGGATTAGGGTTTGAAGTCTAAAGTATGATGGAAATTAGGGTGCAACACAAACCTATTTTGGCATGTGATTTGCAGCAACCCTAGTCCATTTTTGAGGAGGATTTCGGCAACCCTAAAGACAAGAGGAAGCAAAATTTCGGCCACCTATATATTACCACATATAGAATTCGGCCACCCTAGTTGTTCATTGATACAATTTTCTTCTTCTTCTCAATTCATAGAAAAGTATTATTTTTATTCTACTAAAACAAAAAAGAGTGAATAGATTATTCTTTGATGGTACACTAATTGCTTGTTCATCAATAAGCTTGTGTGTACAACATCGATTTAGGTTCACGCGAGTTTCGATCATTAGATTGAGAACTCAAAAGTGACCGGAATAATCTTAGTCTTCTTTTGATTGTTTTGTGACTAACAAAAGAAAAAGAAAAGTTTGTTTGTCCATTCTCAGGTTTGCAATTCAAAGAAAAGGGAGACCACGCTCCTAGGTGATTCACGTTCGTGCTAGGATTGAAGATCTTACGGATTACCATCGACGTAAGTCAATCGGATCACGCGACAAAAGGTATTCTTCTTTTGTTGATTATATGTATGCTTAATTAATTAAAGGGTTAAGGTTCATAAAAAGGAAAATTTTTTAAGACTACTAAATCTATTTTTAGTCTCGCTTCCGCTGCGTGTACTACGGTATTTTTCCCTACATAAAGAACGTAAAATTATGGGTTGTGGATCAAACGTTATGAGCATTTCTTCGACCAAAGGTCATGGCGATGCCCTATTTTTCGAAATTGCGCTTTCACTGTTTTCATCATCCATTTTCACACTTTTCCCATTCGAATTTTGAAATACTTTATAAATGAAAAGTGTGTATTTATATGTCTACTCTATGGTGTAACATTTTTGAGAAATTATTTTAAGTGCTTTTAAAGATATGCACCATAAAGTGGACATTGGACAACTTTAATTTCGACAGTTTTTGAAATCTTTGGCCTCCATGTTGAGTTGTTTTTCTTTGTGTGCCGGTAGAGACATGCATTGTATGCTTTTAGCTCCGTGCATCGCTTAAATTTGCTTGTACAGTGCTAATCTTTTGATGTTAAGGTGGATGAGACCTCTATGTTTGTTTAGCCTAGGAAAATAGTGGAGACTACCCTAGTGAGGTTTCGAGCCTATTAGCACCAAATTCAAAGGGTATATTTTGTTTCTACTCTTTAAACACTCTTTGATTTTGTCCTTAATTGTGATCTCATTGTACATACATTTTGCATTGATTGCCATAGAACTACAATAATGTGGACTGCTTGTTGAGATTTGTATTCCCTTGTTAGATGGACTTTTAGAAATGATTTTGGGCTTTAGTGTGTGCGAAACTACTAAAATAGCCTAAACACTCCCACACCCCTATATTCATTGCAAATTGAGGCCAAACACTACACCCCCACCCATTCCCTCGTTATTGATCATGTCGAGGTGTATAGCTTAATAGAAGTTATGTATTGTAAAGCTCTAATTTTTGTAAAAGTGTGTAGTTAGGCAATGTATGTAATTGTGCTAGGTAAAGGCTTATAAAAAGAAAAAGAAAGAAAGAAAAAAAAAAGGAAAAAAGAAAAAAAAAAAGAAAAAGAAAAAAAAAATAATAAGTATTGAACTATAAAACACTTAAGCTTCAAGTTCTTCAATTGTAAAGTTACTCTTAATATGAGTACAAATGTAGCACAAATGTGCAATGTAAATTTTATAGCCTAGACGCTTGTGATGTAATATGTAATAGAGCTAATTTTGTGTAAATTGTAATGTGTATACACTCCTTGATATGGTTAGTAACTTTATCCTTCCCACTCCTACCATATATTCCATCCCATACACCTTCACAAAACACCTTGGCCACAATATAAAGTGAGGGAAAGCCCATTTGATCTCTTAGGAAGTCTTTATTGGGAATGTGAGTCAATGCATGCTCTTTCCACGTTCATAGCATTTCAATTCCTTCCATGAGATCTATCATTATAAATGTGCTTTTATTGAAATACTCATACGCGATATATTAGATTCCAGTACATAAACTCATTCGCATATGTTTGCTAGAGAGTGATCGCCTAGGTTCTGAGCAGAAAAATACAACTAAAATCCAGGGAGGATTAGAGTCAAGGCGAATTTCATCTTAGGCAATTCGAGTGTAGTTGTTTTGCAAAACCGAAAACATCCTAAGTTTTGGCATACTTGCATTGCGTGATGCGTTGTTATTAATTGGTATATTTGAGATACTAGCATGCATGTAGTCTTTGCTTGGTATGTTTGGATTGCATCTCAACTTTTCTTGCAGAGTATACGTTTGTGGGTGTTGTAACTGTAAACCCTCAGGAGACTATAACTCCTCCTCTAAGGATCGCCTAGCGGTTTAAAGGCTTGTGGCACATGCTAAGTGCCACCGTGTTTCCTACGGAAGTGAACTAGCTTAGTTTTTACTTTTTATTTATTTTAGTTTGTTTTGCTTGCTTTGTTTTGTTTTATTTTCATTTTTTTTGTTTTGTTTTGCTTGGGGACGAGTAAAAGATAAGTTTAGGGGTGTGATAACTCTTATTTCTACATGTTGTGTAGCCCCTTACTTTTATCTTTTATGCTTGTTTCCTGGGTAAAATAGGGTATTTAACGTTTTAAATAAGTGTTTCAGGGTATTTTTAATCACAGGGGCTAAAGTGCAAAAATGTAGGAATTTTGGAGCAAAAGTGTAATTTTTGAAAGTTAAAATTATGCTCCCTTGTTCTGCGATTAGGGGCCGCAAAAAGGGACCAGAATGTCATTTTTTTTTGCAATTCGGCGGCCCATGGCCATAGAATAGGGCACAAAATCAAGGCGAAATTTTTTACGAAAGTTTCCTGCAGAACACTTAACTTACGGGGGGCATATCTCTCTCCTCCTATCGAACTGGGTTTCGTGATACATATTTTTGGAAAGCTCCAGAAGTCTTCTTTCCAACGGTTCTGTAAGAATGTGATCTGATATTTGTGGAGAAAGTTATGCCCATTTCCGTAACAATGCACGCTGCTGGAAAGTCACCCGTAAAGCCCCCAAAATCAGCCACTTATGCAAGCGCATTCTCGTCCTTTCACTTTTAATTCTGCCCTAGCCCCCTCCCCACTATAAATATCCCATTTTCTCATCAGTTTTTTAGAATCTCTTCACTCCCTCTCTCTCTCCCCGCCCAACTCTCTCTCTCTCTCTCTCTCTCTTCCATTTTCTTCATCTTCTTCACCTTCTTCACCAAATAAGGAGAGATCCAAGCTCCCATGGAGGTTTTTCCTCCATGGGAGCTCACCACACACCTCCACCACCATTTTCACACCTCTTCCATCCATCTTAAGGCAGTTTGCAAGGAATTAGGAGTGGTCTTTGGACCAATTTCGAGCTAGGAAAGCCAGGAGCTTCTTTGGAAGGTTTATCTTAAA
Organism: Acer yangbiense; assembly: GCA_008009225.1. Classification (NCBI taxonomy): domain Eukaryota; kingdom Viridiplantae; phylum Streptophyta; class Magnoliopsida; order Sapindales; family Sapindaceae; genus Acer; species Acer yangbiense. Next base: position 11,204,891 of record CM017764.1, read on the forward strand.
AGGTTGTCTCCTTTGTACTCATTTCTTTGTATTTCTTGCTTCTTTGATGTGTAACCCTGATTTGGGGAATATTGTAAACCCTACACTTGTGTTATATATGTTGTTTGTTCTTAAATTCTTGTGGGTTTTGTTTTACTCTTTGCTAATTGCATGTTTTAAGCTCTAATTGCAATATCCATGTGTGTAGAGGTCCGAAATTGATATGTGTCCATGATTGGGATTAGGAGTAGAGTAAGTTAATATAGGAGTAGTGTAATTTAACTTCCATGATTGTTGATTGATTGATGGATGACCAAAATGCCATGTTTAGAGTAATTTTGAGTGTTAGAGATTTAGCTCCAAAGAGTGAGAAAGGTTTCAGTTCAGGCATTTATTTGCTAAATTGGCCTGGGTTCCAATTCTTGTACTTAATGGGTCTTGTTATCAAGGCACAATTGCTCATCCTTGGCCGGATTAGGTAATAAATTGATTTAGGGAAAATTCTCAAATCAAGAGAATGAACCCTTAACCTATATTGAATGGTCTTAATGAATAACAACCAACTTATTTGCACATTGTTGTTTGGTAAACTTGTTTCCCATGTCTAGTCATCCTAGGAAGATTGATAAAACCGAATCTGCATCTAGAGTAAAGACAAACTGAATTCCTCTTATGCTTGTGTAGTTATATGGGTATTTCATTGCTTAATGCTTTAACTCAATTAGCCACCTTGTGGATGATATTTAGGTTGTGTGTTTTATATTGCGTGGTTCACATTAACATGTCCAGCGTGATATCCTCTACATTTGACCAGACAGTGAGAGATACACTAGGCTGGCGTGTAGAGCTCGTGTGTGTGTCCCACAGTCCTGAATGAATCCAAGCATTTATGCATGGATGTAATCTCTAAGACATCGAGAGAGATTAGAGATTAGTTAAGGGGGCACGAGCATATAACATACGTGTTGTATGGGTATCTCGTATTCTTAATGCTTTCATTGGTTGCCATCCTGTATTTGGTTAGCTATTGTGAATGAATTATTGGCTGTAGTATGGCTCACGCGGTTGCGCATTACATGCCCAAAGAAATAACCACTGTATATGACCAGACAGTGAGAGATACATTAGGCTGGCATACAGGGCTCTTGTGTGTGTGCCACGACACTTAATGAATTCATGTGTACTTTGTATGTGTGGATGTGATTTCTAAGACTCGAGAGAGATTAGAGTTTAATTAAGGAGATACGAGCAAATGATATACTTGCATATTGAGGGACTGAGTGAGTCTAGAGCTTAATTAGTGGATTGTTACGGTTGAATCGTTTCTCTAGTGTACACCACATTTCATGCATCTCTCCATTCCATTATATCCATGTATATATTATGTTAGTTAGTTTATTTATTTATTTTATTATTTACTTTTCCACAAACGCAACACACGAGTTCTCTCGGAGTGTTGTAATAATAGCTAGAACCGGTGATGGTCGGCGGATCCCACCTCCCTGTGGAACGATACCCTCACTTGCCGCTGTGCTAGTCTCTGTGACTCGCGCGCTAGCGAGGTCGAACTTAAATGTTCATCTTTTGACCGACACCACAACGACGTGTCGTCATAGAACGGTGAGGATAGGGGCAAATCTAAATGAACACATCAAAGCCAAACTTATCACACTGTTGAGAGATTACAAGGATGTGTTCGCTTGGAGTCATGAAAATATGCCCGGGATAGACACAAAGGTGATATCACATTACCTCTCCATCAATCCAGAGTTCCGCTCGGTGGTGCAAAAGAGGCGGCTGTTCAACCCGAAGAGGAAGTCAAGTACCCGGAATGGGTGGTTGATCGCGCTTCAAATATTTACATTTAGCGCTCCATTTTCCTATCTTTTGTATTCGTTTCCTAGCATTTTTGTGTATTTAATAGGGTGTTAATAAGTGTTTCAAGGAATTAGGGAAGTTCATGGGCAATTGTGTAATTGTGGAGAAATTAGGGGCACAAATGCAATATTCGGGAATAAATTGACCATTCTGTGATTTGAGCAGAGTTCAGGGGTACAGAGTGTAATTTGCCAGAAGAAGAAGGGTCAGCGCGCCACGTCAGCAACCAAACGACGTCGTTTTGGGCATCACACGCGTCAGCATGACGCATCGCTGACGTCACCCCTTCTTCTACCTCTAGCCAGGCACGACGACCCGACCCGAAGACCCGGTTTTGACCCGGTTCAAACCCGAATCTTCAACGACTGATTTCAGTCGTTTTTCGACCAGTTTTTCTGACAATCTCTGCCCAGATTGGTAGCCCTCTTCCCGGCGGTCATGATGGACCCATTTTGGGCATCCCATGCAAACATTTCCATGCCATCCAAGTCTCCAAAACTCCATGGAAATGCAACCTCGCGAGCTCACTTCCAGCGGGTTGTTTCACGCCCAAACTCGTTCCAAACTCGTCGGAATACCGCGACTTCATGCAGCGGCTTCTTTCCCGCAATCTAGATGGTCCAAGCTCGCCGCCAATGTCCAAAAATGCCTGGCGACTTTCGACGGCGGGCAATAACCCTCGAACTTAGTGGATTGAACCCGCCAACTTGACCAACCTTGGAGATTTGCACGTCCAAACTTGCCCAAACCTTCCCTATTATATATATTCACCTTTCCCTAAACCAAAACACATCCCTAATATCCAAATAATCACCCAAATTACTCTACCAACCTAGAATAGCTTAGAATAAACTCACACCACATCACTTAGCTTGTAATTAGTGTGTAAGGTGGTTTTCCAGCCACCAATAGTGATCCAAAGCTTACACACCTTGATTTCGAGCTAGGGAAAGCAAGAGGAGTTGAGCTAGCTTGAAGACTTCTCCAAGATTATTGGGTTGTCTCTATTGTCTCTCTTATTTCCTTAGTTTGTTGTTAATGTGTAATTAAATATTTATGTTAAGGATTTGGTGTATTTATGTATTATATCTATGAACTAGTTGTATCTATATTTGATATTGAGCTTTAATTGATATATGTTTGTTAACTGATTAATCCAATTGTTAACTTGCAAAATAGGATTTACTTGATTAATGCAAACCTTGCTTAATTTAGTTAACCTATAATTGAAGTGCTTAATTGTTATCAACTAGTAATTAGGTAATTTACATGATTCATTAGTTCCCTAACATATCTCATTATCACTCTTTGCATAACTTTGCATTAGTGGTAATTAGTTTAGCTAATTAATTAGTTAATTTAGTTAATTGTTATTGGTAATTAAGTTAGTGATTAGATTAGTTAATTAAATAAGGGATTGACAACCCTTAGTTGTATTTAGATTTAGTTAACTTAGTGGTAATTAGATTAAGGCTTTCTTATTGTAATCTTAGGGGGGTGTATTCAATTAGGATTCTTGAGGACATTTAAAAACATTATAAATCCTGGTGTATTCAATTTGGACATTTAAAGACTTTAAAAGAGTCCATATGAATCCAGTGGTATTCAATTAGGATTTATATGGACTTTTAAAGAATCCTTCCAAATCCAGGTGTATTGAATTGAGACTTTAAAAATGTCTACAAAAATCAAGGTGTATTCAATTAGGACTGGATTTTAAAGGATTTTCTTAAGTCATGGATTTTGATGGATTTTGGTGGACTTGATGGTGAAAGATATAAATATCAAATGTCATAACATGTCCAGCCTTCTCCCCAAAGATTTTGGTGGATTTTGCTTTCCCTCTCTCTCTCAAATCAGAAACGAAAAGCACTAACATGTAAAAATTAAAAAAACCGATGCATATGAGAATAATAAGCTTCCATCCCCAGTATGTTCTATGAATTAAAAAGGAAAAAAAAAAACTGCACATAATTATATATGTGAGAATATGTTGCAGTCACATAATTATATACAGTATAACAAGTACAAAACTCACTACGTGCCAGAATTGCACAAAACAACACCAAATTAATCTGTAGAGCCTTCAATCAAACACCAAAATGCTCACTCTTTATTAGCTTTTTTTTTCTTTTTTGAAAAACTCTTTATTAGCATTTTATTTTAAAGAAAAATAATTCATCTACACTTCATGCAAGCAGTGCCTTTACGCAGATAAGCCTTAGCCAATTTTGGGTTCAATTCAATCGCTTTGTTTGCATCAGCAACAACCTCAGACTATATATATACACAAATATAGATTGACCGGTGTATCAAATTTTGCTCATTCTAACTTCAAAGGTTTTTTTGATAATTAGTTATAATTAGCTTACTATTGATAAGTCAGAAATAACAAATTCATGAAAGCCTTAGCCAATTTTGGATTCAATTCAATCGCTTTGTTTTCATCAGCAACAACCTCAAAATATATATATATACGCAAATATAGATTGACTGGTGTATCAAATTTTGCTCATTCCAACTTCAAAGGTTTTTTTTTATATAATTAGCTATAATTAGCTTACTATTGATATATAAGTTAGAGATAACAAATCCATGAAAATCCTTGGATGTCTAAACAAATCCATAAAAGTCTGAGATAGATGTCTAAACAAATCCATAAAAGTCTGAGATGAATGTCTAAACAAATCAATGAAAGTCCATGTGGATTTATAAAAGTCTGTAGAAATCCATGAAAATCTGTCACTTAAAAAATGTCTTCAAGAATCCTAATTAATCCTAATTGAATACACCCCCCTTAGATTAGTTAGTTAAATTGCTTGTGACCATCTCCCTTTACTTTTATTGCATGTTTATAGTGTAAATATATTGTGTGTGTGTATATATATATATATATATATATATTATCTAAGACCAAGAACTAGCTTAAGGTAAACACTTCCTTCGTGGGAACGATACCCTTACTTGTATCCGCTATACGACTCATTCGACTCGTATACTTGCGAAGGGTAGAAACACTCGCATGCCATATCATTTACCGGTAGTTTATAGAACTATCGCGTACCACATTTGCGGCGATCAAGGTTTTGGCGCCGCTGCCGGGGAGGCGTATTACCTTTAGTTAGTTTTAGTCGTATTTTTATTTTCGTTATTTGTAGTTTACTTTTTTATTGTTCATATCTTATCTTATTCGATTTGATCTTTGTTTGTTGGTTATTTCAGGATTCGGATAAACATGAAGAACCCTACCAATGTGCCCGTTACTCAGAGGCTTATGAAGGACTTTGCTTTTCTGATTATGGGAGCTCAACCGTCAGCGATTCTGTTGAGTGATTTGCAACAGAGTTACGAGTTGAAGAGTTCTTATTTCAATACTCTTCCAGTCTTCCGAGGTGAAATGGATGAGGATTCCCTTCAGTTCATAAAGGAGTACTACGATGTCATTACTACCATCCGACTCGGAGAGCTCACGGAAGATCAGTTGAGGATGAGATGCTTCCCGTACTTAGGGATGGCAATTGGACCCAGACCCGCGAGTACCGAACCGAACCTGAACCCGAATCGTATGGGTTGGATCTGGGTCCTCATATTCGGGTCTCGGGTCGGGTATGGGTCCAAATTAAAGGACCCGCTTCAGGTCTGGGTCGGGTATGGGTCTGGTCAAAAACCCGGACCTGAACCCATGGACCCGACTATTTTGACATTGTATATAAATCCCTCCCTAAACCTAATTTCTTCTTCTTTTCTTCTTGCTATCGAAGACCACATAGTCACAGTTTCCAAACCTTTCCAGTTTCTTCTTATTTTCTTCTCACTTCTCAAACATTTCCAGTTTCCAAAGACCACAGTCCATAGCTCCACGCACCGCTCATCGTGAGTAAGAGAAGCTTAAACGCAAGGGACGGTGATGCACTCGAGTACGGTGGCCATCGAAGCAGAGTAGCAGAGCTCACTATAGAGAAAAAAAGGCAGAGATCTAGAGGGATTTGGATGATAGGTCACTATAGAAAGAAGAAGGCAGATATCTGGATGATAATAGTTCACAAGCGTGTGGGTTTTTTTTTTTTGGATTTTAGTTCACGAGTGTTTGGATTTGCATGTGAGTTTTCTTCTTGTTTGGATTTTTTGTTGGATTTTGGTTGGGTTTGTTTGGCTGCTTGCCTTTTTCAATGAAATAATATTGTCTTATAAAAAAGAATGAGTGTGTGGATGATGATCAGATTGCCTCAAGCCACTTGTGTGGATGATTGATTATATTTATATACATGAAATTTGGAAACTTATTGTTTTGGTTGATTGATTTGTTGTTTTGGTAATCTGATTAGTCCTCCCGATAAAAATCCGGATCCGGAATCAAAGATGTTTGTGAAAATTTCTAATGCTTGTGAGGCAATGACATTTTTTTTATTCTAATCTTTATTGATTGTTGAGCTCAATTTCATTTCTATTTTGTTGTAACTGGTTAATGCTTATGAGGATTTAAGGTTTAACTTTTCGTGATTTCGAAGATTCAAGACTCGTTGATTGAGATTATTACGAGGATTAGTATTTTAAAGGTTTTACGGGTCCGTGGGTCGACCCGTGGGTCTACCCAGACCCACGGGTCCAGACCCGAACCCGAACCCAAATTTTTTCATGGGTTTAGGTTTGGGTCTAGGTCTGGGTCCGGAGATTTTTGGTGGGTCTGGGTCTGGGTCCAGTAGGACCCGACCCGAACCCGATCCATTGCCATCCCTACCCGTACTGCATGAAGGATGAGGTAAATAAGTGGTTATTGGCTCTACCCGTAGGATCATTGATTACTTGGGAGGCGGTAGAGACCAAGTTTTTCTCAAGGTACTATCCATCTTGGAAGACACGAGAAATATGAGGGAAGATAGCAACCTTTGAAGAAGAACCAGAAGAAGCCTTCAATGAGACTTAGGACCGGTTTAAATTACTCCTTGCACAGTGCCCGCATCACATGTTCCCCTTCGTCTTACTAGTACAGTGCTTCTATGACAGATTGACGGGACTCACACAAGCCACAATTAACGATGCTTGTGGGGGAGCAATGAGGGAGAAAACCACCAAGGAAGTATATACGGTTTATGAGATGTTGGGTGAAAATTCCCAACAACGAAGCGGAAGGAATGGTGCTCATGAGGAGAAGGCCGAGGCAAAGTTAGCAATGCAATTGGCCGACTTGTCACGGGATATGGAGAACCTCATGGCACACCGTAGGCAACAACCGGTAGTAGGAGAAGTACAATCCGTGTATCCGCATCAACGTTACAACCATCGGACAAGCAAGGATCAAGAATGGCAAGACCACCAATGGGGCAATCAAGACAAACCCTCGTTCACCGAGCAACATATGAATTGCCTTGAAGAATCCGTCGAGAGATTGGCAACTCAAGTGGGGCATGTGGCAGAAAATTACCAAAGGCAAGACAATGAGAATTTTCCGACCCAAAGTGAGCAAGCAAATATACTTACAATTCATGGGAATGGTGAGTCAAAACCACAAGAGGTGCTCAAACCGGTGACTTCTCCGGATAGCTCGAATGATTACATGGACAAGCTCCTTAGTATCTTTGAAGATGAACTCAAGAACGATGAGGAAAGGAAAGAGGTCCATGAGGACGAGGATGTTGAGGAGAACGAGTTGATAAGTCTAAGTGTAGACTTAGTATTGAAGATTGCCATGCTTGAGGATGAGAGAGACTCTGAAATGAAGAAAGCGCAAGAGCTCTCCATATTGGTGGCAGAACAAGAGGTAGAATTCGCTTGGAAAGCGAGCAGAATGCAAGTGTGTAAGATCTTAGATTTGTGTTGACTTGATTCCATTGCAAAACACTTTTTGTTTGTATTGCTTAGTTGCTTAGGTGTTTCGTGATTAGATTAAGCTTCAAAGAAGGAACGCAACGTCTAGTGCAAAAGTCGTCTTCAAGAGGTGAAAAGCGTCAAAGGTATATCTTGACTTTTATCCTCTTGCAAGGCGTTAGCGCACACACACACAATTCATACATGTGTGTCCCTGCATCATGGTTCAAACATTTGGTATAACACATTCACACATCTCATAGTATGCTCATGCATTGATCTTGTATAGACAAATATTGTTGAATTGCATGCGTTGTGACTATCTTTTTGATATGGCATGCTTGTGTGAATTTGTCTTTGTTTGTTTCCGTATTTTTGTATTTGGACTTGAATATGTTCTATTATGATGCCTTATTGAGTTCCGGTCGTTTCGGTTACTCATTCATAAGGTTTCGAGTCCAAACGTTGTTACTACGCTACTTTTCATTCTCATTCTCATTCTCATTCGTTGAGTTGACTTCATCGTCGTTTTCCGAGATGATTTCTCAACCATTTTTCAAAGTTGTGTAGTCATCGTCGTGCGTGAGGGAGTCACGGTTTGTAATCCGAAAATAGATTCGAAATCAGAGTTCGGATGCCCAAGATACGGGCTGAAGAACTGAAGGAGCGCGTGAGAGTGGTCTGGAGTGCGTGAGGCCACAAGGCCTGGCCGTGAGGGAGGCCGTGGGCCCCACGGCCAAGGGAGCCCTCTGCCCCCGTGAGGCCCACGCGCCCCCCACAGGAGGGTGACGTGGCTCATGGTGATTGGCCCCTGAAATCCTTATCTCTCCTCTTTTTAAACCCCTCTCCTTCCCTCCACACTTGTTGAAGATCTTGAAGAACATTTTACGAAATTCTGCAGTTTTCTTCACAATTTTCATTTTCGTATTTTGATCATATCTCTCTCATACGAACTCGAAATCAATCGATTCAATGGTATTGAAGAGAGCTACAAACCCCAAGCATTTCCAGAGGCAGCTGACTTCGCCATTTTTCCCAGTTGATCGTTTTTCAGTCCGAGGTCAAGGTTGTTTGTTCAACTTCTTCTTTTTCAATTTCATCTTTGATCTTCTTTTGATTCTTACTATTTGATTGATGAAATTTGTTGAGAAGCATGTTAGATCATATGCTAGGGGTGTTAGATCATTTGTTAATTGAGATTTAGCTTTGTGATTTGTTTTGAACATATATGTGCTAAACTTGATTTTGTTTGAAATTGATTCTAGAAAATTTATATATGATGTGTCTCATATTATTTTCTAGGTTTTATTTCATGATCTAAGAACTAGGTTTTTAGTGTGATATATTGAATATTCATACCTTTGTTCTTATTGATTTACATGTCTTGATTTCTAGATAATCTTGTGATTGTGTGTTGGAAGCATATTCTAGATTGTCATTGAACATGTACATTTTGCTTGATTGATCATCTAGCTTAATTTGTTTGTGTTTGCATCACTTGCATCACTTTAGATCATAGTCTTGCATTAGGTTGAAATCTTTAGCAAAGTGAGTGAAGCTTTGTGGATAGAGCAAGGAAGTCTTGATTAGAGTCGGGAGGACTCGGATAATCAAGCAAGGAAGACTTGTCTAGGGTCGGGAGGATCCGGATAGGCAAGCAAGAAATCTTCCTAGAGACGTGAGCGTCTTGGATAGGAATTTGCTTTCTAGAGGTGTTGATCAGTCTAATTCTATGCTTATATTTTGCCCATTTTGCCTATGTTTATGCTTGTTTCTTGGGTCTTTTTTGGTGGGTTGATGTGTTTGTTAAGTCGTTGCAGGTCTCTTTCCATAGAGGCGTTGATCTAATCTTATTTTGGAAATGATGGAGTCAAACGATGAAGGAAAGGCCAAAATCCTCAATTTCCGCAGCCCATGCCGCTCAACAGGCACATGCACCATCGGCGGCACTCCAGGCGGTCGAGAAGGGTGATTTACCGCGGCCCATGCCACCCAAGAGGCAAATGCCTCCCAAGCGACCCCTCAAGCGAGCCATTCCAGCGTGTTTGTCTTGGATTTTCCGCTGCCCATGCACGTGCCCACCCAGCGGCACGTCAAGCGTTGGACCGTCTCCGCGTTTCCTCAAAGCTGCTGAAGACCTATAAAAAGAAAGAAGGAAAAAGCAAAAAGAAGGGACCGACCTTATCAGACAATCAGATCAAGATTCATAACACCATTCTTTCATTCTTTCATATTCATGCCATCATTAGAAGATTACTGAAAACAAGAAGACGACGGGGATTTCAAGACAGAAGCATCTCGCCATCATGGGTTTTATCTTCATCTCTTCTATGTTTTTATTCTCTCCATTGATGTGTAACTAAACCTTTAACTAGGGGATTGATGTAACCAATTTTGGATAACTCTATGTAATCAATTAGTCTATCTTTTGTTAATCAATTGAGTTTTAGTCTTGTCTATTGAATTAATTGTTCTACTTTACTTATTCATATTATTTTGTGGCCTCAATTGATATGGATTTGTGATTTAGTTTATCCCATGAGATTAGGGTTTAGATGTGAATGGCCTTTTCCATTTAAATCACAATCGTAAGCTTAATAGATTTGAAAGTTAATGTTTGCATGGCCTTGTTGCATTGATTTGGCTTAGAGTTTTGTTCTAAAGGATTTCGTTACCATCACTTGACACATGGCCTTTGTGCGAGTGGTGGGAAGGAGATTCGTTCTTAATTGTTTATTATCAAAACAAGCCCTAAACTCTATTGAGGTGTTTATTGAGACTGATTGAGAGCATTGAGTGTCTAAGAAAGGTGCATCGATTCCCTAGTATTTCTCTCCATACATTCATTCTTTGTGTGATATTTGATTTGATTTAATTTTAGTCTTTAGTTCAAGTAGTCATAATTTAGGTAAATTTTAGAATTAAACAAACTTCCAAAGCAAAGCATTATGCAATTTAGTTTTCCGCACTTAGATTAAATCCTTGCTAGATTAATTGGTTTTGACCGATAGAATCGCCGATCCCAGTGAACGAACTTTCTTAGTAAATTGAACACAGATTTTACTGCATCAGGTGTAGGACACATCTCGGATAGGAAATAGGCTTGGTGATTCACTAGCCCGAGGGTAGATTAGGAGTTGATAGCTTGAGCGGATATCATGTGTTGATAGCTTGAGTGTGTAAGTCCTTTTTCATATAGTGGATTGCTTTGCCGGTGGTTGTGGTATCAACCCGTGGATGTTTCCTCTTTGAGGTTTTACCACGTAAAAACACTTGTGTTCATTTTTGTTTTTACTTTTCTTTATCTTCCATATTTTACATTGATTGCATATCTTGTAAATTGATTAACTCTTGTATTAGTGAAATCAATTCATTTGCTAAATCTAATCAAGTGTGCATTTTCTTTGTTGTATTCCGCATCATTTTTAATAGTAGAAGAATTTGAGTAAATACTTATTCACCCCCCCCCCCCCCCCCCCCCCCCCCCCCTCTCTAGGTATATTTTACACTATATTGCTTAAGGGAATTTCAAAGTGGAAGCAGAAGAGAGGGACAAGGCATTGGAGTCTATGAGTGTGGAACTCATAAAAAAAAACCATGCCTTAAAGGTATCACAAGCAGTGATATGTGACTACATTGTGGAAGTGGACAGAGCCGAATCGCCAATCAGGGCTTTGGAAAAGAAGGGGACCAAACGAACATCAACAAAGAAGCCCCTTACTACCCAAGGTGGAGCAAGCCTTCCGAAGGTTGCCCACAAGCAAGCCAAAGCAACAGAGAAAGACAACCGAGGTAGTATTTCTAACTTTTCTCCTATATGCTATTTTTGCTCTATTAGGGGTCACAAAAAGACCCAATGTGCCAAATATGTTGAATATTGCAAAAATAGAAGCATGCTTAGGAAAAAAGTGAGAAAGGTTAGGAAAGTTTGGATCCGTAAGGACAAACTAGACCAAACCAGAGAGTTGCCTTTCGTTGCAAGGAATGACACACCTGGTGGTAAGTTGTGGGTAGTGAAGAGCCACAATAGAGGTCATGTTAAGTTAGATACACCTTCGAGTTTCCACAGATTGCATGATCACTTTTCAAGTGAATTACGTGTTTCATTACACGTATGAACATATTTCTTTTCGTTATTTTTAGGATTAGTTTAGTTTAGGAGTCTTGAGTCTATATTTATCCACTTACCATATTACAAATGTGCTATGAGATGCATGAAAATAGATAGGTTTGGGGGTTATGCTCCTTACTTATAAACTTGTATAGCATATGCTTGTGGTGTTTTTGGTATTGTTTTTGTATGTGTGCAGGGCATGGACTCAAGAAGAAATACCTTGCATGGGACGTAGCTGCGGGAAAAAACCAGCGGAGTAGAAGGAACGAACTCGCGGAAGTTCACCGCGACCTCAGATTCACGGAAAAGTACCCGTTTTGTTGTATGTATGAACTCGTAGGAAAGCTTCAAGATTCGCCGTGAATTCAGATCAGCAAGCAACAGCCCGCTGGGCAAAAGAACCAAAACCTCGGAAGATTCCAGAGAGTTGTCCGCAACTTAAAGCCGCAGCACACACCATGCACAATACACCATACCATGAGGCCACACCATCCTTTGAAGGTCCAATCTCTTACCCCTGAGCTTTTATTTCAAAGTTGTTATACCATGTTTTTGCCTAGTGCTTAGGATTGGTTTTTGTAATGTGATTAGTGGTGGATATTTAGGATTGTATATATGTGTTTACATGTTAGTTGTAGATATTAGGATTGTTTATATATGATAAAGTTGTATTTTTGTTTTTATTTTTCGTGTTATTTTTCAAAACTTGTGAAGATGCCCTGTTTTGAATTTTTGAGGCAAAATGTTTCTTTAAAACTGTATTAATTGGCAAAGAAATAAAATTTTCTGCCCATGTTACATTCATCGTTTTTCCGATACGGTTCTAACGATATAAAGAACGTAAAGTTCTGGGCGGTGGTTTAAAAGTTATGAGTATTTCTTCGACCGAAGGTCATGAACGTGCCCTGTTTTCAAAATTCTGCACGTGACCTGTTTTCAACGTCTGTTTTCATGCTTTTTCAAATTGAATTTTAAAATGTTTTCTTCATGACAAGTGTTCATTTGCATGTCTATATTCTTGTATCAAAATTTGAGCAAGTTGTATGGAGTATTTTTGAAAATATGCATTGAAACGCAGATGTTGTACGAAGTTCAAAAGTTGACAGTTTTTCTTGAAATATTTTCCTCTATTTTTAGAAACTTCTTCACATGGTATTTTTGTTTTTAATTGTGTTTAGTTGTACATAGGTGTTAGTATGTTTTTGTCCGAATTTCCAAATCATGAACTCTTTGTCTATGTGCTTCAATTTTTCAACATTGAGGACAATGTCGAGTTTAGGTTTGGGGGTGTGGACACATATGTGTCATTTTTGTGTTTTGTGTTGTGAATATATATATATATTTTTTTATGTCAAAAATTTTCAAATCTCTAAAAAATTTTGTCAAAATTTTGTGTTTTGGGAGTTGTTTACTTGTGTATACCAATAGGAACATGTCATACTATGCTTTGAAATCTAAGTTCTGACTAGTTTGCATGCCATCTAAGTTGTTACACCACTATAAATATGCTTGTTCAGTGCCAATACTTGGATGTTGAGGTAAATGAATCTTAGACTTTTTGTTCCTAGGAGAATTGTGGAGACTACCCGTGTGAGACATTGAGCCGTAACGATCATTTGAGAGGGTATTCTAGTCTACTCATTAAAGAGCACTTTTCGAAACTAGGATTGCATTGAGATCTCATTCATAAAGCATTTAGTATTGATTGCCATGAACATGAATATTGTGGACTGCTTGTGCTTCTTGTATTCCCTTGTTAGAAAGTCTGACAGATATGATTCTAGGCATGTGTGCGCTTAACTCCATTTCCCAAACACTATCCTTATGAATGTGTGCTCCAATTGCCAAATTTGAGGCCAAACACAAACCATTCATTCCATCACCACATATATCCATACACATCATTCACATGAAATCTTTAGTTGTTGATCATAGTTTTGCATAAGTTATAAATGCAATTGATTAGCTCAATCTGTAAATAGCGTGTACTCAGGCGATGATAGATAATGTGCAATATAGAGGCTAATCTGTAAAAGTGTTCAAAATAAAAATGCTTAAAGCCTTAGTACTTAATTGATTAAATACTCGAATAGAGTACCAATTAGCACAATCATCAAAATGTTAATCTTAGCCTAGACGCTTGTAGACATATGAATAATGAGCTAGTAGAATATCTGTTAGGTTTATAGTTTGTGTTGGCATAAATTCCATATCAAAATGTTTTTCTCTTGTAATGTTTAGTGGTTCATATATTGAAGATTTAAGAAGATGAAGAACGTCTCGACCACAATTCATGCAAGAAGCCGGCATTAAAGAGATATGTGCATCATTGATCATCAAAAGTAACATAAGACCTCATATCTCTTACAAGGCTAGGCACACACACACACATGGCATCCTTGTGTGTTCCTTCATGGTTAAACATAATTGATATATCACTTTCACACATGACACGCCCCGGAACGGTTCTAATAAAGTATCCCCGGCGGCGCCAATAACTCGATCGGCGCACGCGGGACACGCGATAGTTCTATAAACTATCGTAAAATAAATGGGGCGCGTATGTTTTTCCGCAAGCGCACGGATTGTTACGATCGCATAGCAGCAAGTACGGTTTGTTCCACAGGGAATCCGTGAGGTACCTTTTATCGGTTCTAGTCCTATATATTTTTATATTATACTATTTACACTAATTACAACATATTCACAAGCATGAAAAGTAAAGCATGGTGAGGATGGCAAGAAAGCAATTAAACTAACTAATAACTAAATTAAACTAATATGGCATTAACTACAACTAAATTACACTACAACTAAGGATTGTCATCTCCTTAGTAACTAATTAATCTATCAACTAAACTACAACTACAATTATCTAAATTAAATTAACTAAACTAACTAATTAAACTAATTACCATCTAATGCAATGATCTTGCAAAAGTGGTAATGAGACTTGGGATGTTGGGATATTAGTGTACAAGTGCAATTATCCAATTAATTAGTTGATTTCTATTAACCTAGGATAGTCTAAAACCATTAATAAAGACACATGCATTAATAATCATTCATGCATAATCTAAATTGTATTACATGCTTATGAATTAGTTAATTCAAACAACACATATATGAATTGAAACTCAATATAGAAAACCAACACATATCATAGATAATATACAAAGTACACCAAATTCCCAACATCAATATTAGTTACATAATATAACTAAGGTGGTGGTGGTGGTGGTGGTGAGAATTCAGTTACACTTACTAAACTAAGCTAAACTAAGCTAATGGGAGGTAAAACTAAGCTATTGAGAGCTATTTGGATATTTGGGAGATGTGTTTTAGGTTAGAGGAGGAAATATATATATAGGGAACTGTTTTGGGGAGGTTTTGGACGAAATATCCTCCAAGTCGGTCGTCCGGGCGAGTTCAGAACTGCTGGCCGGCGAGCTTGTGCCCGCCGTCGAAGCTCGCCGTGAAGAAATTGGAGTCGGCGGCGAGTTCTGACCTTCTGGACCGCGGGTACTTTCCCGCTGCATGAAACCATCAAGATTTGGCGAGCTTGGACGTGCTGGAACGTGGGAGAATGGCCGCTGAACCAAGCTTGAAGGCTTGAACATCCATGGAGGTTTGGAAGATTTGTTGGAGTTGAAAACCTTTGCATGGGAGGCTAAAAGTGGGTGCAACGTGACCACCGTGGAGTGGGCTTTCGATCTGGGCAGAGAACCGTCGGAAAAGTGGTCGGAAAACCGTCGAAAATGGCTGGAGAAATGTCGGGTCTGTCGTCGGTTCGGGTCTGTCATCGGTTTGGGTCGGGTCGGGTCTGAACCGAGTCGGGCTGACCCGGTTTGCTGAAGAAGACGACCTGAAGTCAGCGTGACGTATGCAGCGCTAAAACGGCATCGTTCCAGGGGGTGACGTGGCAGTGCTGTGCTGTGCTGTGCTGTGCTGATTGACTGGCAAATTACAGTTTGCACCCCTGATCTTTCTCCTATTCACAGAATCTTCAATAAAGTCCCGAATATTGCACTTTAGCCCCTGATTTGTCCAAAATTACATAATTACCCCTGAACTTCCCTAATCACCTGAAACACTTATTTATCCGTTAAATACCCAGTTTTACCCGAGAAACAAGCACAAAAAGGTAGGAAAAGGGAGCGCTAAATGTGAACATTTGGAGCGCGATCAACACACTTGATAATATATGCTCATGCATTTATACTATCTTGACAAACTTTGCTTATTGCATGTTCTAGGACTATGTCTAGGAAATAGCATATGTGTGTGTCTTTGTGATTGTATGTTTCCATATTTTTGTATTTGGACTTGAATATGTTCTATTATGATTCCTTATTGAGTTCCGGTCGTTTCGGTTACTCATTCATAAGGTTTCGAGTCCAAACGATGTAGCTACGCTACTTTTCGTTCTCATTCATTGAGTTGACTTCATCGTCATTTTCTGAGATGATTTCTCAACTATTTTTCAAAGTTGTGTAGTCTTTGTCGTGCGTGAGGGAGTCACGGTTCTTAATCTAAAAACGGATTTGAAATCGGAGTTCGAATGCCCAAGATACGACTGGAGAACGTGAGGGAGCACGCGAGGGCGAATGTGGCCAAGAGGCCACGTGTGGCCCACGCCGTGGGTGAGCCGTGGGCCCCACAGCCAGAGGGGCTCTCTGCCCCCGTGTGGCCCACGCGCCCCCCACGGGGCTGGGCTGGGCTGACGTGGCCCCTTGTGATTGGCCAATATTTGCCTTCTCTCTCCTCCTTTTTATTTCCCTCCATTCCCTCCAATTCATTTCAAGAAGAAAAAATTGAAAATTCCCGTCAGATTTTTCTCCCAAGTTTTTCTCATCTTCCAAACACCATAACTTCTTCATACGAAGTTGGATTTGAGTGATTCAAGTTGGAAAACGTTCGTAATCAAGTCCTCTACCTTTTCCAAGTGGTTTGGTGGCTGTTTGATTGAGTTTTCTGGTGGTTCCACACAGAAATCCGAACCAGCTCGTGAATCCAAGGTATTGGTCTTATCTATGGGGTTTCTTTCTTTTTAACCTTCAATTTGCTTGGGGTTTCTTCTTCTATATGTATGTTTATGTTTGGTAAAAGCTATTGTGAAAGATAACTTCATAATCATTCTAATCAAAAAGTCTATTTAGAGACAAATGTGGACTAGTTTCTATGATTCTAGGTTTTTCACATGTTTGTGAGTTGTATTGTGATTAGAATGGCATCTTAGGTTGTTTGTGACTTGATTGAATCAATTTTGTGATAAATGACCTTGAGATTTGATTTGATCCTTTGATTGATAAAATCTAGGATTATTGTATTTGTATGTGTTTTAGAGCAATCAAGGATTTAATTGATTTATATCTTGAATCCTTGCTCTATATTTTTGGCTAGAATATTGATTGATTAAATCTCATATATCTAGCATTTTATTGTATATTGATAGTATCTTGAACTTGTACTTCATGAATATATTTTGTTCAAGTGTTGTATGTGTGAATGAGACTTTGAGCTTATGTGTTTGGTGTTTACACATGCTTTAGGTTTTATTCTTGTATTTTGCATCTAGACTTTTATTACTTGTGATATCACATGTTTAGGTCTATTTGTACCATGGAATATATTGATCATATGTTCTATGTTGAATTGGTTGTTTGCATCATTTGCATTCACATGATCACACTAGGAAGTCCTTGTAAAAGGCATGAAGTCTTGGTTAGAGTCGAGATGACTCGGATAGCCAAGCAAGAAGACTTGCCTAGAGTCGGGATGACTCGGATAGGTAAGCAAGAAGTCATGGCTAAAGTCGGGAGGACTCGGATAGTCATGCATGGGAGGCTCCCTAGAGGCATGAGTGCCTTGGATAGGGAGTTGGCTATTATATTGGAAGGCCTAGGCGTATGGTTAGACATAGACTCCAAAAGAGCGGGGTACACGGGAGGTGTATGCACTCTTGAGGAATTTCTAATCTTCCATCGATGTTGGTTTTGTGTATTGTCCAATATATGGTGGTTTCGCATCATTGAGGGATCTCATACTTTCCAATAGGGTTGGGTAGACTTAGACTCCACTAGGTTGGGTGAGCTAAAAATTGGTCACTTTGTGGATTCTCTATTTTTATCATCCAATATATATAGTACCCTAATGGTTGTATTTCAACCCGTGGATATTTCCTCCTTAGAGGTTTTACCACGTTAAAAAATCTCTTGTGTTAATTCTTCCTATCTCTATCTTTTATATTTTATTTGTGTATGTTTTTATCTTTGAAACAAATACTCGGTGTGTTTAATATTAATCTAAAGGGGGGGTGAATAGATTTTAAATGATATTACCCAATTTTCGCGATCAGTCAATTTTATGAAAATTCCCCAACTAGACAATATAAACAACAAGTGTAATATGGTGCGGAAATATAAACGACACTTGAAGTTTTACGTGAAAACCCTCACGGGAAAAACCACGGGCTGGTAAGTGCGCCACACTCGAACCTCGAATCCACTAATTGTGATAACGTATACAACCTAATCCAGGTTTGACGGCCTAATCCCGGCCAATATCCCGCTACCACTACCCGCAGGTCTGTAAAAGTGGACCTAGTCCAATTTGCTCATGTGACCACCTAATCCCGGTGTACAACCTAATCCCGGTCTATCACACAAGACTTACTTCTCCGAAGAGATCAAACCCTTAGTGAATATGCAATGATATCCAAATATGCAAGAAGTGCTAGGGTACACCAAATGCTTACCTAGGATTATATGATGACAATAAAATCAATCCTAGATATGAAAATAGCTATATGTCATGGCATACAACTTTAGCTAAGTAAAGGATAACCAATCCTAGATACAAAGCTATCACAAATAACCCACAAACATTCAAAAGATTAACTAGTTAATTAAAAAACAATCTATCAACCTAGTTATCAATAAATCACACAATAATGTTTATGGCATAGCTTTTAGGCAATAATGACCTAATCAATTAAGCTATTAAAAATAATCTCAATCATATAATGAGATTAATTAGCTAGATATAAAATAGGCATGAAAACCTAGCTAACATAAATAACCCAATCAACACATAATCTCAATCATGTATGTAGAAATTACTCAAAGAACATACAAGTGATAAAAGAGATAAATTGATAAGTAAAAACATTAATTATGTAAGATAAAAGTGTTCAACAAATCATACCATGTGTGTTGAAGAAGACCTATGCATTAGCACATGCTAGATGAACCTAGATGATGCCTAGATGATGATTTGTGCATGTGGGAATAGGTTTAGAGAGATAAAGATGTAATCTTTAAGCTTTGTCTCTCAAGTCTCTCTTTCTCTCTCAAGAATATCTCTTTCTCTTTCTCTTTCTAGAAAGTGAATTCTCTCTCTAGGGTTTCAGTTGGGAGAGTTATAATGAAGAAGGAGAGGTAAGAGGGTATTTATAGGTGCCAAATGAAGCTACGACGTTTTGAGAATGTCAAAAAGACGTCACTGGGCATTCTGCGGCCAAATCGGCGGCCAGGCCGCAGAATCATGCGACAGCACTTCAGCTCCAAATTCGAGCGCACCGAAACATGACCAAACGACATCAAAACCTTTCGTATAATATATCGTTGGAAAGGTATGGAAGTCTACTTTCTACTCCAATTTACAGAATAACATTTTGATATCTGTAGAAAACGTTATGGTCAATTGAGTGACCAAAGGTCAGAAACAGACAACAACAGAGTTGCCCTGTTTTGGTTGGAACTTTGGAGATTTTAAAACCAATCCAAACGGTCATGAAATATTACGAATAATATACCGTTAGAAAGGTATGGGTGTCTAGTTTGTACAGAAATTTTCAAAACTCATTTTGAAGCTTTGGGTAAAACGTTATGGCTACAAGACCATACATAGGTCAGTTTTGAAAATCATTTAAACATTGAAATCCAATCTTTTGAAACTAGACACTCTACTCCAAACAACCAAACCAAAACTACCACTTATCCAAGAAAAGAATGAGACCTTCTGAAGTGGTCAACCATCGCGCTAAGACATGCACACCATCGTGCAAGCGCGGACGTTTTCGATCACACAAACGGAAACGAATTACACCACACTTAAGACTAATCATGAAGTGCAAGTGTGGGTATTGAATGCATCCTAATGCCTAACATGTCATGGCATTATCATTGAACAAGATGCACTCAATTCAAACATGCATGAAGAGATATTCAACAATTATGAATGCACACATATGAAAACACACAACATATAAGAATAACATTTATGCATGAGTTGTGTGTGTGTACAACTAGATCTCTTCAAAGCACGTAAGCACTAGAAATTTACCTTTGGTGCTTATCAAGATGAGGTATTGAAAGGGCCTTGAGCTTGAATACCAATACCTAAACTACCCTTACAATAAACCCCACATGTGGTTTGTCCACGAAACAAGCCAATCAATAAATGGGAATCCTTACAATCTCCCCATTTGGCTATTTCGTGACAAAACCACCACTCACATTAATCCTCACAATAAAATAGAAACTAAAGGGATTTTCTACATTACAAAGAGATGATTAAAAGCTATATCTTCAAGTCTTCAATCTCTTGTAAAACAATCAATCCTTCAACAACAAAGTTTCTATACTTTTCAATACAAGTACATGTGAGATTAATCATGTGAGATAAAACAAGCATTTGTAATAAGAATTTAAGCACAACATCAGGCAATGTATGTGTGATGCAAATGCTCCCCCTCAACGGGTTACTCTCCCACACTATGTGAACTCCCCAAACATGTGAATGCTACAACAATTTAGCAATTAGCATTCTCCCCCTAACTACATACTACTCCCCCTTTTTGTCAGGAGATGGGCAAAGGAGTAGTCCCTAACTTGGTTCACTTGTAGCAAAGAGAGACAGTAGCATACATGTCATTTGCATAATCATATAATGCACTTTATGCAACTCAATTAATTGGAGAAAACAATGAGATTTATTTTCATAAAAAAAAATGTGTGATTAATATGCTTTGCATGCAAGACATGTTGCATTCAAATCCAAAAGTAATGGTATTTGGCAAAGCAAATGACAAAGGTTTCTTTTAAGAATTCAAACCAATTTCATTATTTGTCATGAATAAAAGCAAGGATATAGAAGATTCATTGAATTTAATTTTAGAGCACTATATCCAACTTTATAAGCCAAACATGTCATGAGTGACTTTGCACCATATTTGATTTTTCCGGATAAGATATCCGTATGATAGTAGACATGTTCAACAAATAAAGAAAGAGAGACATTATGATTTTCATTTGAGTCTCAATTGCTTTTCACACATTATTTTTGTATTTAAGAAAATGCAATCAACAAATCATGCTTCTCATTTTTAGCATGTAATTTTAAAAATCATGCTTTTTACATTTTCATTTTAAGCATGTCATTTAACAATCATCATGTCATGGAGATTATTATAGGTCATTCAAAGAGTACTTCCTATGTACATATCTCCTAGTCCAAAAATGCATGTTTGAACATAAATATGACATGGATTGCAATACAAGCAAGGTTCACACTTATTAAAGTAAAAACATATAAGCATATGTGCAACCAAGCTACTCAAGCAATTAATAAAGAAGCATAAGATATGTCAAAATTTTTGCATGCAACAAGTATGCAAATGCTCTCTTTGCTTGAGTTCCCCCTATGGGGTCAAAATCCATACCGCTTCAATGAAGGGCATGAGGTCCTAAAGACCTACTAAGTCCATTGGACCTAGTTGAACCTATTGGAGACTTGTTAGTCTCGTAGCAAGCGGGTTCATCATTTCTAATCCACATAGATGTCTCAATTACATTTCTAGTGGTCATAGGTTCTAGAGTTATAGATGTCAAAGGATCATGCATCTTAGCTCTAGCCTTTTTCTTTTCAATCATGCATTAAAATCTAAATATTTTAATGTAATGCAAGCAACTTAGTCTAACATGACCATCAATACCACGCAAATGACAAAAGGAGATAAGGTTAGGAATTATACCATTCCCTTGAGCATGCAAAGGTGCTTTCCCTTGTCGTTGTGGTTGTCTTGGTAGTTGGATAGGATCTCTCCTCCTTTGTTGATGACCAAGACAATGTTGCTTGCTCGGTTGAGCTTGCATGATTGAGCACTTCCCTTTTAGGATCGTAGGTTGAGGGAAGTTAGCCTTCTTGGTTGGTTAGACCAAGATTGAGGAAGGCTTGGGCTTGAAGCTCTTTGGTGATGTGAGCAACGCCCTTTCATCTTCGTCTCCTCTCTCACCTTAGAGGGACATCTCCTCATCGGAGTCATTTTCTTCTCTCTCAAATTCACTCATAGTGTTTGAGTCAAATGAATGCATATGAGAAGAATGCAAGATGTATGTCAAAAAACAACAGTCATACAAAATGCACAACACACCAAAAATGAGCAAGGATCACCTATGTATATCTAGGAACCCGCTTTGATACCAATTGAAACAAATACTCAGTGTGTTTAATATTAATCTAAAGGGGGGGTGAATAGATTTTAAATGATATTACCCAATTTTCGCGATTAGTCAATTTTATGAAAATTCCCCAACTAGACAATATAAACAACAAGTGTAATATGGTGCGGAAATATAAACGACACTTGAAGTTTTACATGGAAACCCTCACGGGAAAAACCACGGGCTGGTAAGTGCACCACACTCGAACCTCGAATCCACTAATTGTGATAACGTATACAACCTAATCCAGGTTTGACGGCCTAATCCCGACCAATATCCCGCTACCACTACCCGCAGGTCTGTAAAAGTGGACCTAGTCCAATTTGCTCATGTGACCACCTAATCCCGGTGTATGACCTAATCTCGGTCTATCACACAAGACTTACTTCTCCGAAAAGATCAAACCCTAAGTGAATATGCAATGATATCCAAATATGCAAGAAGTGCTAGGGTACACTAAATGCTTACCTAGGATTATATGATGACAATAAAATCAATCCTAGATATGAAAATAGCTATATGTCATGGCATACAACTTTAGCTAAGTAAAGGATAACCAATCCTAGATACAAAGCTATCACAAATAACCCACAAACATTCAAAAGATTAACTAGTTAATTAAAAAACAATCTATCAACCTAGTTATCAATAAATCACACAAGAATGTTTATGGCATAGCTTTTAGGCAATAATGACCTAATCAATTAAGCTATTAAAAATAATCTCAATCATATAATGAGATTAATTAGCTAGATATAAAATAGGCATGAAAACCTAGCTAACATAAATAACCCAATCAACACATAATCTCAATCATGTATGTAGAAATTACTCAAAGAACATACAAGTGATAAAAGAGATAAATTGATAAGTAAAAACATTAATTATGTAAGATAAAAGTGTTCAACAAATCATACCATGTGTGTTGAAGAAGACCCATGCATTAGCACATGCTAGATGAACCTAGATGAAGCCTAGATGATGATTTGTGCATGTGGGAATAGGTTTAGAGAGATAAAGATGTAATCTTTAAGCTTTGTCTCTCAAGTCTCTCTTTCTCTCTCAAGAATATCTCTTTCTCTTTCTAGAAAGTGAATTCTCTCTCTAGGGTTTCAGTTGGGAGAGTTATAATGAAGAAGGAGAGGTAAGAGGGTATTTATAGGTGCCAAATGAAGCTACGACGTTTTGAGAATGTCAAAAAGACGTCACTGGGCATTCTGCGGCCAAATCGGCGGCCAGGCCGCAGAATCATGCGACAGCACTTCAGCTCCAAATTCGAGCGCACCGAAACATGACCAAACGACATCAAAACCTTTCGTATAATATATCATTGGAAAGGTATGGATGTCTACTTTCTACTCCAATTTACAGAATAACATTTTGATGTCTGTAGAAAACGATATGGTCAATTGAGTGACCAAAGGTCAGAAACAGACAACAACAGAGTTGCCCTGTTTTGGTTGGAACTTTGGAGATTTTAAAACCAATCCAAACAGTCATGAAATATTACGAATAATATACCGTTAGAAAGGTATGGGTGTCTAGTTTGTACAAAAATTTTCAAAACTCATTTTGAAGCTTTGTGTAAAAAGTTATGGCCACAAGACCATACATAGGTAAGTTTTGAAAATCATTTAAACATTGAAATCCAATCTTTTGAAACTAGACACTCTACTCCAAACAACCAAACCAAAACTACCACTTATCCAAGAGAAGAATGAGACCTTCTGAAGTGGTCAACCATCGCGCTAAGACATGCACACCATCGTGCAAGCGCGGACGTTTTCGATCACACAAACGGAAACGAATTACACCACACTTAAGACTAATCATGAAGTGCAAGTGTGGGTATTGAATGCATCCTAATGCCTAACATGTCATGGCATTATCATTGAACAAGATGCACTCAATTCAAACATGCATGAAGAGATATTCAACAATTATGAATGCACACATATGAAAACACACAACATATAAGAATAACATTTATGCATGAGTTGTGTGTGTGTGCAACTAGATCTCTTCAAAGCACGTAAGCACTAGAAATTTACCTTTGGTGCTTATCAAGATGAGGTATTGAAAGGGCCTTGAGCTTGAATACCAATACTTAAGCTACCCTTACAATAAACCCCACATGTGGTTTGTCCACGAAACAAGCCAATCAATAAATGGGAATCCTTACAATCTTGTTTCATATTACTCACTTGTGATGTATAGTGAAGCAAGTATTTGTAAAGTATGATTTGTGGATTCATTCTTTTGATCACTTTTGTATATATGATTCTTTTGTATATTGTAATTTTTGTTTAGTGATATTTGATCACTCTTGTAACTCATTGAACATCTATTGAAATACAAGCTTTCTTTGTTGTTGTGTTTATTTGTTCTTATACCTCACATAACTAGGTGATATACTTAGACCTTGTTCACATGATTATATTCTCATATTGTCTATGTATGTCTTTCTTGGTTTATTTTGTTGTGTGTAAGGCTACCTTAAGGGACAAATGAAAGTTTGTTTAAGGGATTAAAAAAAAGGTGTAAAAAACCTATTCACCCCCCTAGGTATGCCTTAAGCAATTTAACTACGTTTGTATACTTTCAATATCATTGTTAAATTGATCAAAATCTTGAGATTTCCATTAAATTCATTCCATTCATCAAAAATCACCCATGGCCCCATGTTAACCAATGGGAAGCCCTAGCTGATCTTTTAGAAGTCTAGCTTGGGAATACAAGTCAAAACATGTTCTCTCCACGTTCTTGGTGCATCAATTCATTTATGAGATCATTCACGATAAAGTGCATTGTTTCATATATTCACATGCGTTGAATTCAAATTTTATAAACTTCCAAGAACGCATGTGATTGATGAGAGATTGCCTAAGACTCTGAGAGAAGAAAGAGTTGAATCCGTGAGATATAGAAGTCAAGGCGAATTCACCTCTAGGCAATTAGTTTATTGATTCATAGATCGAAGACATCCCGAGTGTTGGCAAACTGGCATTGTGTGTTGTTTTGATGAAAATGGAATTTTACTAGTCTTAACTTAGGATGCTTAGCTTGCATGAAGTTTGTGTTTGTATATATTTTTGCATCTCTTTGTTGAAATTCAGAGTTGCGTTTGTGGGTATCGTATCTGGTAAACCCTCAAGAGACTTCACTCCTCCTACTAGGGGCACGTAGAGGTTTAAAAGGCTTGTGGCACATGCTAAGTGCCATCGTTTCTCCCACGACAGTGGACTAGCTTAGTTTATGTTTATTTTTACTTAGTATGTTTTGTTTATATTTTTGTTTTATTTTGCTCGAGGTCGAGCAAAAGTTAGGTTTGGGGGTCCGATCGAGCTTCTAATGTTCACATTTAGCGCTCCCTTTTCCTATCTTTTGTATTCGTTTCCGAGCATTTTTGTGTATTTAATAGGGTGTTAATAAGTGTTTTAAGGAATTAGGGAAGTTCAGGGGCAATTGTGTAATTGTGGAGAAATTAGGGGCAAAAGTGCAATATTCGGGAATATATTGACCATTCTATGATTTGAGCAAAGTTAAGGGGTACAGAGTGTAATTTGCCAGCAGAAGAAGGGTCAACGTGCCACGTCAGCAACCAAACGACGCCGTTTTGGGCATCACACGCGTCAGCATGACGCATCGCTGACGTCACCCCTTCTTCTACCTCTAGCCGAGCACAACGACCCGACCCGACGACCCGGTTATGACCCGGATCTTCAACGACCGATTTCGGCCATTTTTCAGCCAGTTTTTTCCGCGATCTCTGCCCAAATCGGTAGCCCTCTTCCCGGCGGTCATGATGGACCCATTTTGGGCATCCCATGCAAACATTTTCCATGCCATCCAAGTCTCCAAAACTCCATGGAAATGCAACCTCGCGAGCTCATTTCCAGTGGGTTGTTTCACGCCCAAACTCGTTCCAAACTTGTCGGAATACCGCGACTTCATGCAGCGGCTTCTTTCCCGCAGTCCAGAAGGTCCAAGCTCTCCGCCAATATCCAAAAATGCCCGGCAACTTCCGACGGCGGGCAATAACCCGCGAACTTGGTGGATTGAACCTGCCAACTTGACCAACCTCGGAGATTTGCACGTCCAAACTTGCCCAAACCTTCCCTACTATATATATTCACCTTTCCCTAAACCTAAACACATCCCTAATATCCAAATAATCGCCCAAATTACTCTACCAACCTAGAATAGCTTAGAATAAACTCACACCACTTCACTTAGCTTGTAATTAGTGTGTAAGGTGGTTTTCTAGCCACCAATAGTGATACAAAGCTTCCACACCTTGATTTCGAGCTAGGGAAAGCAAGAGGAGTTGAGCTAGCTTGAAGACTTCTCCAAGATTATTGGGTTGTCTCTATTGTCTCTCTTATTTCCTTAGTTTGTTGTTAATGTGTAATTAAATATTTATGTTAAGGATTTAGTGTATTTATGTATTATATCTATGAACTAGTTGTATCTATATTTGATATTGAGCTTTAATTGATATATGCTTGTTAATTGATTAATCCAATTGTTAACTTGCAAAATAGGATTTACTTGATTTATGCAAACCTTGCTTAATTTAGTTAACCTATAATTGAAGTGCTTAATTGTTATCAACTAGTAATTAGGTAATTTACATGATTCATTAGTTCCCTAACATATCTCATTATCACTCTTTGCATAACTTTGCATTAGTGGTAATTAGTTTAGCTAATTAATTAGTTAATTTAGTTAATTGTTATTGGTAATTAAGTTAGTGATTAGATTAGTTAATTAAATAAGGGATTGACAACCCTTAGTTGTATTTAGATTTAGTTAACTTAGTGGTAATTAGATTAAGGCTTTCTTAGTGTAATCTTAGATTAGTTAGTTAAATTGCTTGTGACCATCTCCCTTTACTTTTATTGCATGTTTATAGTGTATATATATATATTATCTAAGACCAAGAACTAGCTTAAGGTAAACACTTCCTTCGTGGGAACGATACCGTTACTTGTATCCGCTATACGACTCGTTCGACTTGTATACTTGCGAAGGGTAGAAACACTCGCACGCCATATCATTTACCGGTAGTTTATATAACTATCGCGTACCACATTTGCGGCGATCAGTGGCCAATGTAGTGCTGGTCAAGAAGAAGAACAATCAGTGAAGGATGTGTATAGACTTCGCAGATTTGAACAAGGCTTGCCCAAAAGACAGCTTCTCGCTGCCAAGGATTGACCAATTGGTGGATGCAACAGCAGGGCATGAGTTGTTGAGTTTCATAGATGCTTACTCGGGATACAATCAGATCCGGATGAACAAGGCAGATGAAGAAAAGATAGCCTTCACCACGGATCAAGGGTTGTATTGCTACAAGGTGATGCCATTCGGACTAAAGAACGCTAGGGCAACATACCAGAGGTTGGTGAATAGAATATTTTCTCGGCAAATTGGGAGAAACATGGAGGTCTATGTGGACGATATGCTGACTAAGAGTGTCACGGTGGAGAAACACTCAGAAGATTTGAAGGAAACCTTTGATGTCCTGAGAAGATATAAGATGAAGCTCAACCCGAATAAGTGTGTGTTCGGGGTACCATCAGGAAGATTCTTGGGCTTTCAAGTACATCAAAGAGGAATTGAGGTAAACCCCGAGAAGATTAAAGCATTGGAAGAAATGACTTCGCCAAAAACATTGAAAGATGTACAGAGGCTGACAGAGTGTCTTGCATCACTCAACTGGTTCATAGCTAAGTCAACAGATAAGTGCACCCCATTCTTTAGAGCAATAAAAAAGGGTAAATGGCTCGAATGGAGCGAAGAGTGTGAAACAGCCTTTCAGAAGTTGAAAGAGTATTTAGGGTGAGCACCCATTCTATCAAAACCGGTGGTCGAAGAAACCTTGTACCTGTATCTCTCAGTCACATAAGTGGCAACAAGTTCGGTACTGATTTGGTCAGAGGAAGGAGTACAAAGACCGGTGTATTACACAAGCAAGGCGTTGCTACCAGCAGAAACCAGGTATTCGCCAGCTGAGAAAATAGCACTCGCCCTGATCACAGCAGCCAGGAAGCTGAGGCCTTACTTTCAAGCACATACAATAGAGGTATACACAGACTACCCGTTGAAACTCATCCTACAAAAGCCAGAACTGTCAGGAAGGCTGACCAAGTGGGCAGTGGAGCTAAGCGAATTCGACATCAGGTACACCCCAAAAGTAGCAATCAAAGGGCAAGTAGTGTCAGATTTTATAGCGGAATTCACTGAGCTGGATGCCGAGGTGAGCTGGATGCCGAGGTAAGAAGGATGATGGAAGGTGAACAGGACGATAAGTTCCAATGGAAGTTGCATGTAGACGGATCGTGAAACACCCATAGCAGCGGGGCAGGAATAGTCATAACAACCCTAGAGGGAGACACCGTGGAATGTTCCATGAGGTTTGATTTCAAAGCAACCAACAATCAAGCAGAGTATGAAGCTTTGTTAGCTGGCTTAAGAGTCTGTATAGCATTGGGAGCAGATGAGCTGGAGATTTTCAGTGATTCACAAGTTGTGGTTAATCAGGTAATGGACGAGTACCAGGCGAGAGACGAACATATGACAAGTTACTTAGGCATTGCAAAAAGGTTGCTCAGAAGATTCAAGAAGTACAAAGTCATTCAGATCCCTCGGGAAAAGAACGAAAAAGCAGATGCCTTATCTAAGTTAACCTCAGCCACCACTTGTATCAGGTCCAAAGCAATACCGGTGGCACACTTGACTAGGCCAAGTACAGCAGAAGCAGCGGAAGTCATGATAGCGGAGATCCGACCAAGCCCAGGTTACTGGACAATCCAACTGAGGAGATACCTGGAGGAAAACATACTACCGGAAGATACTGTAGAAGCTAAGCGCATCAAATATAGGTCAACCCGGTACACAATTCTGAGAGGTGATATACAGAAGAGGGTTCTCGAAAGTACTACAAAGGTGTGTTGTTGGTGAAGAGACCAACAAAATCTTAAAAGATGTTTACAGTGGGGTGTGCGGGAACCATACCGGGGGTACGAGCCTAGCGCATAAGATACTCAGGCAGGGATTCTACTGGCTGACCTTATTTGTAGAGGCACATCGATTCGCTGAAAGCTGTGAGACTTGCCAAAGAATAGCAAATGACATTCGGCAACCCCCAAAGTTGCTCAGAAGCTTAACCTCACCCTGGCCCTTTGCTATGTGGGGCCTCAACTTAATAGGACCAATGCCCACAGGAACGAAAGGAGGAGCGAAGCACGCTATTGTGGCAGTGGACTACTTTACTAAATAGGCAGAGGCGGAAGCACTCGTGCATATCACCGAGGCAAACACCACCAACTTTGTCAACAAAAACATAATATACAGGTTTGGAATCCCAAGTGTCATCATAACGGATTACGGAACCCAGTTCGAAAACACCAAGTTCAGGGAGATGTGCGAAGAGTACAAAATCGCAAACTACTATGCATCGCCCGCTCATCCTCAAACCAATGGCCAGACCGAAGCAATGAATAAGGTGATCAAGCACACACTGAAAGCAAAGTTGGAGGCAAGGAAGGGCAGCTGGGCAGACAAGTTGCCAAAGGTACTATAGGCATACCGAACAACTGTGAGGTCGTCCACAGGGGAGACTCCTTTCACGCTAGCATTTGGAACAGAGGCCGTTATCCCAGCAGAAATAACTTTCACCTCTCCTAGGGTCCAGCTATATAGCCTAGAGCACAATGTCAACATGTTGCAGCAGAACTTAGATGAACTGGAAGAAGTCAGATATGCATCACAAGTAAGGAATGTAGCATACCAGCAAATGGCTGCAAGGTATTATAATTCTCATGTCCGCGTGCGTAGATTCCAAGTTGGAGATTTGGTACTGAGAAGAGTATCCCCAAACACCAAGGACAAATCAGCAGGATCTCTCGCCGACAAATGGGAGGGGCCATACATCATTAAAGGAATCGCAGGGTATGGAGCCTACATGATAGCCCGACCAGAAGACAGCCTAGTTCCCCAACCATCAATGCACATTACCTCAAGATTTTCTATCCCTAAGGGACCTATCCCTACTTTTTGTGTTAATTTGTTTTAAATTCGCATTTTTTGCATGTTTTTAAATATATTCAGACTGTCGTTTTGATTATTTGAAAGTTCAGTTGCTAATAAAAAGATTATTCGCTGACTTAAACAAAATCCATGATTAGAGGATAATAGCAGTCACTCAGGCTGACCAAATAAATGTTGAAAAGAGAATAAAATTCGGGTGCTATAAAACCGCTAGAGAGCGGGTGAATAGTACTCGGAAGGCGAAAAAGCTGAAGTAGCATGCCCGCCTAGTTAAGACGGTACAAAGGCACCTCTTAGCAAAAAGGTAAAACCGAGACACCAGGATAACTGGAAAACTGCTCGGAGCGCTGCCATAAAGGCTGGTGAGATGCGCAGCCGTATTGGTCGGTACAGGCTACCCCAACGATTCGGTGAAACCTTACACAGATAAAACCGGGAGACGTCCTAGGTGACATGTGCAAGGACCTTAGCGTATGGTCGTGGTGAGCCTCGACGTAATGCCAGGGTAAAGTAACCTTAAAATAAGGCTGAAATCCAAATGCCAATTAATAAGATACTTGGCTGAATTAAATGATTTACCAGTTAATAAGATACTTGGTTGAATTAACTATGATTACCAGTTAATAAGATACTCGGCTAAAGTAATTATCACAATCGCCAGTTAATAAGATACTCGGCCAAAACAAAGGTGAAGCTACGAGGATTTCTAATAAGTTATCAGCAAATTCTTAAAATCCAAAATACCGAATAAAGGGATTCCACCCCATTTGTATGTTTATCATGCAGTGTTATGCATGCAATCTGGATGAAGATAATGAAAAATATCAAAGTAAAGAATGCACAGACAAGATGTTATACAAATTGCAGGTATATACATAAGTCGATTTAACTAAGAGGATTGCCCCGGAGGCTGTGAGCTACTTCCGCCAACACTCGGATCGGGCTCCATCACGTACTCATCCAGGAGGCTTTCATTGGAGGGCCATACAATCACATCCTCCTCATCACCCATCCAGTCACTGTAGTCCTTTCCAGGCACGGGCCCAACATCAGGATCCTTGCCATCAATTCCAGCCTTCTGACAAGCATGAAAAGTGGAAAAGGCACTAGCAGTCGGGACTTCCAGGTGCATAGGGTGTGGCATCTTTCCTTTGCTTCAACAGTATGCATGCCACTCCTTCATCTGAACCCGAAGAGATTCCAGGGATGTGTCTACGTGCTTCTTGATGGAAAGATCCCAGTTGGCTCTAGCACGGTCAGTTGCCCTATTTCTCAGCTTGAAGAACTCCCCGGCTGAGACCATCCCGCGCTGAAATTCCCGAAGAAGCAAGGCATCGTAGGTCGGAGACCTTTTGAAGTGGTCTACGACCTGTATTTCCAATTCCAGCCTGGCTTCCTTGGATAGGGATCTAACGGTCAAAGCCTGGTGCTCCAAGTCCTAGGTCTTACGCTCAACCTCTTCAACCCGGAGCATTGCCTCTTGGGTAGAAGACAGCAAGTCCTTCAAGTGAGTGGCTTCATCAATGGCCATAGAAGCTCTTTGCTCGGCCTCCATCTGACTTGCCAAACACCTGTCCATGAATTCTTGATTAGCCCAAATCTTCTCCCGGCAGATCGACTCCGCCCGAGCACGGCCATCCTCACTTTCCTTCAGTTGGGCCTCTAAGCGCTTTATTCTATCTGTTTGAGCCTGACTAGCTTGGCTGACCTCCGACATCTCAACCACCATTTACAAACGGGTTGCCTAGTAAGGTATAAGGTGAATAAGATGCGTGGTCACAAAACAAGGAAGCCGATTAAATAAGCAACTTACATAAGAGGCGCTGTTAAAGAAGTTATACAGATTGCTCGTTATAGGGCCGATCCTGAAGCGACTCCAGCTATCCTCCCCTATATAGGCCCGGCCTGAGGCCATAGCTTTCAACATAGTCTCAGGGGTAGCCTCGCCAGGTGAGACTGTCGGACCCAGGCCATCGGCACCAGCTCCAAGAGGTTCTGTAGTCGATGTTGCCCGAAGAGAGTCAACAAAACCCCTAGCACCGGTCCTGACCTGATCCCGCGGGGGAGTTCGAGTCGCTGTTTTTTCAATCCCCACATCGCCTTCGCCGTCTGAGGATGAATCCACATACACAACCACTCGGGGGATCTTTGAGGCAGGTCGGCTTGATAAAAATGAAGCCCTCCTTTTTCCAGACTGCCTCCCATATGTGTTTAAATCGGCAGCGAGATCTTCATCGGCAGTAGAGCCTTCAAAAGGAGGGTCGGGACGAGTCAGTTTGATGCCACTACCGGCAGGAGAAGGGACAGGGATTGATTCGACAGGGGCCGAAATTTCGAGAGTCATCATATCAAAAGGCTCCCTAGCCGTTTCAGCACCATTAGGTGTAGCACATGTCTCGTCTGTAGTGGAGTGGGATGGAGAAGTACCGCGAGGAGAGGCAACCAACTCGGAAGGCTCCCCAAGCTTTTCTTTTCCCTTAAGCCTTGAGCTAGCAGGGTCACCCACCTGGGAAGCTGCCTCGGGCCCACCCGAATGACTAGCGTCCCCCAACGAGTTTGGCTCATCGTCAGGGTCCCGAGTCTCCTGAGGCACATACTCGGGAACACCCCACCTTATTCATCCTCAGGGAGGTCTCCAGGGAAACTCCCGTTAGAATCGCCCTACGGGGGAGCTACCCCGACCTTTTCTTGGCGCACAGCCTCTCTTTGACTCGCCTCAACTATAGACTTAATCCGGCTCACCTAGACATCATAAACAATATCTACATCGAACACTGAAGAAAAACGAACTCGAGATTAATAAGCCGACCAGACGAAAAGTTCCTTACGAAAAAAAAGGAAGAATATAAAAGATAGTAAAATAAGGAACTTACGATGTCACCGGCGGGAAGAAATCTGGGGGAAAATGCGAGCTTTAATCATTTTGCTCTCACTAAATAGGTAGAGCTTGACTCTTTTCTCCAGGGGCCTCACTGCAGCTCAGGCCAGAGCCACAAGCGGGCCTCACTGCATCAGTGTAAACTGGCGTCACATGGTTCCAACGATCGGGCGAACAGAAGTATCGGGGAACCTTGCAGGTCACCTGAGCGCCATCAAGATCGAAAGAAATCGACTGGCCCTAGCGTTCACCAACGAAGAACCAACTGTTCTTCCAGAACTTATTTGATGTAGGGAAACCCCAGACGAATCCCTTCATCTTCTCATCAGTGGCCAGATCGACCTACCTCTTAACTTCTACGTCCTTTGGAATCCAATACTCGGGCTGGGTCGAGAGGAGGAAATAGATCCATGTCTTACTCAGCGGCCTCAAGGAATAGAAGTGTCTAATCTCATGGGGAGTAAAGGGCCGGCCGCTTTATTCGATGCCACATGTGCCGCACGCACATTAAGATCCTATAGCTGTTCGAGGTCAGTTGAGCCGGGGCAAGTTGAGCTTCTGCCAGGAACAAGGCAATAAATGGTTGAAGTGGAAGTGTGACGCCGCAAGAAAGCATTGCTCCGTAAATCACCACCTTACCCTGTGGGGGGTTCCACGCCGCACGATCTCCAGCAGGACCTAGCGTAACAAGGTCGTCGTTAAGATCAAACCAACGTTTGTACTTGTCAATTTCGTCGGGATCGACCACATTCGGCTCGACATCGTAAGCACATGGCTGATCGGGAGAGAAAATAAGGCGGGCTGCCTTATGTTCTTCTTCCACGTCACTCTCACGCAATCTTTGAGGGCCGATACAACTCTCTCGGGAATGGGAACCCTTGTACACCTTGCACTTGCTGGCTCGCTTACCCATTCGTCTCCACTACGGCCGAGCAGGGCTAGGAACAGAAGTGGAAGAATCTGATTGAACCTCGGGTCGATAAGATTATGGGCTTGAGGAATCAGAAGAAACAGAAGGAACTTTAAAAGTAAGAGGAACTCCGGAAGTAGCAGAAGCTTCGCGAAAAATCCCCGAAACGTTAGCGTCTAGAAAGCAAGGTTGGTCAAGAGGAGGATCCCCCAATAACCTGTGAACATGCGCAGCAGTAAGAGTATCGTTTCGCTCAATGGCAATCATACCAACAGTAAAAAGACGGTGCCTAGCTGTAAAATCCATAGAACTAACCTTGATATATCAGAAAACTGGATTTAATTGGAGATACACGAATTACAGAAGAAGGGTCTTTAAGTGAAGATCCAGGAGTTGAAGATGAGTATCCCGGCAAAGCAAGACCAAGGAACGTTCAAACTCAAGACAGATTGAAGAACTGAGTGCAGTTTCGATGGACTTCCCCAGAAATAGGAACAGATGCAGAAGAATTTTTTCTCTCAAGGGAGAAGAAAATGACCGAAGAAAAATAGGTGGGAGATCTTCCCAATATAGGCAAAGTATCAGGTTCAAAAACCAAAACCCTAGATGAGGTATGCAAAGAAGCGGGAAACCGGAGAGACGTGGGTCGTGACATGGGCTACGCATAGACGAGCAGAAGGGTCATGTCTCATAAATGCCTTATACCACGACCAAGCAGAAGAAGACAGGTGGTGATCAAAGAGAGC
This sequence comes from Acer yangbiense, assembly GCA_008009225.1. NCBI lineage: Eukaryota > Viridiplantae > Streptophyta > Magnoliopsida > Sapindales > Sapindaceae > Acer > Acer yangbiense. The sequence goes on from CM017764.1 coordinate 11,239,761, forward strand.
CCTGAGCCATCAAAAAGCCAAGATGTCACCATCAAGAGATTTCTGAAAAATTGGTGAATCGGATGCATGCGGACACAATTAAGACACGTCATTTAATGCTTCGAATCAAACGAGGATGTTGAAACCCAACATTAATGCAGAAAACGACGAACAAAGACAAGTTTTAAGAAGAAGAGTAAACGAAGGTTAAATATTTATCCCGAGAAGGCCTGACTCGACACATTCGGCTCAAATATTTAAGGGGGTATTGTTATAGGTAAAAATCGTCATAAAGGACACGTCATCATAGTAAGGAGCCACGTAGGCAGAAAGTCAAGAGAAGTCAACTTGGGGAACAGAATCTCCTATAAAGCAACTTACTCGGCATCAACTAAAGCCAACCCGACCATAACCAAGCGAATCGACTCGGGCAATAAAGCTTGCTCGGGCATACTCGGGATTCAACAAAGAAGATAGCCACAAACACTCACTCCCCGAACACGCGGGTAGAATCAACAACTAGCACCCCTATGATAAACTACAGTGCAGCTACTCAGGGTCCAACAAGGAAGCCAGCAAGCGTCCCATAAATAAAGGAGTAAGAGTCCTGTCTAGATTCGGACTTAGCTAAACCGGAAAACGAGTTACACCCAAATAGGAAAGTGAATCCTTTCAAGCTTAGGTACCACGACACCAAACCCTAGTGATACCTGCAAACCCTAATAGCATTATGTATAAATACCCCTGTAAAACATAAATAAGGGGGTACGTGAGGATTAGCAAGAGAGATCAGAGTGTGTATTCTGTAACAGTTTTTATAGTGGATTTGACTTCGTTGCTTAGGCAATAACCCGTGGATGTTTCTCCGGCCATCAAAGTTTTACCACGTATCTTTGTTTATCGTTGCTAGTATTTAGTTGTGTTATTTTCAATCATCTTCATTTATAAAATCGATATTAAATCGTTGACTGAGTGACTACGAAAAATCATCGTCAACAACATCTAAAACAGTACCATTTCTAAACTTACTATTTTGATGTATTTTGCGCTATTACTTGTTAACTTTTATTGACATTTCAAAACTAACGAATCGACCAACAAGGAGCAATGATGAAAACTTAGTACAATTAAGTGCAAAACTGAGCTCACAAAAATTATTTTTCATCACATCTTGCTACATACAAGCTGTCGACTTCGACAAGCAATCTTTCTAATTCAGATATCTGACTCAACGTCCATTATGAATCGACATCTATAATCAACTCTCAATATCCTCATTCGACAAATGCATATTGAGAGTGGGGGAATAGCAATAGCAATGGGGACAAACGTCGACTCAAATGACAAATGTTGACCAAAAAACGCATGTACGCGATTATTTCGATGTAAAAGGTCTTTTTGACCAAATGACGCATGTACGCGATTATTTCTATGTAAAAGGTCTTGTCGACCAAATAACGTATATACCCGAAAATATCCTTTGATATATATAATACGCATACACGCGATTCTTAATAAAAGTCGTCGACTATGAATTTCATATATAACGCATGTATGCGATTTCCATTTTACGATAAAATCATATCAAATATATCATGTCGATCAACTTACGTATGAGCATGAGTTTACATGTTTATCTCATTCAATTAAAAGTTATCATTGTGTAAACCCCATTATATGATGGTCGTATCGTTTTCACAATATAAAGTCAAAATAAAACTTCCATTCAAAATGACTTTAAGGCGTCAAAATAAAGCAAAAATATAGGTCGAGTCGACCAAATCATCCACAATTACATAAACCAAATAAAAGTTTAAGAAAAAGTAAGATGAAAAATTTTGGGCATCAATTCACCAGTGGATCAAAAACGTTGTCATTTGGGCTTGTGGTATCGTTGAGTCGTTTGTCGAGGCTCTTATCGACATTTCTTTCAGCATCCTCCTCTTCACCTGCTTCCTCTTTAGGTGAGGATCCTTTAAGCCCGAGCATTTCCTCGCAGGTATCGACCACCTTCTGCATCTCCTCACGGCTCCAATTGACATGCTCACCAGACAAGTATTCTTTAAAAATTTCTGCCCTCGCTTTGAAAATCGCTGCAACTGCAATCGACGTCAATTGCTCTTTCAAATCTGTAACAAGGCACTCCTACTCAACGACAACTGCTTTGGCCTTTGTCGACTCCTCGCGGTGTCGATCTCTCACATCCTCCATGCCCTTCAAATCTTTTTCTAGAGCGAAACTTTTCTGCTCTAGTTCCTTCAAAGAAATATCAACTTTGGTCTTATTTGCTTGAGGATGTCGTTCACCTTCTTAAACTTCATGCACTTGTCACTAACCAACTTATACCTGTCATGAAGATGCAACTGCACCTGCAAAGCCTACAAAAGAAATATCATATAGATTAAAAGGAAACTAATGACAATACCATTGAATTGAAAAGAAAAATTGAAATAAACAAATTCACCTGGAACGCTAAAAGAATGTTTGAGTTGAATACATCCTCCGTCTTCTTTTTCTTCAAAAAATCTTCATTAACAGAGAGAAGAAATTTGTTCTACCTCCCGATAAAGCCAATCGGCTCATTGAACGATGATATTCTACAAGAAAGAAGCATCATCGACGAATCAGGCTCAAAAACTTCAACAGATTTCTGCTTTGAGCTTGATTCGACTCTCTTCCCTGAGTCGGTAGTCGAATCCTTTCTCTGCCTCTTTCGAGCTAGATTGCGCTCAGGAGATGAAGTGTAAGTATGCTCAGGTGCAGCAGGAGCATCCTCTTTCGACTTGTCGATTGCTTGATTCTTTTTGGCTGCAGCCGCCCTCTTCTTTGCGAGATCATCCCTTAAACGCTTCATAGCGTCAGCCTTATCCGGCAAGTTCATCTTAGCATTCGACATCAACGTCACTGCGAAACGACATTCAATATCAGTAATAGGTGACAGAAAAATCATATTACACCCAAGTATTTCAAGACTCTTCCTAATCCAGACATATGACACGAAATCCTTCACTAGAGGATACGGTTCCCGTGATCTATTCAAAGTCGACCATCGCCACAGACTGCTAGGCCTAAGCTTACCATCCACAAACAATGTTCTATAACTTCTATCTTTAGCAAGGATGCGTAATATCTCTTCAATAAGCTCAGATGCGTTGTCGCACGACATATCGTTATCTGCACGTTTGATGTCTACATAAAACATTTACTAATTAATATTATGAGTTTTTGGGTTACGAATATTCCAAAGCGACAAAAGAGTTGGTCGATACTCACCTTTTCGATTCTATACCCTCTGCAGGACAAATTGTGATTACCCCCAAGGACCGTCAATTGGCGGACATTTAGCAAAGAAGAAGATATCCTTCCAATGACGATCATTTGTAGTAGTATCAATAATAAGTCGATTATTCTTGTCTCTGGGTATCAGTATGTAACGACCTTGGTTGCCCACATGCTCCTTTAAATAATAGTTATACAGGACACATCCTAACCCAAAGTCAATTCTATATCTCTTGCGTAAAACGGTCAGACTCAGCAATATTCTCCAACTATTTGGCATCAGTTGGCCAGGAGCTATGTCGAAATGTTTCAACAATCGTCGGACCAACGAAAGAACCAAGAATCTAAACCCTAGACATAGAGTATACTCGTAAAAACATGTCCAATCGGGTATATCCCAGTCTGCTCATTCATGTTCCAGCGGAGCACGCAGCTCAACCAAGTTTGGAATGCCATATATCGTCTGCAAGTAATGAAAACTATCCTCCGTAATCAAACTTGCCGGGCTACCATCCAAAACACCTAGCGGACGACCTGAAGTAGATGCCTCCGCATCGTCCCTATACTCCAAAAAATCAACCGGCTTCGCTATGTCACGAATGCCACCCTACTCTAATATACCCCTAATATTTACATTGATGACCTTTGACGAATCCTGAATTGTGACTAGTCGATCGACATCTCGTGGTCCACTGTCGACTCCTCCGTTAGCCTCACCTCCTATATCACTAGAAGTCCAACTGTAAGACGGGTCTGAGACTGTATCGTTGCCTGACATGATATCTCCAAAAGCTGACAAATGCAAAAAAATGCACAAGTCAGACAAAAACTAAATGCTACAATCACAACCTGGGGATTCTCAATCAAAACCTAGGGTTTTTTACAACATGGAAAGTCCTTCTAAAGTTCAACCTAACCCCTAAAAAAGCTGTCTGCCTACAGTCAAGCGATTATTGGAATCTAAGCGATTACTTTCAACGTAACGACATACAAATTAACTAGAAGCAACGCGTCATGAACAAAATCAATATAGCAATAAATCAAAAGCATAAAAAACGATCAAGAACACATTCAAGGATATCAAAGAGTGAAGAACATGCATTTATCAGGTAATATCAGAAAACTCACTCTATTTCCTACAAATTCATAAAAGTAAGTTCATGCAAAACAAAAAACAAAAAAAACAAAAAAAAGGAGGTTAACTTTTTACTAACCTTAAGAGATTTGAGAAGAAAACATGAAGAAATTCGCGAAGGAATCAGCGGAACCAGTAATACCAGCACTTCACAGAGAAAAACCTCAAGAAGTTGAAGAAGTTGAAGAGTTTAAGTCGTGCGAAAATGGTTCCAGTATGTGGAACGGGTTTATTTATAAACCAACATTGTAACCCTAGTTGACACATGTCAACGCCCCTTCAATTGCCGGTTAACCAAGGTAAACCACCCTATTTAAATTTCAAAAATTTTATCTCAAAAAAGGTGCGTGAATTAAATGCACCTGATGTCAGCATAGGAAACCGTAACGCTACAATCCCATCGATTTGACTTCCAAATCATATTCTAAATATTTGTCGAGCTACAGGTCATCTCTGACGCCCAACTTCTTCAATCCGTCGACAAGGGTTGCCAATCAAATGGCATGCACAAGTTATCGATTCGACTCGGCAGAACGTACTCGACGAATCCAACAATCGACTTAATGTAAATCACTCTCTAACTCATTGAATCCTTCTTTAGAGAGTGGGGGACAAACTGTAGTAGCCAAAAATGGCCCATTGGCCCAATGTGTTAAAGCCTAGACTTTGCAATACAAGATCCTACCCAGGCCCACTGTGTTGGGTCGACCCAACTGAAACAAAATAATGCACGGTGTGTTCTAATAATCTAGAGGGGGGTGAATAGATTTTAAACGATATTACCCAATTTTCGCGATTAGTCAATATTCCGAAAATGCCCCTATCTAGTCAATACAAAATATCAAGTGTAAAAGTGCGGAAATATAAATGACACAAGATATTTACGTGGAAACTCTCAAGGGAAAAACCACGAGCTGTTATGTGCGATACGCACGAATCTCGAATCCACTAATTGTGATAACGTTTACAACCTAATCCCAGTTTACGATCTAATCCCCGATCAATAACCCGTTACCACTACCCGCAGGCCTGTAAAAGTGGATCTAGTCCAATTTGCTCATGTAACCACCTAATCCCGGTGAACAACCTAATCCCGGTCAACCACACAAGACTTACAATTCTCAATGAAGAGATAATATGCCTAAGTGAATATGTATGAATATTCAAACATGCAACAAGAGTTAGGCAACCCTATATGCTTATCTAGGATGAGGATATAATAATAAATACAATCCTAGATATCAAAAGCTAAATGACATGGCATAAAGCTTAGCTAATCAAGATTAAGCAAAACCTAGATAGCTATCACAATACAACACTCAATCATGTCAACACAACAATCTCTATTTTGTATCTAGAATATATTCTAAGAGCATACAAATAATAAAAGAAATGTCAATGATAAATAAAACACTAATTATGTAAGATAATAGTGAAAAACATACCAAGGAGTGTGTGTTGACCAAAACCCATGCAAGTAAGCATTCTAACTATACTAGAAAATGCTAGATGAAGATATGATGCACATGAACAAGGGTTTTGAGTGTTTGGAGAATCAAAGATGATAAAAGATGGATTCTTTGATTCTCTTGTCTCTCTCTAAAAGCTCTCAATCATTAAAATGGAATTTTGAGAGTTAAAAACGACCTAGAGAGCATAGAGAAATATATATATATATAGCCAAAGTGAAGTGATATCTTTTTGAAAAATTTGCCTTAAAAACACACATCGGCGGTTTCAATTGGCGGTCAGGCCGCAGAACGAAACCGCAGAATACCAAACGTCCCGACACTAAAACTAGATCGACGGTTTGATTCAGCGGTCTGGCCGCCGATTATAACCGCCGAATTAAAGTGATGAACACTGGAATGATTCGGTGGTCGAATTATGGTTGTCGATGCAAACCGCAAAACAGAGGCAGTGAACACCAGCTCAGATCGGCGGTTTCATTCGGCGGTCAGGCCGCCATTTAAAATCGTAGATTTCTAGACAACTTTCTGGAATCATTCGGCGGTCAAATTATGGGCGCTGATCTAACTGCAGAATTGGACCAGAAGGCACCAACTCAATTCGACGGTTTCATTTGGCGGTTTAGCCGCCGAACTAACTGCCAATTCACCATTATTGGTGAAATCAATGGAGAAGCCATGTCATTCTCCAAATGCGGTCCTCGCGCTAAACAAAGCACACCATCGTGCATGCACGGATGTTTTCGAACCATCTTGGAAACGAATTACACCACACTAAGACTAACTATCATGAAGTGCAAGTGTGGGATGTGAATGCATCCTAATGCCTAACATGTCATGGCATTTCAATAAGCTAGATGCAATCAAATGAACATGCATGGGAAAGAATAACAACATGAGAAATCACCAAGCATGTGACACACAAAAGATATGCAATATATAAAAATGCATAAGTATGATGATTAATCATATAAGCACACAATTAAGAGAACACAAATGCAATCATATAAATGCAATGAACGAGTGAGTGTGCTAAAAGACATAGATGCACTAATCAATGAAGCACACATGCATGGTAACAAATGCACGATATATAAAGATGCATGCAAGTATGTGTGTGCACCTAATTTCTTCAAGAATCAAAGTCAAGTGATATACCTTTTGAAGCTCTTGATCTTGAAGTCACCTTGGGAAGTCCGGAAGCTTATCAACCACAATAACCTAAGCTACCCATTACATACCAATCCCAATGTGGTTTGTCATGAAATAAGCCAATCAATAAGTATGCACTTACACCAACACATGTCAGCAGCAGCATAACTTAGTCTTTGAATGACCAAGTCAAAACATCAGTTGAGCTTGGTGGATAACTGGAAGAGAGAATCTCTCCCAATATCATACCTGATTCCCCAAGTATCTCGCCCATGATCACAACATGATCAGTGGACGTTGAAGCTACTTTTTCTACTATAAATAAGAAGGCCCCTTCACTAAAAAACTCTCTGAAATCTCTTTAAACTAAAGCTCTTTAAGGCGTACTGAAACTCTGCAAAAATATATATTCCAACAACCGGAATTTGGTCGGATCCTATATCACGATCACCACTGAATATTACTCAGCTCAAGCACACCTAAGGCTAAATAACTTAACCCAACTTCTTCATTTTATTTGTATTACTACTGTTCTAATCATATTTGCAGGTTCAACAAAGCACCCGACCTAGTTCGACAAACATAATCTTGCAGGTTCAAACAATGAGACGACTTCGTCCATCCTACAAGTTCAAGCGAGTTGCCTTGGGCCTAACACAACCCGACCTGATTCATATAATGCGTATTTCGACCACCTACATTAGACATGTAATGATGTGAAATTGTAAATGAAGTTGATTGGGTAAGTCGAAAATAAAATAAAATAAAGGGTTAATTGCACAAACATACCCTCTATTTATCTAACAAAATAAATTTTCAAACAAATGTCATATTCAAACACAAACATCCCAATTGGAATGTGTCTGGGGTATGGAAAGTCAATAGTGCCCTTGGGTAAAAGGGAAAGGTTATTTTGGTGGGTAAATTTCACAAACAACCCTAAATTTAGGTGTAATCGTATAAATATTCATTATTTTCTAATAATTACATAAATATACCCTATCGTCAGTTGACTTTTGTTATCTTTAACCTTTAACCACATTTGTATCCCGAAATGACTAAACTACCCTTGAAAAATTATTTATCTTTTCTTTTATTATTTAAATATATTAAAAACAATTACTTAAAAAATTGAAAAAATTGGTACTAAGGGTGCAACACTCAGCACATGCTGAGTGTTGCACCAAACCAAATAAATTCTGACACCTCATCCAACAACCCATCCAACTCAACAACCCATCCAAGAGAAGATCAGTAGCCGGAGGAGGAGCGACGATGCCAAAAACCCTCATGTTTCCGCCGTCCTCCTCCGCTCTTCACGTCGCTCCTCCTTCGGTGTCGTCGCTCCTCCTCCGGCTGCCGATCTTCTCTTGGATGGGTTGTTGAGTTGGATGAGTGAGTTGGACGGGTTGTTGAGTTGGATGGCTGAGTTGGATAGGTTGTTGGATGATGTGTCAAAATTTAATTTGTTCGGCGCAACACTCAGGGTGCAACCAAGTTTTTCTCCTTTTGTAGAGGAAAAAATCCCAATAAGTTGGAGATAAAAAATGGGGTATTATTCATTTAGTCCCTATGTTTTTTTTTTTTAAATATCTATTTTTTACTCACTTATCCATTTTTCACTGGATCGGACCCTATATTTTCAAAAACCACTCAATTTGGTCCCTTTGACCAGATTTTTGACGGTCAATGGTCATAAAAAATGTAAATTGACTATCTTACACTTCATTTAAATTAAAAGGTTTAAAAGTACGATTTTACCCTCTAACTTTATAAAATTTTACAAATTAACTTGGGTTGTAATCCAATCAAAATTTGACACGTTTCACTACGGATCTGATTTTTTTTCTTATACACTAAATGTAAACTAGACCTGGCAAAACTTTACATGACCCAAACCCATTCAAAAATAGCGGTTGGTGGGTCAAATTTATCAGATCGGGTTGTTAATGGGTCAACCCATTAAGACACGAAATATAATGGGTTGGTTTTGGGTTCACCCTTAAAAAAACTGTTAATTCAATAACCTATTAATATAAATATTTTTTGTAATGTGTTTATGAAAGTTATTAAAAAAAATCTTTGCATAGTCACATTATAGAATTAATATTAAAAAAAAAAATCTCTATAATTATGGTTAGAATATATTTTACTAATTTTTTGTCTTTTTTTGAAAGAATAAAATTTTCTAAATTAAAAACTCTATAACTATAAATCAATTATTTCACGATATTATAACCATAACCCTAACCCTAAAACTCTAAAAGTAGCTAGTGAACTTGATTGCATGAGTTTGATCATGCTTCAGTGCTATTTATTTTTAATTTTTTAATAAATCTCAAATATAATATTTTGTAACGGGCCGGGTCAGGTTACCCATTAATTTAACAAATGGTTTTGGTTTTGTATATTTCAACCCATTAAGCTAACGGGTCGGGTTTGGATTGAGCAATTTTAACATAACCCAAACACGAAACAACATGAATTCGTAATAACATGATCCATTGCCAAGTCTAATGTAAACTAATGAATTTTTTTATAAAGAAAAGAAAAAAATGTTATTTAACATTCAATCTGATTTTTTTAAAAGAAAATAAAACTAATTGCAAAACAAAAACATTTTGTAAAATTTAAAAGGCGTTTTTGTAAGTTGAGATTTTCGCATTTTCGTGGGAATCAATCACATTGGATTGGTACTTGATTCTTTCATCTATGAGCGTAAATTGTTGTTAATCCCTATATTCCTAGCTTGTATTCTATTTAATTGATGGAGTCCACTTTCTGGAAAAGAGAGTTCTTCCATTTCTTGAAAGTTTTTGATTCTTTGTCTTCCCTTTGCTACTCGTCACATGTTTTCCTGCTGATTCATTGTTCTTGATTATTTGCTTAGCATAGCTGATAGCCGATTGTTTTTGTGTTTGCAGAGCTTGGGGGTTTTAGAACCATTAAGGATTGTCTCATCGGTTCTATGCGTCTCATGCTAGTTTCAGATCTTGAATCCAGATGGAGATCATAACTTACAAAAATAACCAATTTCCAGACATGGGTTTAAGTCAAAACAACAGGTCGATTTGAACTTGAAGCGGATTTAGAGACAAGGAGGAGATGGTCCGACGATGAGGTCTGCTGCTCACTGAGGAGCGGATTCCAGATCCCGTGAGGAGGAGAATCAGGAGATGGTTCGACAGCGGTGGAGTTTGTTTATGATGGTGTTGATGACTAAACCTAGACTTCTGTAAATTTGGGATGGTTTTGGTGTTGATTTGAGATGGTTTATTGTTGATGATGATTAGACGATGATTTGAGATGGTTTGGTGTTGATGATGTATCTAAATTTGTATGAGTTACTAGGAGGAACGGCAGATTTCTGCATTTAATCCCCAAGAAAAATTTATTTGATTTCTTCCTTTTCAATTTTTTTTTTTTTTTGTTGTTGATAGTTTTGGTTTCAAAATGAAGTTTGAGTTGATTTAATTGTGATCAAGTGGGAGGCTGAATGCAACTGTTATAGTTGATTTAATTGTGACATTGAAGGTTGAAGGTTGAAGGTTGAAGATGATGGAAGATTGAAGGTTGTTGATGATGATCCAGATTTGACCGATTATGTATCAATTTGATTTTTTTTGTTTTTTGTTTTTAAATTCTCTTTTATTAGGTGGATATTGGATCTCCACATTTAATTTTTTTAATTAAATTTAATATTTTTTAATCAAATTTATTTTTTTTTCTATTTATTTGTGTGTTGACATGTGGCATATAAATGTTTAAAGACAAAAACAACCTTAGAACCGTTTAATTTGACTAACAGTTGACTCACAGAAGGAAGAAATCAAGTGGTTTTTGAAAACATAGGGACCAATCTAGTGAAAAATGAATAAATGAGTAAAAAATAGACATTTCAAAAAAATATAGGGACTAAATGAATAATACCCCATAAAAAGTTGGCCAGAGAAGAAATTGGAAAATAAAGTTTTGAATTTTTGATGGGAAAATTGCACTAATATCCCGTAACTTTAGGTGAAATTGGATCTATAGATAAAAAATCGATTTATTGCACAAACCTCCCCTGGATTTCGTTGACCAAACATTTGACTAACTACAAGTTAACGGTTGGAAGGGCCAAATGGACTTTCAAGAGTGATTTAAATAAATTAAAGGAAAATAGCTCTTGTCCAATCATAATCGAACACATTAGCTCTCTATAATTTAAATTAACAATTAAAAAACTAAAACAAATATTAATTTAAAATAAATTCAGATGTGCTTCTAGAAAAAGAATCAACCCAACCCAACCCTAAACCACCATAATCATCATCATCATCATCATCGCCAAACCAGACCCATAACCATGACCACCACTAGACCCAGAGTCGGACCACCATTACTGCCACCACCACATAAACCAGAACCAAACCGGATCAAATTCATTTTCTTCTCGAATCCTCGCCGATAACACCCTGAAATCCCACCATCAACACAGCGACCGTCCTTCGATCTTCTTTAACCACCACCACTCAGCAAAAGAGAAAGAAGAGGCTGTCGATCTCTTTTCACCGGAGGAGATCGGTGCTAATTGACCCAGATCGAAACCAATTCAAAACCTAATCTTGGGGGTTTTGTGTGATTTGCGATGTGTGTGAGAGATGGTGATTTTTTGTTTGATTGTATGTGAATCTGGTGTGATGGTCGTTTGGTGGTGGTGGTGGTTTGGAGGTGGCTAAGTTTTAGGTTCCAGACATCCAAGTTTCGTGTTAGTGATTTGAAAACCCAGAACCCTCTTCTCCTATAGTGACCTATATCGGTCAAGTGAGAGTCAAGACCAAGAAACAGGGGAAGAAAATGAGAGCCAGATAGAAAAGTAGTAGAAGAGAAGTCAGTTTCAGAAAAACAGAGCAAACATCCGATGCGAATAGGAACCATTTTCATCAGTTTCAGCAGCAGGAGTGCTTGCCTCATGACAGGATATGAAGATGATGATGTGAGATGTGAGATGTGGCTAGGTTTTATTATTTAATTTTAATTTTTTTAGCTTTAATTATTAATTATTTTAGTATAAGATGATGATTGATGAGAGGTGGCTAGGGTTTGGGTGTGGAAGATATGATGGTGGAGAGTGGAGAGTGGAGAAAATGATGGGAAATATGGTTGTTTAATTTAGGTTAGGGAAAATACGATATGGTTGTTTTAATTTAGGTTATTTTTCATTTTTGTTTAATAGTTTAATTAGTTTTATTTTTAAAATTAATTAATTTATAAATAAAATGAAAATATATTTCAATTTCTTTTTTTCTTTCATTTATTATTGGGCAGGGGTAAATCTGACTATTCAGATGGAAGGCTAGGGGTAAATGTGACTTTTCAAGAGTCAATCCTATCAACTATTAATCTTAACTGTGGTCAACGTTTGGTCAACGAAATTCAGGGGAGGTTTGTGCAATAAATCGATCTTTTGTTTATAGGTCCAATTTCACCTAAAGTTAGGGGATGTTAGTGCAATTTTCCCATTTTTGATTGACTAAGAACACTTCAATATGATGAGTCAATAAAGAAAGGTCTTCACGAGGGATGATTTTTGTAAAGAAAGACAAGAAGGGTTTAATTATTATTTTTCTGCAACCTTTTTTTTTTTTTTACATCAATTACTCTAGTCTATTTATACTAATTTCATGAGTCGGTGTATTATAGAACCGATTTAAATATGTGGTGTAAATTATTTCTTTTATAAACTTCTTTTCACTTCTTTACTCGACTTACAACATAGATTTTTTCTTTATTTTACCGATATAAGTTTTCTAAATAATTCTAAATATTTTTAGGACTATGTTGACTAATTGCAGGTTACTACTTTAACAGAGTCGTCAACCTATACGTGGAATGGAAATAGTATGGGTGAAAGAGATGATACCAGTCCATCATGTGCTCACATAGCTTGCAATGCAGATGGGAGTAATGTTCCAGCAAGAGGAGGTACAGGCTATCAAACTGGACTTGCATTATGTGCAAGCATTGATGAGCTCAAAACTAGAAAACGCAGAGTTGGTGACAAAGTTAGTTAGGGAGGACGTTAGGAAATCTGATGTGGCACATTCTGTTATCATTAGGTAACTGATGTGGCACCATTAATCATTTCCCTCCTTTATTAATCAGGAGTTTGTTACAAGTGAATTATTTAGTCAACGTTCTTGTATTGATGTAATATATATATACATTCTCTGTTGAGAAAATCAGAATGTGAAATATAGAAAAATCATTTTGAGAGCCTCATTAATGGCATCTTCAAAGTATCTTCTCTGTGTGGCCTTTTAACAAACACCTTGTGCAATTCTTTTTCACTTCTCTGTTATTCTCGTTTTCTTTTTATTTTGCACTTCTTACATGGTATCAGAGCTCCACTGACTAGCGTCAATGGTAGAAGTTCGATCCAACAACTCTTCCTCCACTGAATCTCGCGATCAAACCACTATACACAAGACTATGGAATTTTCTTCGCTTTCTAAAACTATAAGTCTCAATCTCACTTTGAAGCTTGATCACAGTAACTTCGATTACTGGAAAACTCAGGTCTTGACAGCAATAGAGGCTCTGGATCTTGAAGGTTTCATCAATGGCGAGAAGCCTCCTCCACCAAAGTTCATTACAACTCGGTCTGGCGATGTTGAAGAACAACGAGAAAATCCAGATTTTGTCAATTGGAAGAAGTCTGATAAACTTCTAATGAGTTGGATTTTCTCTACTCTGACTCATGGTGTGCTCGGTCAGGTAACAAACTCGAAATCCTCCTTTGAAGTTTGGTCTAAGATAGAACGAACCTTCTCTCAACGATCTTTAGCCAGAATTATGCAATTAAAGCAATAGCTTCAGTCTGTCAAGAAAGGATCAGACTCGATTAGTGATTTTGTGGTTAAAATAAGAGCTATTTGTGATGCTCTAGTTGCTGCAGGTGAAGTTGTTAGTGATAGAGATTTAATAATGAGTCTACTACATGGAGTTGGTCATGAATATGATTCGGTTGTCACTTTGATTTCCTCACAACAAAATACTATGCTGCTTGAAGATGCTCAATTTTTGTTTCTAATGCACGAACAAAGAATTGAACACTTGAATAGCAGTGCAAATCTTGCTTTAAGCTCTCCTATCTCAGCTCAGTTTGCTTCTAATGATCATAATATAAACAATAGAGGAAATTTTGGTAATAGAGGAGGCTTTAACAACAACTCACGAGGTTATAGAGGAAGAAATAGAGGAGGTGGAAGAGCTAGAGGAAGAGGAAATCAGAAATTTTTTTGTCAACTCTGTGGAAAATCTAGACATGTTGTTCTTCAATGCTATAGGCGTTTTGATCAACAATATCAAAGGCCAAATCAAGGAAGTCGTTATGGTCAAGGAAATCAGGTCATTCATGGTCAAGGAAGTCAAGCTTTCTACACAGGAAATCAAGCTCCCTACATTCAACAACCATTTCAGAACACCTACATTCAACAACCATTTCAGAACAATATGTGTGATCAAGAAGGAAATCCTGTCTCAGAGAATGGCTCTGCTGCACCTCAAAACTCTGCATATTTTGCTACTCCAGAAACAGTTTCTGATCCGACTTGGTATATTGAGAGAGGAGCTACAAATCATGTGAAATAAGACTGGTGGAAGCCTCTCCTCGGAGCCTACACCTACTCAAGTCTGTGTCCCTAGTGTCTTCAGATGTGAATAAGAATGATTGTACTCACTGTGTGAATAAAGTTTGTAATCAAGCGATGCTTGGTAGGAATAATCAATCAACCTTTAGAGTTTCGGTTACTGCTAAAGCCAATTTAGCTATTTGGCATGCAAAACTAGGACATCCTGCACCCTTAATTGTTCAGAAAGTGTTAGCCACCTTGTGTTTTCCCTTCGATGTATCTAGTCTTCTATTTTGTGACTCTTGTAAGCAAGGCAAGCTTCACAAGCTGCCCTTTGCAAAATCATGTATAACTGCTAAAGCACCTCTTGAGATAATATACAGTGATGTTTAGGGACCTGCCCCTTTGATTTCTACTGATGGCTTTAGATACTACATTGCTTTTGTGGATGCATTTACCAGATTTACTTGGATATTTCCTCTGAAACTCAAGTCAGATGCCTTTTCTGTTTTTGTAAAATTTCAAAAGATAGTAGAGTTGCTGTTTGAGAGGAAAATTAAGCCCCTGTCCTGCAGGCTGTTTTCAGCTGTTTTTGTTTTTATTTTCTAAAAATGATTTCGAATTCGTGTCCTGTAAACCGTTTTTCATTTTATTTTCAGAAATCAAAAACAAAGTCAAGTGTTAAAAGTGGAAATTTTGAAAAACAAAAAAAAGTTGTTTTCTGTATTTCAAATACAATTTCAAAAAAATTAACAAAAAAATATTTTTTTTCTTTTTTTTTTTTTCTCTTGGACCAGACGAACTGGTATCTTCTTTCTTCTTCACCTTCTTTCTCCTCCTCCTTGCCGCCGATCGTCACTGCCTGCCGCTGGTCGTCGCTCGCCGCTGCCTTCCGCCGGTCGCCGGTCGCTGCTGCCGTCTTCTTCTTCCTCTTCTTCCTCTTCTTCTTCTTCCTCTTCCTCCTCCTCCTCCGCCGTCAATCGCTCCGTCTCCTTCTTCTTCTTCTTCTTCCTTTTCTTCTTCTTCCTCTTCCTCTTCCTCCTCCGCCGATCGCTGCCGTCTTCCTCTTCTTCCTCTTCTTCCTCTTCTTCTTCTTCTTCTTCTTCTTCTTCCTCTTCCTCCTTCGCCTCTCGCCGATCGCCGATTGCCGCCGATCCCTCTTGCCGTCGCCGATCTGGTCTTCCTCCTCCTCCTCCTTTTCTTCTTCTTCTTCTTCTTCCTCTTCCACTGATAAGGGTTTTGTGTTAATTTATTAATTATATTTAAAAAAATGGTTAATTATTTTAATTAATTTGTTTATATTAATTTCAATTTTCGAAAGTTTTCGATTTATCCTACCGGACGCGTTTTTTCTGTTTTTATTTTCAAAATACGGATTCCAGTAAATGCTACCAAACGCGTATTCGGAATTCAAAAATGAAACCAAAAACACTGTTTTCATTTTCATTTTTCTTTTCGAAAAACAAAAACAAAAAACGGCTTGCAGGACGGGCCCTAAGCTTTTTCAAGCTGACATGGGTGGTGAGTTTCTTCCAATTGCATCTTACCTGTCGAACAATGGTGTTCAAGTTCAATTTTCATGTCCCTACACTCATGAGCAGAATGGGATACCTGAGAGGAAACATAGGAGTATAGTGGAGATGGGTTTAACCTTGTTAGCTCATAGTGGTCTTCCATTGAAGTTTTGGTTCGAAGCCTTCTCCACTGCCACCTTTTTGATCAACAATCTTCCTACACCTATTCTACAATTTGTCTCTCCATTTGAGAAGATATATGGCAAGAAACCAAATTATAATTTCTTCAAAGTGTTTGGCTGCTCTTGTTTTCCCTATCTACGAGACTACTCCAAACACAAGTTGGATTTCCACTCAAGTAAATGTGTTTTTATTGGTTATAGTCTATCTCATAAAGGGTATCGTTGCCTTCATCCGTCAGGAAAGGTTTTTATCTCCAGGCATGTTGTTTTTAATGAGCTTGAATTCCCTTACCAAAGCTTGTTTTACTCTCCAAAAGATCATGTTTTGGCTTCCAAGGAGTCCACATCTGATGCTGTTCCAAGGTTGTTTCAAATGTTTCAACCAGTTGCTTCCACATTTCAAGATCCTCTTCCAGCTACCAACAGTCTTCAATCATCTGGGAATCCATTGGAATGTAATTCCGAATTTGCTGTCAACAGTTTTCAAGATCACTCTGCTACAGCCTCTTCTAGTTCTGGTGTTAGGCATATTACTACTGTTGATATAGTTCCACCTGTTGCACAGCATCCTATGATTACCAGAAGCAGAAATGGAATTTACAAGCCTCGTATTTTTCTCTCAAAGTGTGTCTTTCCTTCTGGCTTCCTTACTGAACTAGAACCAAAGTCTGTGAAATCTACAATGCAAGACCAGAAATGGCTTGATGCGATGAAGGATGAGTTTCAGGCTCTGCACCGAAACAATACATGGACTTTGGTACCAGCTACAAGTGATATGAATATAATGGGAAGTAAATGGGTGTTTCACACCAAATTCAATCCAGATGGCTCAGTTTTGAAACATAAGGCAAGACTCGTTGCCAAAGGTTTTCATCAGACTGCTGGGCTTGACTACTTCGACACATTCAGCCCTGTTGTTAAACCTTCAACCATTCGTGTTCTTTTCGCTCTAGTTATTCACTTCAACTGGGACATTCAGCAGATTGATATAAATAATGCTTTTCTTAACGGTGATCTGCATGAGAGGGTGTTTATGAAGCAGCCAGAAGGCTTTGAGGATTCTACTCATCCATCCTTCGTGTGTCAGCTCAACAAAGCCTTGTATGGCCTTAAGCAAGCCCCACGATCTTAGTTTCACAAACTACGAACAGCTCTTCTTGCGTGGAGATTCCTCAATAGCACATCTGATTCTTCCCTCTTCATCAAGAAATCTGGTACTGATATCATATACTTACTTGTATATGTTGATGATATTTTGATATCAGGTACAAACAACTCTCTTATTCATCAAGCTATTCACCATCTCAAGTCTACCTTTGCTTTAAAAACATTAGGTTCTGTAAGCTATTTTCTAGGCTTTGAAGCCTTCAGAAATTCATCTGGATTATACCTGACTCAAGCTAAATACATTGTGGATCTCCTAAAGTGCACCAACATGTTTGATTCCAAACCATGTGACAATCCCAGTTCTGGCTCCAAATTAATGCTAAAAGATGGTAAGTTGCTTGAGAATCCTACATTATATCGCAGCACAATTGGAGCATTGCAGTACCTCTGTTATACACGACCTGACATTTGTTTCAGTGTCAACAAGCTAAGCCAATTTCTTGTTGCTCCCACTCAAGCTCATTGGCAAGCATGCAAGAGGGTTCTTCGATACCTGAGAGGTTCCATTCACAAAGGCTTATCTTTTATGTCTTCCTCTTCAGCTCTTAGTCTTGTTGCCTATGCTGATGCCGATTGGGCAAGCTGCTTAGATGATAGGAGATCAACCAGTGGCAACTGCATCTTTCTAGGAGGAAACTTGATTTTGTGGAGTGCCAAGAAGCAGCAAGTTGTGGCCAGGTCCAGCACAGAGGCTGAATATAGGTCCATGTCTCAGATAACTACTGAAATTATCTGGCTGCAATCTTTATTCAAGGAGCTCCATGTTCAAGTTCCTCTACCTGCTGTGATATGGTGTGATAATGTTGGGGCGAATTCTCTAGCACAAAATCCTGTGTTTCATGAAAGAACGAAACACATTGATATTGACACACATTTTATTCGAGAAAAGGTTAGTGCTGGTGTGGTTGAACCTAGGTATGTGCCCTCTGATTCTCAGATTGCTGATGTCTTCACAAAGGCTTTACCGAAAGACAAGTTTCACTATTTTTGTTCCAAGCTTAACTTGGTTGTCTCACCCCGGTTCAGCTTGCGGGGGAATGTAAGAGATGATACCAGTCCATCATGTGCTCACATAGCTTGCAATGCAGATGGGAGTAATGTTCCAGCAAGAGGAGGTACAGGCTATCAAACTGGACTTGCATTATGTGCAAGCATTGATAAGCTCAAAACTAGAAAACGCAGAGTTGGTGACAAAGTTAGTTAGGGAGGAAGTTAGGAAATCTGATGTGGCACATTCTGTTATCATTAGGTAACTGATGTGGCACCATTAATCATTTCCCTCCTTTATTAATCAGGAGTTTGTTACAAGTGAATTATTTAGTCAACGTTCTTGTATTGCTGTAATATATATATACATTCTCTGTTGAGAAAATCAAAATGTGAAATATAGAAAAATCATTTTGAGAGCCTCATTAATGGCATCTTCAAAGTATCTTCTCTGTGTGGCCTTTTAACAAACACCTTGTGCAATTCTTTTTCACTTCTCTGTTCTTCTCGTTTTCTTTTTATTTTGCACTTCTTACAATGGGGTCATGCCATATGTTATGTCCATACTGTTTTCCATTTTCTAAGTAGCTATTTTCACTATAATAAAGCTATAAATATTATCCACAAGTACCATAACAATATAACATATCATCTTCCGCATCAGCTATTTAAAAAAAAATGGAAAAGCAGTTGCATTTTCTCCTACTAAAAGGTACTTCTTTCTTTGTTATATATGCTTCGTAGCTTATGATCCAGAATTGAATTGAATGTAACACCAAGTTTTACTATTCAGGATTGCAGTGGTGACAGGAGCCAATAAAGGGATTGGACTAGAGATATGCAGGTAGCTATCTTCCAATGGTGTCACGGTGATTTTAACAGCTAGAGATGATAACAGAGGTCGAGAAGCTGTTAAAACTCTCTATGAATCAGGATTCTCCGACGTAGTTTTTCACCAACTTGATTTAATGGACCCATCCAGTATTGGTTCATTAGCTAATTTCATCAATACTCAGTTTCACAAGCTTGATATATTGGTAAGAACTAAGCTACTAAGTTGGTAGGATTTGTTAAATGCTTGTTACATAGGGAAAGGAATATACATGGATGCATGATTTCTGATATTCAAATTTGAGCAGGTAAATAATGCTGGAGTCTCTGGAATCATAGCTGATGCTGAAGCGTTTACTAGCTTACTTAATCTTTCAAATAATGAGGTAAATTTCTCTTTGAAATCATGGTCTCCCAACTCCCAAACCAAAACAATTTGCAAAAGTTTTGGCTAAATGAAACACTGACTTAAGTAAACTGTAATCATAAATCAGAAGTTAAGGGCGCGTTTGGTATCGTTTTTAAAATGGTGTTTTTGAAAACTTTTTTTAAAAATGGAAATCATGTTTTTAAAATGATGTTTTTAAAAATGTAATATTTTTGATAGTGTTTTTTATAAGTAGTTTTTTGAAACGGAAAACGATGTAAAAGTGTTTGGTTGTTGTTTTTAAAAGGGTGAAATCCATATTAGTCCTTCTAGTTTGACCTATTACATAAACTGATCCCCCGGTTTTCAGTTTTATCTTGACATGTCCCATTAGTTTCCAAATATTCGTATTTCAGTCCCTACCGTCCAATTCCGTTAGGGTTCCGTCAGATCATTAAGGGTATAATGGTAAAAGCATGGTTACAATTAATAATTTCAATTAAAAACAATTAAGAAATTGATTTAAGAAAATAATATTAAATAAATAATATTAAATAAATCAAAAGTCAAAACCATCTACCAAAAGTCCAAAACCACACGTCCACACCAGAATACCAGATCAACACCAGATCAAAATCTTACAACAAGAAAAAAAAAATCGAAAACCAAACTCATCAAAATCATCATCACAAACAAAATCATCATCAACTAAACTCATTCAATCACAAACAAAATCAACACCACCAAACCAAAAAAAAAACAAAAAAACAAATCGAAAACCCCACTATGGACAGTATTATGTAGATTTATGGGTTTATTTCTTCACCACCACCAGACCACCATCAAAACCCCCTACCACTACCACCATCAAAACCCCACTACCTGGACCACCACCACTTCACCACTCATCCACCGCTATCTTCCCTCTTCTTTCTCCCCAAACCCTAATCTCTTATCTCTCTCTCCTATCTCTATTTCTGAAAACAATAAACTCACCATCCTCATCTATTATCAAACCCACCATATCAAGAGCCACGAGTGGCAGTTGTGTGAACAGAGACGATGACCAGGCGACGATCGGAGCTGACGGCAGCGGTTAGGGGTGGGCGTTTAATGGATCGGTTCACTTTTCGAGTGAACCAATAAAAAACCAATAATGTTCGATTTTTAAAAAAGTGAACCGATCCGATAAAATTAAAATTGTGAACCGATCAAAAACCGATTGAATTGGACCGGTTCGATTCGGTTCAGTTTTTTCGGTTTTGGGCCAAAATACTGGGCTTTTTATATTTTAGGCATATTGGGTCAAATTTGACTTCATTACAAAACACACTAAAATCTGCTATGGTTTGAAAAATTGGAAAACACAATCCAGTGTCTAATAAGAGTACATAAACAATCCATAAACAAGTTTAGAATAACACAATAAGTCCATAACACAAATAAAATCTAAAAATTCTTCATTACTCCATAATGCACAGCAGCCCTTGATTGCTCCAAACCCACTATGAAGTTCCAAATCAATCTAAACATAACTTGAAATAATAAGAAAATAGCAACTAATTAGACCAAGAACATAATATATCCAATTGGTTTTGAAAAAATAATATCGGCAAAAGTAAACTAAAAACAATCATGCTTGAATTCACACCCACGATGCTATAAAAAAACTATAATAGAATTAAAAAATGTTTCAAACAAAAACAAGAAGAGAAAGTCGTGACAATACACTGGTACACTACAATGTTGCAAATGATGAATAATATAATACGAAGAATTGTTAAAAGAAAGAACCTTTATTGAGTAGGTGTTGGTGTGTTGCAATTATTGCTTATTTAAATAAGCATCTGAATAGGTGTTGCAATTATTGCTTATTTCATTAAGCAGCTGAATTCTATCCAATTTTTCCTATCAATACCAAACAAAACTCTTCCTGTGTTAACAGAGCTTTCAGGATTGTTCTGCCTGACTAGTTTTTCTCTGCGTTTTTATTCTTTCTGCTCGTAAAAAAATAAAAAATAAAAATAAAATCTTATCTCCTTCTTGCTACACCCTCACTTCAAAACTCAAGACTCATTCACTAAAATAACAACTCTTCTTCTCACCCAAACTTGACCGCTTACAGCTCTCTCTCAATGTCTTAAGGTAATATACTCTACCTTCACATACCCATCTCTCTCTTTTTTAATTTCTTAACAATCCGACTGCAAGTTTCAAATTCAAAATGAAAATTTCAATACTAACATCTGGAATGAAAATTTCAGATTTCAACCACAACTATCAATTAAAAATTAAAGATCTAACTCTCTCTCTCTAAAAACGATTTGTCCTTCAATATTTAAACTTTAAAAATCAAGAAATCAAAAGTAAAAATCATGAGAAACAAAGAAGGTCTGGAAACTGGAAACACATATGATGAAAATAAGCAGAAATTAAAATAACGAAGAAGAGAAAAGCCTTACCAAGATATCAAAAGCAGAGAAGACAAAAGCGATGGCGCACCACGACGTCGGCCGGCAGAGGATATGAGAGAAACAGCGGACAAGAAAGAGACGGTGAGTTGAGAGATCTAGGGTTTGTGATTTAGAGTTGAGAGAATTTAGGATAGGACGAGACGAGAGAGAGAGCACAGAGCAGCTGAGTCTGCTGACAGATAGGGATTTTTTATATACAGTATATACACTGGTTCTCGGTTCGGTTTGCCGATTCGAACCCTAGAACCAAAAACCGAACCGAGAAATCCGGTTTTTTAAAAATTGAACTGAACCAAACCGATCAACAATGAAAAATCGAAAAAAAAATCGATTGGACCGGTTCGGTTCGGTTCAATGGATTTTTGCCCACCCCTAGCAACGGTGGTTTGAAATCAAGCAAGAGATTCGCGTAAGACAACCCACGCATAACCCAGATCTGTGACAGCAAGAAGCGAACGGCGGCGGAACAACTGATGACGGGATCGGTGGCGATGGTTTCGAGAAATCGAGAGAGAGAGAGAGAATAGAGGGATCGAGAAAGGAGAAAGAATGGTGTGGGTGGTGTTTGGGCAGGCAAGGGTGTGGTGTTTGGGCGGCGATGATGGCGGCGGCTAGGGTTAGGGTTTGGTGAGTTGTGGTGTGGTGAAGAGGATGAAGGAGATGAAGAAGAAGAGATAGAGAGATAGCGGAGGGAGATAGAGACAGAGAGAGAGAGAGAGAGAGAAAGTGTGGAGATTAGGTTTTGTTTATATTTTTAATTATTTATTTTATTTTTATTATTTAATTTAATTATAATTTCAACAGTTATAAGGGGCAGTAGGGTCATTTGACCCTCTGACCCTGTCAGATTTCACTTTTCTAACGAAAATCTTAACAAAAAGACATAACGAGATAATACTAAAAACCAGGGGACCAGTTTGTGTAATAGGTCAAACTAGAGGGACTAAAATAGATTTCACCCTTTTTTAAATGAGTGAAATAGTTGTTTGGAAGGAAAAGTTAAGGTTTATTTTGAAAACCTGTTTTGAAAACAATAAAAAACAATAAAAAATTGTTTTTAACTTTTTAATTATAATTTTTAAAAAGTTGTTTTTTGTTTTTAAAAACAGTTTTGTAAAATATTCAACCAAACAACATTCTAGTTGTTTTTTATTTTCAAAAACAAAAAACAATTTTTAAAAACAGATCCAAACACCACCTAAGTTTTCTTTCCCCGTTAGGATTCCTGATTATCTAAGCCTATCTTCTCAACCACACTTGTTTTTTCTTAGTCTAGTTATTACTAGATAATTATTAGATTATGGAGTAGAAACTAAATATATTCTGTCATTCCTGAATTTTATTAATAATTGTTACCATTCTAAATAAATAGTAAACAATTTACATTTAAGTTTTATATTTGTAAGTAGTGACCTCAACTCTTAATTATGTCAAAATTTATTGCGTAATGATTTATCGTCTCTTCTCAAGTAGTAGTGTATATATTTTTATTCTTATTAATGAAATTCATTCATACCTCTAAGATCTATTTTTTTATTATAAAAAATATATATGTATTTTAGACAAACCTCTGTTCATAGTACAGTACGTCCATATATTTTGATTTTGCCAAATTGCAGTGGTTATGTTTTAATTAGCCAATAGATTCATCTATATAAAGTTGTTTGTTATCCTTCCATCCATATTTGATAAATTGACATGATAATTAAAATTTATAGTTATATGGATTAATTAAACCATCCTTTAAATTCATAATTAAAGATTTTAGGTGCAAAAGCTGACATGGCGAAACAGGTTTTGAAGCAAACAACTTGCGAGACAGATCATGAGGTATGCTTAAGAACAAACTATTATGGAACCAAGCAAGTGGATCAAGCACTCATTCCACTTCTTCTGTAATCTCATTCACCAAGAATTGTTAATGTTTCCTCCACTTTGGGGCAGCTCCAGGTATACATTAATAATAGAGGTAATTACATCAAACTCCCCTGAGGTATACTCTTTTACACAAGGAAACAACCTTACCATTAATTGACATCCACCTCTTCTATGGTTAGTCAACGGACGTCTAATCTAATTGTTGACCTTATGAGGAAGGGTACTTTGGTCCTTTTACACTTTATATACAGTACATATAAGACTTAATTAATGCATGTCAGAATATTTTGTAATTTAAAATTAAATATTAACAAAATTAAAAATATCTCAAAAAATAAAACAAAATCAAAAAGTAAATCAAAAAACAAAAAGAAAAAATAAAATCTGTATACTATAAAATTTATTTTTAATAAATATAATTTTAAAAAAGATTGGTTTCCACCGTCCATCACCATGATGGACGGTGGAGATCAAATTAAAAAAAAATAAAAAACCAAAATATCATATTAATATAAATAAGAAATAACTCTATCAATCTCCCAATTGAAGTCGAATTATACACAGTCTCTCTTTCTGAAATGGAAGCCGATGTTTCTATTCAAAATCTTTAAACCCTAATTGTCTCTCTTCTCTTCATGTTTTCTCAAAAATTTCAACAAAAATTAGGGTTATGTGATTTTAATGGAAACCATGAGGATTTTTCTAGAGGTTTATTTGCTCTCTCTTTTATCTATTTCTTTACTTACGTCAGCCAACGTCGTCTTCATCGACAAAAACGTCTCTCGCTCCTTCGACGACATCGAAACTAATTTCGGTCAGTTTTTATTTTTTATTTTTTATTTTTTATTTATTGGTTAAATTTTTAATTTTTCTATTTGGTATATGAGTGTGTCGGGAAAATTAGTAGATGGGTGAAGTTTTGTTAATCTGACTTTAAATTAGATGATTGAAGTAATAATTAATTCGTCAAGCTGTGTATTTTTGCTTGTTCATGATCTGATTTATTTATTTATTTTTTGTGTTTTGGGTTTTTCGCTTTTGGTTGAAATTGATGGTTTTCAGCTCCGGAGGTAAAAGGGTCCGGTGAATATGGGACACTGTATTTAGCGGAGCCTCTTGATGCGTGCTCGGACTTGACTAATGATAATAAAGTTGGAAAATTTTCGAATAAGTCTTCCTTTTGTCATCTCTTCTAGTTCAGTTCTTTGGTGGTGCCGATTTGAGGATTTTGATTTTTTCGGGTTTTTGATTTTTCGGGTCCAGTTGTGTGAGAGAGATGGTGGTTTGGTGGGTTTGATCTTGGTGGTGGTAGTTTTGATGATAATGATGGGTTTGGTTGAATTTGGTTGAATGGTGGTGGTGGGTTTGAGTGTTGAAGATGGGTTTGTGAAGGTTTATTGATTTGGGTTTGGGTTTGTGAAGAAGAAGTGATGGACGATCTGGGTTTGTAAAGGGTGGAATATTTGTAAGATTAAATGGTTGCTTGAGATTGATGATGAAGATGTTGTTTGAGATTGATGATGAAAAAAAAGAACTGGGGAATTTTTGATGATGGTTAAAAAAATTTCATTTTTTTTGTGATAAATCTTTATCTTTTAATTTTATTACTTTTTTCATTTTCACTAATTTTTTTTTTTATTAAATTACCCTTTTTAATTATAGTTGTCAAGGGTAGTTTTGTCTTTCTAGCATTCTGAAAAAGTCAACAGTTAAATATAATTGGGATCCTACATGTTCCGCACCTGAAACCTGTTGTATCGTATATGTTAGTGTTACCAAATTATATATAGGAGTCTCATTGTGTCATCCGTGAATGGTATTGAGCAATGTTGATGACCGGACAGAAGAGAAAATAGATCAAGTGGTGAAGAGGTTTTTAGAGGATGCTAAGGAGGGTTTGCTGGAAAACAATGGGTGGCCTGTTAACTTATCGTCTTATGTAGTCTCTAAAGCAGCACTCAATGCTTACACCAGAATTTTGGCCAAGAAAATTCCCAAAATCAGCATAAATGCAGTTAGTCCTGGTTTTGTCAAGATAATGGAGAGTTAACTGTTGAAGAAGGTGCCAGAGGACCTGTGATGCTTGCTTTGGCACCTGATGGAGTCATACACATTCTAACATGTAGTAGCATCATAAATAGAGAACTTGGAGTTCCTTTAATTTGTTGTTCAATTTTCTTCTTCAATTCGGTTATAATTCTTTAGCTATAATTTATAAATTTTTTAGTTAAAGAATAAAGGCACATATACTGACATTATAAGAATTTGGTTTAATGTCAATCATGAATAGTGACAGTTTCGTGAACATAGAACAAATTTAATGACTAAGTTGTGGATTTTAATTTTTAGCCAAATTAATTTTACCAATCATGTCAACACTGGCTTCTAAAACAAATGTACTAATCTAGCTAGACTTTTCTTTTCTTGAGTCAAAAGTCTCAGCAACTGCGTATAAAAACTTGCCCAAGAACTTGTCATGTTATACGCGGAAATACCTCATGCCACATATGTCATCAAAAACTCCATACCGTTTTTCATTTCTTCCATCAGATAATTGAGCTATAAATATATATTCATCATATATTTAATCTAATTAAACATTAAAAATGGAAAAAAAGCAGTTGCATTTTATAATTTCTGTAACAAAAAGGGTACTTTTTTTTCTTTGATATTATATATGCTTCGTAGCTTATTCTAAAATAAATTAAAATTGCTGAAATTAAGCAATTAACACCCAGTTTTATTTCAGGATTGGATTAGAGATATGCAGGCAACTATCATCTAATGGCCATGTCATTGTGATTTTAACAGCAAGATGACAAGAGGGGCCGAGAAGCCATTAAAACTCTCAATGATTCTGGATTCTCATACGTAGTTTTTCACCAACTTGATTTAATGGATCCATCCAGTATCGGTTAATTAGCTAATTTCATCAAAGAGATACACCAGGTTCACCAACTTGAAATAGCACTACAAAAAAAGTGACCTACAGTGACACATTTATTTATGATAAATTTTGATTGTATCACTGTTGGTATTATTTTGTGACAAATTTTACTATTTGTCATTATGTTTTGTTTAATTGAAACTTTTTTAAAAATAATTGTCATAATTAGTTACAAAACTTGATAATTTATGACAAATAATATAATTAGTCACAAAATTACCCTTTTAAAAGGAAATATTTTATTTTATAAATAATTAGGTTTTTAAAAGGCATCAGAATCGATTAATATTTACATTAAAAAAATCAATTAATATTTCCTTCAGAAGAAAAAAAAAAAAAAAAAAAAAAAAAAAAGCCACACTAAAAAAATGCCACAATCATACTGTGTTTTTATTTTTTTTCCCTTTTTTATTTTTATTTTTTCTTTACCTTAAAAATACTTTTCAAGATTGAAACAGTATTTCATCCGAAGAAGTACCAAGATTATAGAGAAACTTTTGCCCGGATAAAAATGTTAGGGTTTGTTTCCTTATACTTGTTTTTCAGGGTCAGAATCTCAAATTCGAGTTTCATATATTGAATGTGTCTTTGTATAAGGTATGCTTTATATATATATATATAATTTTATATATCTATTTAGAGATGTTTTTTTAACTTTAATTTGTTTTCAATTTTTTTAAGAAACCCATTATTATTATTTCATGATTTATAGTTGTTTATTCTTAGATTTCCATAGTATATGTCAATATTAGTTTATGTGTTTACTAACTGTTTGATAAAATGATTCTTATGGAACAACCAATTGTTTGATGCAGCATTGAAAGAAAACTCTTAAGCTTCTCTTTCTCTTGATTTCATTTTTTTAGGGTTTGTTTTTGGTACTTGTTTTTTCAAGGTCAGATCTCAAATTTGAGTTTCATATATTGAAAGTGTCTTCGAATAAGGTATGATCTTTTTTATTTTTTTATTATTTTTTTATTTTTTGTATGTAGAATTATATATATGTTTAGGGATGTTTTTTAACTTTAGTTTGTTTTCAATTTTTTTAAGGAACTCATTATTATTATTTCATGATTTATAGTTTTTTGTTCTTAAATTTTCACAATATATGTCAATTTAGTTTATATGCATACTAACTGTTTGATAAATTGATTCTTATAGAGCAACCAATTTCTATATGCATACCAATTGTTTGATAAAAGAGTTCAAACACTCAATAAGATATTTGATCTTTGGCTGGATGAATAAATTGACATTACGGAGGATTTTATATGAAGATGAATAGATTAACAATTCCAATAAGTTTTATACTTGGATATCAAACTTATAGAATTCATTTTATACTTATACTAAGTTTTGTCAATATTGTTGCATTTTTCATCGATTTTATTTTGGTGACTTTCATTTGTCCTCACTATTTTTTTTCTTCATGTCTTCATGTATATAGGTTTTTTTTACAAAACCTAAAGATTCTTTAGCTACCTGACAACTGACAGTGGATCATTAGCTTCTAATATTTCACAATCAAGACATCGGAAGTTTCAAGTATTTGGTTATGCAGTTGGAAGTTATTGTGTGTGACCTAACACTTATGTTAACTTAGACTAGCCGACTTACATGTGTTATTTAGTAGTAGACTTTGAAAGATATTGGATTACTTTTATATCAATTCGATATTACGTTAATTTTTGGATATTTTTTAATGGAATGATTGTTTATAGAACTCAATGTCATTCAATGAGTGACATGTTTTATTTGGTTATATTTTTTTTATATATATTTTTATACAATTTAAATTTATATTAAATTTTGACAATTGATTAAATTGTTACTAAGTATCTATATAGTGACTTAATATTCACATTGTTAATTGTCACTATGTTTGTATTGTAGTGACAATTAATATATGGTTAATTTAATTGTCACTAAGTTTGTCTGTAGTGATATAATTTTAAGATGATTATTTGTCACTAGATTTGTGAATAAAGACATTTTTTAAATAATAAATTGTCACTAAGAATATATACAGCGACAAAATCTTCAAACGGTTAATTGTCACTAAATACTAATTTAGTGACAATTTTTATTTTGTCACTAATTAAGGTCAAGTAATAATGTGTCACTAAAAATTATGATTTGTGACAAGTACCAAAAAACTGTCACAAATACTTTTAGTAACGAGGCAAAAGTGACGAATTGTTAGTAACATTTTTTTTTTGTCACAATATTGAATTTGTGACAATTTCTTCACTTATAGTGACAAATATTTTTTATCACTGTAGGTCAATTTTCTTGTAGTGTAGCGAAGCGAAAATCCTTGCCGTTAATCCAAGAAACAGGGGATTTCAAATCACTAACAAGAGTAATATTCCGACAAGCTAATCGAATGTTAGAAGAGATCAATTGACAAGCTCTGTGAATAGTAAGGACTTCAGCCATATTAGAATCAACAACTCCCACATAGAGTGAAAACAAACATAAAACCTTCCCTCTAGAGTCTCTGAGCACACCTCCGATACCAGCTTCACCCAGATTACCTCTGGAGGACCCATCAACATTGAAGCAAAGCTCATTACCAATAAGCGGAACCCAAGCCACACTCTTCTTAACTTTGATCAACACATCTATCCTTCATGTCCAGCATAAGCAATGTTAAGTCACAACTAGACCCTTGACCATGATTCTTGAACCATAACGCCACCCTAAACTTAATGGTGTCCAAAGCTAAACCAAGACAAGCTGGGGAACCACGGAAAACCACATAATTATGGCTTTCCCATATGGTCCAAATTATAGCAAAAAAATAAAACATTCCAAGCTCTTTTCCTATCCACCGAAAGACACAAGCCAAACCAACCCATCAACCAATCCCCAATAGATGAGTTTAAACAGCAATGTACACCCTACCGGCGCATACATCTCTTCCATATCTCACTAGACCAGCCACAGTTAAGAAACAAATGGTCAATCGATTCTAAAGCTAAACAACACAACGGGCACTCAAAGCTTGCCAAAAGATCCATACCAAACTTGCGCATAACCTCTTGAACCAAAACTCTACCTTTCAAGAGCCACCATGTGAAGACCTCAATTTTCGGAGGTCAAATCCCCTGCCAAAGAGAAGACAAAAGCATGTTGTCTTCGTTGTTACTACTTCTTAAATCCTCCAAACAACAACGGAATGATCGAACAAAAAAAAGGTTGTTAGGAGAAAAGGACCACGCCAAGGAATCGGGAAAATTATTCCTAACATTTATGTTGTTCAAAGCAGCCAAAAAACTATTCCATTGATTTACCTCCCAATTAAATAGGGGCTTTCTAAGACTCACCTCCCAAGACCATTTTGAATCTTCCCAACGGCCAAACTCCTTCAACATCCCCACTTTGTTAGAAGCCAAAGCAAAAATTATTGGGAAAGCAACCTGTAAAAGAAAAAAATCCCAACAAATATCCTTCCACAAACGAATACGATGACCACTGCCAACCACCACCTGAAAGCCTTAAGAAATGATACTGTGAGCGCGATAACCAATCTCAAAAAATCTGCACACAGCAGAAAAGAAGGGGGAACCAGATTTAATCCCATTACCATCCCACAATAAAGAGCTGCAGCCAAGATTATATTTTGCACATAAAACCTTCATAAGGAAAACTCTTCTCTACCAAACCTCTAAATCCACTTTGCTATGAGACTCATCCCTTTATCTAACATCCGACCTATTCCTAACCCACCCTTCCTCTTACTAAGACATAGCATCTCTCAGTCAACAAGATGAACCTTCATCTTATAGATGCCGTCATTCAAAAAGAATTTTCTCTGAAGCTTTTCAATCTTTTTAGCCATAACCATAGGTATGGGGAATACAGACATAAGGTATGAAAAGAGATTAGATAGAACCGCTTTAATAAGAACAAGATGACCTCATTTAGATAAAAATGCTCTCTTCTAAGGAGCGAGTCTCTGCTTCACTTTATTGATCACAGGATCCCAAAAAGCTTCCCTCTTATAATTACCGCCCAACGGAAGACCAAGATACATCACGGGCAGCGAATACAACTTACACCTAAAAATAGTTGCCTAATCTACTTCACACACATCTTTCTTGCCTATCCTTACAAGACAAGATTTATGAAAGTTGATTTTCAAACTAGAGATTAATTCGAAACACCTCAAAATTCTTTTAGCGTTTAAAAGATATTCCAACTTGGGTTCTAGAAATAACACCGTGTCGTCCGCAAACTGTAAGTGTGAAATGTGAACATCATCAACCCCGAAACCGACTCCTCTAATCAACTCCATAGATTTTGCTTTACACAGCATCTCGCTAAGGACCTCCACAACCATATTGAAAAGAAATGGAAACAGCGGGTCTCTTTGATGAAGACCTCTATCAATCGAAAATTGATACGTGGGACTTCCATTCCCTAACGTTGACATGGAGGGAGAAGCGATACACCATCTAATCCACTCTTGCCATCTCAATTCTGCTTTGGAATTGACGGGGTGTCCTGACTAGAAATAACATTTACTTTAGCATTTGGACCATCATGAGTCATGACCCCCCCAAAGTTGATTGACTCTCTCTTTTACAACTCTCACTAGACAATTTTCCAACAGAGTCTTTCTTATCATCATATCTCTTCTCAGTGTCATCAAACTTGACCACGGACTTCTCCTGAAACTTGTTTCTATTATCCCTGGAAGGAACATTACCTTGTAATTCAAAGACAGAATCAGATTTCAAACTACGGTTCTTATCTTTGGACCGAGAAGAGGACCCCTTTCCAGACTTCCTTGGACGAGCACCGTTAACATGATAACAATTGTCATTCTGTCTTTCCTTGTCATGACATTCATCCAGAGTTGTTTGTTTCCTAGGATGTTGAAAATCTTGGCCTAAATAATCTGCAATACCATTACTAAAGGCTGATTTGTTATATCCGGAGAGGGCACAATCCATACTTTAGCTTTACCACCAGATAAATTCTTATCCTAAATATCAAGAACAGAGGACCCAAGGGACCCATGTTGAGCCACGGTGGTTTTCTCCTTTCTTGTTGTCCCGGATCTATCACTCCCACCGTCATCTTCACCATATGAGCATCTTCTCGGACTACTTACATCTAAGAATTCAGAGTCATGAGACTCATTTTCCCCACTCAGATTTCTTCTTGCAGATGTCCCTTTATCTGAATTATAAATTCTCATAGGAGATGAAGAAACTTATTCCACTGGTGAGCGTTTAGCTTCATGGAAGCTAGCTTTATTTTTATGTGAACCAGAAACCTTAGATGAGCTGGAAGTGGCCACCACAGATGGCTGTACAGGTCCTGAATCCCTTTTAGAATCCATATCATCCAAACTCCGCTGAGAAAGAGTGCTCCCAAGATCTTGCCCTTGTTGCTTGTTCTTCGCATGACCACCTTTTTAATTTGTCTCCTTTACTATTGCCTTTACTTACACTGGACTCCTTCCTCTCAGACTTCGATACCCTAGCCTTCTTTTCCTTCCGGTAGTCATTCTCACTTAACTCCTCCATAAAATTTCTGTTGCCCTGGAGATGGTTGCCTGTACCTGGAAGAGATTCAATATCATGACCGTCCTTTATTTTCCTCTTTCTTGCAGCAGCATCATCATCCGAGGAAACCTTAACTTTGTCTTTCAGTTTCTTAGTAGAAACTTGCAACCTGTCTTTGGTATCAGATTTTGAGTCCTTAGAATAATAGTCATTATACCTAATCCGGTCTTTCCCAACTGATGTAGTTGGCAAACCGTTACTCAAACTTGGACCCACCTTCCCTGGGGCCCCACCACGGTCAGGTGTCCAATCTTCATCAGCAAAATTCAGACCTTCAGCCTTCAGTTTCTTGGAAGCTCTAAAACTTTCTCGATCAGATTCCCTTTTGCTTTTCATCTTTGAACTCTTAGTCTCATCTATGCACATGTTTCATCAAAGGAGAACATTACATATAACAAGATATTGGAAATTACAAGCACACAATAAATCTGTTTCTTTTCTAAAGCAGTACCTCCATTGGAATTGTGATCCAAAACTTTATGCTTCTCTTTATGCTTATATTTGTGTTTCTCCTCAGGTAAGTCACTAGACTTGCTTAGCTGCCGAAAATCTTGTTCACTTACCACTGAGGACTGGCTCACATCATTTAAGCTACCACTTCTCACTGATGCCTAGATGTTCTTCTTCATAGAGTTTGACAACTGAGTTGATCCATCTTTATTAGTTGCACTAGATACCTCTTTTAAACCGTGTTTGTTCTTTCCACCATGGGGCAGGAAACATGAACCATAATTTTCATTATTTTGGTCAGGGTGTCGAACATCAGCCAAGTTTGATCAGCATATAACACCAGGAGGATTGACATGCAGATTATTTTGACTCTCTAGAACAGGGACATTGTACAATGCCATAAAAGCTTTTGTCGTTTCCTCTTCACCAACACTGCACCGGTTCATTCCAGGCCTAGAAACATATCAAGATAGAAATATTAGACTTCACATGGGAGGTGATCGCGATCTTTGACTTATGATAATAAGTCATATCTTCTTCAGTTTAGAGATCTACGATCCAATCCATGGGAGGTGATCGCGATCTCTGACTTATGATAATAATAAAATCACTATCTAGAGGCATTTTGGTACTTTCTTAGGGGACGTCTATGATAGACAGATATCGTAGGCTGATATTGTGGGCATACAATTAGTATTTTTCCTATGTGGTCTCTATAATCTGTAAACTTTATTCACCATTGATACATTTCATGATTCCAGGACATGATTCTAGGACAGAATCAAGGAATATTATTCTCCTTGTAATGTGTATAAATTAATCTCGTACTCAATGAAATAAGCAAGTCATTATTACATTATTCTTTTAACTTTCATATGGTATCAGAGCGTTATTGCTTCTAAAGCATATCTGATCCTTAGACCTTCTCATCTTCCTTCCCATACACAATGGCTGACTCTTCTCCAACCTCAAAATCCTCCACCTCTGAAACTCCAGTGATAATCTCAACTGCAAACAATCTTTCATCTAAACCTAATGCCCTCATTTCGATCAATACAACCTCACATATTCCTTTTAAACTCTCAAGAGGAGGAAACTATGCCTCCTGGAGATCATAATTTTCTAACCTTGTTTTTGGTTATGATTTATCAGGCTATATTGATGGCACGTTTCCTTACCGGATCAATTGAAAACGCAAGATGGAAACGACGAGCCTTCTTCGAATCTCAAGCGCTGTTGAAGGTGATTTTTGATGGTCACCGAGTCAATGATTTATTTTCGAATTGCTATAGTTTATGAACGAGAATGATTAAAAATCAAGAAGAAATAACAAGCAATTACGTGGTAAAACTCCAATGATTGGAGAAACATCCACGGATTGTTGCCTTAGCAACTAAGCCAAATTCACTATGAAGAATGGTTACAAGAATATTGCACTATAATCTCTCTCTCTCTCTAGCCACTTCTCGCGTACCCTCTATTTGTGTATAAATGGGGTATTTATACATGTTGTTTTTAGGGTTTGATACTACCGCTAGGGTTTGGTACCGTGGTGCCCAAGTTTTGGGCGTGTTCTAATCCTAAACGGATTCTGTTTCCCTCTTTGTAGCGTATTTCCTGATTTGGCTGAGTCCAAGTTTGATTCTGATTCCTCCTCCTTTATTTGTGGGAAAGCTATTTGTTTCCTTATTTGAACTCTGAGCAGCCTCACCGTTGCTTTATCGTGGAGGCGCTAGTCGCTGATTATGTCCCGTGTTTGGAATATGAATGCTGGTGATTATCTGTCTCATTGATTCCCGAGTATGCCCGAGTATGCCCCGAGTATGTGCCCGAGTAAGATTTATTGCCCGAGTTGATTATCTTTGTTTGCAGTCGGGCTACTTACTCTTTTTCCGAGTAAGTTGTCGTGGGGGATTTCTGCTCCATAAGTTGACTTATCTTGACTCCTGCTTGTCTGGCCTTTTATGGTGGTGACGTGTCCTTCACGACTATTTTTACCTATAACAAGCGCAAACTCTGGTTGCGGCAGGATCGCCTAATCTTGCAAGCTATACAGGCATCCCTTACGGGTAACATAGCCCCGCTTATCTCCTCGTGTAAGACCTTGGCTGAAGCATGGAGCAAACTAGAGACTACCTTCGCGAATCGATCAAACATCAGGATGCTCACTCTTCTCTCCACTTTTATGAAAACATCATAAGAAGGTATCACAATAGCTGAATATTAAAACCATTATTGATGATCTTGCTATGATTGGACATCTTTTAAGTGATGCTGAGATCATTGCACATACTTTCAACGGTCTTAGCAATGATTACAAGGATTTGAATGCTGCTATACGGACTCAGAAGACAATCATGACATTTGAAGAACTTCATGACAAGCTTCTAGACCATGAGACATTTCTGAAACGTGAAGAGGGAGAGAAGACAGCCCTACTCATCACAGCTCAGTACAATCAACATTGACTCAACAACAAGAACAGACCAGGGAATGGATACACAAACTGGAATAAAACATTCCAAGGTAGTGCACAAGGTAATCAAAGTTATCAACCCTCTAATTTTCTCTCATTTGGGAATAATTTGGGCGACAATGGGGGACACTTAACACCAGTGTATTCCAACTCACAACAATCTTCATGGAGACCAAACTCAAATTTTCCTAGACAATCCAAACCAGTGTGTCAATTGTGTGATAAGATTGGTCACACTATCAAGGTATGCCGATCTCGCCCTAAGCCCAATCATAATGCAAACTGGCCTCAAGAAAATTTCACCAGTACTAATCAGTCAATAAATCGAGAAAACTGGAAAATGGACTCAGGAGCATTACACCATATTACCTCAGACCTGCAAAACTTATCAGTCCACTCAGAATATGACGGCAATGAGGATGTCATGGTCGAAGACGGTAATGGTATTCCAATATCTCATATTGGTTCTACTTAACTTAATTCTTCAAATATTTCATTTGCTCTCAATAATGTTCTATGTGCCCCTCACATCAAGAAAAATTTACTATCTGTTTCCCAATTTTGTAAGCAAAACTCCACATCTATTGAATTCTTTCCTGATTTTTTTCTTGTGAAGGATTTGAATACAGAGGCATCCTTGGTTCGAGGCCGGAATAAAGACAACATTTATGAGTGGTCGTTACCATCATCATCTTCTAAAGTCACCACTCCCACCGCCTACACTACCACTACAACAACTTCAACTAATCTTTGGCACTGTCGTCTTAGCCACTCATCTGCATCTATCCAGCAAAAAATTATCACCAATTCATCTCTTCCATTTTCTCAGTCTACTACTAGTATTGCTCCATGTGACTCGTGCTTTCGTAATAAGAGTCACAAACTTGAATTTGGTCAGATGAAAGTATCATGTTCTTCTCCATTAGAAATTTTATATACCGATGTTTAGGGTCCGTTGCCAATTATTTTGTATGGTAACTTCCGATATTATATAATTTTTGTGGATTATTTTACTAAATACACTTGGTTTTACCCTTTCAAACAGAAATCAGAAGTTCCTACGATCTTTGATAAATTCAAAAATTTAGTAGAATTTTTTTTCCAAAAAACCATCAAGACTGTATATTCAGATGGAGGTGGTGAATACCAAAGTCTAGGTCATCACTTATCTAACTATGGTATTCAACATCTCAAGTCACCTCCGTACACACCTGAACTTATTGGTTTCACCGAAAGAAAATATCGCCACTTAGTCGAAACTGGCATTACCTTGCTTCATCAAGTATCCATGCCATTACGTTTTTGGTCAATTGCTTTTCAACTGCTGTCTATCTCATTAATCGCATGCCTACACCAGTTTTAAACTTTAAATCTCCATTTGAAAAATTGTTTCACAAACAACCAAATTACCATAAACTCAAGGTTTTTGGCTGCTTGTGTTACCCTTGGCTTCGCCCGTATACTTCTCATAAACTTCAACTGCGTTCGAAACCGTGTGTTTTTTTGGGTTATTCACTCTCACATAATTCATATATTTGTCTTGATCCTTCCATAAATAAAACATTTATTACCAGACATGTCATCTTTTTTGAATCCCATTTTCCTTTCCAAAAATATCCCCCCATGATACACGTCTACAAGCTGACTTTCTATCACAATGGTATCCCAAAAATCTCTCACAGTTACCACTCTCTGTTGACTCTGACCAAACATATTTTCTCAATCCGAAAAACTCCTCCAATATTCCATCATTAACAATTATTCACACCACAAAATCAGGAGCACTCACCACTCAATCCCCACTAATGACTAATTCTGCTTCTCCCGATGATGATGGTGCAACAATATCTGACATGATGTTGTCAAGTTCTACCTCCAACCAATCAGCGCCTCCGTCATCATCTCTTGATCAAGTAAGTAATTCTCTTTCTTCATCCTCTTCAAATATCCTTCATTCACCATCTCTTCCTGAACCACAAATGGTAACAAGATCAAAACATAATATTTTTAAACCTCGTCAAATTCTTGACCTCCATACAACCACTATCTTAGCTGACCATTTCGAACCCACCACTCTAAACCAGGCACAAAAAATTCCTCATTGGCGAAAGGCTATGAGTGAGGAGTATGATGCCTTGCTTTCTAACCATACTTGGAACCTTGTACCCCCTCACCATTCTCAAAACATTATTGGGTGTAAATGGATCTTCAAGATTAAGAGGAACATTGATGGAACCGTTTCCCGTTATAAGGCTCGACTAGTTGCTAGGGGGTTCCACCAACTACCCGGTATTGATTTTACTGATACGTTCAGTCCAGTTGTCAAGCCTACAAATATTAGAGTCATTTTAATTATTGCTGTCTCTTATGGTTGGGACTTGCGACAACTCGACGTGAACAATGTTTTTTTGCAGGGTACACTTACCGACGATGTTTACATGCAGCAGCCTCCTGGGTTTCAACATTCCCAATATCCCAATCATGTGTGCAAGCTTAGAAAAGCAATTTATGGATTACGCCAGGCCCCTCGTGCATGGTACAATGAACTTCGTCACTTTTTACTCCTTCAAGGTTTTATGAACTCGAAATCCGACATCTCATTATTCATCTTTCATCAAGACTCTACAATTATCTACTTGCTGGCCTATGTCGACGATATAATAGTAACCGGAAACAAGTCCTCATCCATTCACAAGTTCATTCAACAATTGGCAACCCGATTCTCTCTTAAAGACCTCGGTTCCCTACATTACTTCTTAGGTGTTGAGGCTACTTTCACCTATCATGGTTTGTTTCTATCTCAAAAAAAAAAATACATCACTGATCTTTTGACAAAAACACACATGTTGGGTGCCAAGGTAGTCATTATACCCTTGTCTCCTACAAATACCTTGAAGCTTCACGATGGTAGTGCCAAAACTGTTCCTACTCAGTTTCGACAGGTTCTTGGTTCCTTGCAGTACCTATCCTTAACAAGACCAGATATCTCATTTGCCGTTAACAAATTGTCTCAGTTCATGCATTGTCCATCCTCACATCATTGGACAGCCATTAAACGATTACTACGTATCAAAAGGGTACCTCTACTTATGGTATTTTTCTTCGAAAAGAGACCACTCGCTTCATGTTTTCTCTGATTTTGATTGGGCTAGTAATTCCGATGATCGTACCTCAACCTCAGCTTATCTTGTTTTCCTTGGTGCTTCTCCCATCAGTTGGGCCTCCAAAAAGTAGCATACTGTTGCCCGTAGTTCTACTAAAGCTGAATATAGAGCAATTGCCTCTACTACTGCATAACTCAATTGGCTCACCAATCTTCTTCAAGAACTCCAAATTGCTGACACCTCGATTCCAACCATCTATTGTGATAATATTAGAGCCACATACTTATGCAAGAATCCAGTTTTCCACTCATGCATGAAGCATATAGCTATTGACTTCCATTTCATTCGTGATCAAGTTCTCTATCATCGGCTTCGTGTGTCTCATGTTCATACTAACGATCAGCTCGCTAATTCTCTCACCAAAGCACTTGCTCGGAAGCAATTTCTTGTCCATCGATCCAAGATTGACATCCATGATGGAAGCACAATCTTGCGGGGGCATGATACACATATATTGTAGGTTGATATTGTGGGCATATAATTAGTATCTTTCCTATGTGGTCTCTGTAATCTGTAAACTTTATTCACCCTTGATACATTCCATGATTCTAGGACATGATTCTAGGACAGAATCAAGGAATATTATTCTCCTTGTAATGTGTCTAAATTAATCTCGTACTCAATGAAATAAGCAAGCCATTCTTACATTATTCTTTTAACTTTCATAGTCTATGCAATTTTGGTCAGTCTAACATTGGTGAATGGATTCAAACGGGCCAACATGGGCGTAGCTCAGTTGGTAGATGGACGAGCTTAGAGCTTGAGCAAATGACCCTCATGTCAGCGGTTCGAATTCTATCAATGACGAAATCTTTCAAAAAAAAAATATCTAGTCCCGGATTAATAGATATTGTCAAAAAAAAAAAAAAAAAAAAAGAACGGATTTGAGGGGATGTTTTTGCAATTATGACAAAAATTGCCACCGGATGCAATATTAACTAAACTCAGGGGCGTTTGCATTTTTCCCAAAAAATATTTACTAGTTTGATTCCATTATCATCCCTCTCCTTTTCTTCATTAAATCAAGGTTTAATATTAAAAATCTTCCCTCACCTTTGAACTATTATTGGATGTATAATTACAAATGTTTTTATTTTAGAAACCTCCCCTATGGACTACACCGTTAACATTTCATTTGTGTTGATTAAGTTTGAACGTTAAAAAGTCTAAAATGTCTCTATTTAAACTTCAATTGTATGATTTGACCATTATACCCTCATACATTTACCAAATAAATTAATAAAATGATACAAAAGACAGGAATGTTAACTTGCAAAGGAGAAGTTATTTTATGGATAATTTTATCCCTAAAGATAACAAAATTACAAATAAACCAAAAGCATTGAAAATAAACAAGAATGTGTATTTATTTGTCTTTTTTTATAAATTCAAACAAATACTCATTTTCAATACTTTTGGTTCATTTGTAATTTTGTTATTTTAGACTTTTTAATAGTCAAACTCAGTCAAAATAAACAGAATGCTGACAGTGTTAGTTTATAGGGGAGGTTTTTAAAATAAAAGTATTTGTAATTATACATCCAATAATAGTTCAAAGGTGAGGAGAGGTTTTTAATATTAACCCTTAAATCAATTCCCAATTTTCAAATAAATATGCTGTTTGCATCACATTGAAAGTGAATCATAGCTCAATTGAATTATTTATCTTATTTAATGAAAATTAATAATGGATAATATGTATATTTTTATTATTAAAAAAAAGCTTATTCAAACTCAAATATCACTCAAATAGAAAAGTTTGTTTCCTATTGAACGAATTAAGACATGTGAAGTGAGTGGGTGAGGGGGGTCCCTAGAACGTATTATAATATGACACAAAGACAGCAATATTAACTCACATTAAAAAAAAAGAAAAACAATAATATAGAAATCTAAAGAGAAAAGTAACACATACAGCACGGGGTTACGGGATTGAGTCGTTCCTTGAATTTATTTATAATTCTAAAAAAACCAGTAAATAAATAAATTACAGATTTTTTTTATAAAAAAAGAAAAAGAAAAAAAAAATGGAAATTCAGAGTTGTGAAAGAGCGAAGGCTATAAATCAGCTAAAAGCTGCGTGATATTATAATTGTGAAACAAATCGATCCCTTTTTAGTAATTCTATTTACAAGCCTTTAAAAAGACAGGCTTTCCAAATCCTTGCCATCTTTCACCGCCCTAACAAACAAAATTTAGCGATCTCCGTTAGGGTTCCTCCTCGATTCTTGTCTCGTCCAAACGCTCTCTGATCAACGTCCGTTTCTCTTTGCGGTGCGTTTTTTCTTTTTTTCTTTTCTCTATTTCGATGCGATTACTAGGTTTCTCGTCGATTCTGTCTGCGCATTGTCTGTTTTCTTGTTTATTAAATCGTAATTTCACGTTTTTTTTTTCTCTGGTCGCTATTCGGTATTATACGATTCTTCTGATTTTTTATTTTTATTTAATATTTTTAGGGTTCTTATAATATACAATTGTTGTGTTATGAATCGTTCGTTTATCAGCGTTTTATTTATACGTGATTATGTTTTCTGTGGTCGTGTGATTTACTTATGCTGAGATAGACAGTTGACAAGCTGTAGCCAACGACAGCTTGATATAGCACAGTGTTGTTTATTAATATGATTAACTTTGCCGAGCACTGGATGCTGATTGTTGAGTTGTGATTTTTTATCTTTTTGATATTGATAATTGATTTTTAGGGTTTGTGTGTTTAGGTATCTGTCTGTTATTGGCAATTGCATTATTGTCATCGAAGTTTATTTTATTTTTTGTTGTTTGATTCACTGCGACTATAACTTTGCACATGAAAAATAAATTCCTAGAGAAGGGAAATTAGGGTTTGGTATCTGAGTTGATAGAAGAAATATTCTGGTGGTGGCGTATGCTGAAACTATTTACAGATGAATGATAGAATTTTATTTGCAGGTTGTCTGATAAGTTTTTAAACAATGGAGCGCAAGACTATTGACTTGGATCAAGGATGGGACTACATGCAGAAAGGGATCATGAAGTTGAAGAGGATCTTGGAAGGCTTACCTGAGACACCATTTAGCTCGGAGGAATATATGATGCTTTACACGTAACTATTTCAGTTTTTGGTCTACTAGTTTATTAAGCATACATTTACTTATTGCTCTATTTTCTTTGACAGAACCATCTACAATATGTGCACCCAAAAACCTCCTCATGATTATTCTCAACAGTTGTATGACAAGTACAAGGAAGCATTTGAAGAATATATCTCTTCAACGGTGAGGAAGATTGCCATTATTTTTTGCTCTTAGTTTTGTTACAATATGCACCTATTTCCAGTGTTACAAAACTTGGCCTAGGTAGCCGCCTTGTGGTGTGCCTCATGTTGCCTCGGCCCTCCACTGCCTTGAGGCACCAGCCTCAAGGCTTTTCTAAACATATACTGCCTTGGGGCGATGAGGCAGTGGGATAAGTTTTGGGCTGTGTTTTCCTCAAATGGTGCATTTTGGGCAGTGGTAGAAAGATTCATTTGACTCAAAACATTGAGTTTTGGGTGATGAGGCCGCCTCGCCTCACTAGGACAAATTGCCTCACTCTTTTAAAACATTGCCTATCCCTCCAGCTGGTCTCCAGCTGGTTTATATGTTTTTTTTTTTTTTTTTTTAATGTATTATTATTCTGGATTGATCTCTCTAGATGGTATAAGCATTGATCTGTGTTATATTGCTCTATTTAGAGGACATGCAAATAATATTTTCTAGTTTGTCCCTTATGAAATTTCTTTTTATAGGAAACTGGATTCATACATTATTTTCCTCCTTTGTTTTATTGGGTTTATTGGGCTCTATGGTGAAGTCAAAGAGTAACATGAACTGACTATTGCTATAGAGATTTTTATTTTTTTTAAATAGACCGACAGCTCTTAATATAGTTGATATGTTTATTGGTTTTGATCCAGGTTTGCTTGTTCATACATAGGGTTTTGTTTGTAAATGATATTTGATAGTTTTTGTTGTCAGAAGATGATTATAGATGTCTCTGCAATTGTTTGTAGCTTATGATTTGTTGTTGTGGGTTCCTATGGTACTTTTATTATTTTTATCAATTGCTAAATGCTCTTTTAAGAAAAGATTCCTTTTCAATACATTTACACAGTTCTTGTTTTCTTTATTAGGTATTGCCATCTTTGAGAGAAAAGCATGATGAGTTTATGTTAAGAGAGCTTGTGAAAAGGTGGGCCAATCATAAAGTCATGGTCAGGTGGCTGTCACGCTTCTTTCATTATCTTGATCGCTACTTCATTGCTCGGAGGTCGCTTCCTCCACTTAACGAAGTTGGGCTTACTTGTTTCCGTGATCTGGTTTGTCAAGAATCCTTTTGATGGCATCTTAGATGTTATAGCAGTGCTTGATTTTTACATGACTTTTTTTCCTCTTGATGCTTTTTGGATTCTTGTGAATTATTATGATATTTGTATATTCTCTTATTTTTAGGTTTATATTGAGTTAAAGGACAATGCCAAAGATGCTATTATTACTCTGGTAAATTTACTTCCCCCACTCTGATTTGACCTTTGTATCCAGATAAAGTTGAACTATTGTTAGTACCAATTTGATAAAGAACCTCTTTTTTAACCTCAATAATGCGGTTTGACCAAACTCATTGCTACTTACCCGATGTGCTTTTGAGCTCCTGTTTTGGTTATTGCTTTTTACCAGATTGATAAAGAACGTGAGGGAGAGCAGATCGACAGATCACTGCTGAAGAATGTTTTAGATATATATGTGGAGATTGGAATGGGTCAAATGGATAATTATGAACAAGATTTTGAAGCACACTTGCTTCAGGATACTGGTGCTTACTATTCTCGTAAGGCATCAAACTGGATTCTGGAAGATACATGTCCAGATTACATGTTAAAGGCAAGTCTTTTTGTCTATAATTTGTTATGAGATTATAAAATAACTCCGGTTAGCCTGTGTCTTATATTTCTTATGAATTGCAGTCTGAGGAATGCTTGAAGAAAGAAAGGGATAGAGTGTCACATTATCTGCATTCAAGCAGCGAGCCGAAGTTAGTTGAGGTTAGTTTAAATATATAAAGATGTTTTCTGAAATAAGAAATTATTTATAGACATTGTGAAATTTTTGGAAAGATCTTGACGCATGTAGGTAATTTGAACAAAAAGCTTTCATTTGCTTGTGACACAGTACTACAGGATGCACTCTTATTTGTTGTGAGGGTTATTGTTCCTTTCTTATTTTTATTAAGCTGTCTAGAAAGAGAACTTTGGCAGTTTAAAAGTGGTGATATGATATGTTTTGTATTCAATTATCTTTATTGTTTTGAGTTCCTGTAAAGACTGTTACATCCTAATTTAAGCTTTTTGACCTGGTTGACCTTTATGTAGAAAGTGCAACATGAGTTGTTGGTGGTCTTTGCTACTGAACTATTGGAAAAGGAGAATTCTGGATGCCGTGCCTTACTTAAAGATGATAAGGTGACTTAATCTCTTTCATTGTTTCGTAGTGTCAATGGTAATGCAAAACATTTATCATCAGCAAGTAATAATAATGCATTTTTTATGCTGTGCTAGGTGGAGGATCTTTCTAGGATGTACAGACTTTACCATAAAATACCTAAAGGCTTGGAACCAGTGGCTAATGTATTCAAACAGGTTGGTTATTTTATACTCAAATTTTGGTTATTATAGGTCTTCTCTTACCTGTTATATTTTTCACATTGCTGATACTTTCTGAGAATTTTGATGTTGCAGCATATTACTGCTGAAGGTACTGTATTGGTACAACAGGCTGAGGATGCTGCGATGAACCATGTAAGCTTCTTATTAGAATTTTTTATTTTTAT
Organism: Acer yangbiense; assembly: GCA_008009225.1. NCBI lineage: Eukaryota > Viridiplantae > Streptophyta > Magnoliopsida > Sapindales > Sapindaceae > Acer > Acer yangbiense. The sequence continues at coordinate 11,284,251 of CM017764.1, forward strand.
TGCTGTAACAAAATTTTATCCTTAGCAGGAGATGATACTTGATTTGCCACATAAGTTTTGTAAGCTTCTTGATTTTATTTTTGTAAAATAAAATAAAATAAAATTAGGCTTTTTCCTTTTGGCCACCAAGTTGTGATTCTGTTTTGACCAGGGAACTCTATTCCGGATGTATTTGTTGCAGCAGCAGTAAATGATTAATCTGGGGAATTCCCTGAGTTGATGCAGTTTGTAGTTTATCTGACCAAGTTCCTTCCATCAGGGAAACAAACAAAACATGCCCCAGCTGGTCCCCCTTCTGTGAAACCAATAGAGAAAATAGATTAAACAAATGGTACAATATAGAAAAGGGAAAAAAGAATGGAAGAAAATATAACAGAAGGGGGAGGTTTTATATCTCAGACATACATGTTTGCACATGTATCATTTTACTTTATCCAATCAATATAGCTTAGTTGAATGCCACACATACTTGTGCTTATGTTCTGTCGATTGTGGTGCTAAGTGCTGATAGTTTTCTGCTCACACAGGCTGGACATGCAGTGCAGGAACAGGTAAATGACTTATCTCTTACACTTGGATTCTCTTGAAGTTTGTTGCAAATGTCAAAAATTGACTTTGTTGTCTGGTTTTCAGGTCCTTATCAGAAAAATTATCGAGTTGCATGACAAATATATGGAATATGTCACTAATTGTTTTCAGAACCATACATTGTTTCACAAGGTTTGTGGTGTACAAGTTGTAATGGTTACTTTTTCCAGAACTCAGAACAGCTCTAATGGTTATTTAGATCTCACTGTATCTCTATCTAAAACTGTCTTTTCTTTGGTTGTCCAATAGGCCCTAAAAGAGGCTTTTGAGATATTTTGCAATAAAACTGTTGGTGGCAGTTCAAGTTCAGAACTACTAGCAACATTCTGTGATAATATCCTCAAGAAGGGGGGAGGTGACAAAATGGGTGATGAAGCTATTGAAGAAACACTTGAAAAGGTACTTTTAGTAAATTGTGTTTTATTTTGTGGTGCACCATCACTAACATTGATTTTGAACTGTGCTTGGTTTCTGCAGGTAGTTAAGCTGCTTGCTTATATCAGTGACAAAGACCTTTTTGCTGAATTCTACAGGTAAAATCCAATAGTCTGTTGTTTTGGTAACCTGTTTTAGTTTATTGTATGACAAAGTTAAATTTATTATGTGTCTATCAATTCACTTTTTTCTTTACAATTGGTGCTTATTTATATTGTCTGGTTGCTGAACGCAGGAAGAAGCTTGCTCGGCGGCTACTTTTTGATCGGAGTGCTAATGATGATCATGAAAGGAGTATTCTCACAAAACTGAAGCAGCAGTGTGGTGGACAGTTTACCTCAAAGATGGAGGGGATGGTCAGTTGGCCTGGGTTTCTGTGCTAAGTTTTTTAATCCTTCCCGTTATTGTATTTTGGTTTCAAGTGGCATCTTTTTTTCCAGGTTACAGATTTGACTTTGGCAAGGGAAAATCAGACCAGCTTTGAGGAATATCTCAGCAATAACTCGAATGCAAACCCTGGGATTGATTTATCAGTCACTGTTCTGACAACTGGGTTCTGGCCAAGTTATAAATCATCTGATCTTAATCTTCCCTTGGAGATGGTAATCACTTCTGTTCTTTGCAGATAGTGGGAATATCAAATTGTCTCTATTAATACAAATTAGTGTTTAGAAGGCAGTTGGTTGTTTCGTTTTTGGAAAAGAAGAAGGCAATTGTCTCTATCAACTGATTTTGCAATGTTATCGTTTCAGGTCAAGTGTGTAGAAGTTTTTAAGGGATTTTATGAAACAAAAACAAAACACAGAAAACTTACATGGATTTACTCATTAGGCCAGTGCAATGTCAATGGGAAGTTTGAGCAAAAAACAATTGAGTTAATTGTGTCAACATATCAGGTAATGCTTTATAGAGAAGTCTACTTTTATGGGGGGTTTGGATGAAATGTTGGATTTTAAATTTAAATTTTGGTGTATTTATTTGACAGGCTGCAACCTTGCTGCTTTTTAATTCTTCGGATAGATTGAGCTATTCAGAGATCATGACCCAGCTGAACTTGACTCATGATGACTTGGTTAGATTGCTCCATTCCCTATCATGTGCAAAGTATAAGATCCTTATTAAGGAGCCGAACACGAAAACCATCTCTCAAAATGACTACTTTGAGTTCAACTCCAAGTTTACTGACAGAATGAGGAGGATTAAGGTCAGAGATTGTTTTGATACTTAAGACTATTTATCTCTTGTTGGCTTGGTTTTGTTATTAAGGGTTGATATGTTCTTTTGGTAAACACAAACTTGAACCAATATTTCATATTAGAGAGTATAAATACATGACATTGTTGATTTGAGTGTAGATCCCACTCCCACCGGTTGATGAGAGGAAGAAAATTGTTGAAGATGTAGACAAAGATAGACGATATGCCATTGATGCTGCAATTGTGCGCATAATGAAGAGTCGCAAAGTTTTGGGTCATCAACAGTTAGTTTCAGAGTGTGTTGAGCAGTTGAGCCGTATGTTCAAGGTATTCAATGCTGCCTGGTCATTTGTTCTGTATATGTATTTATTTGAATTGTTACTGAATTAAATTGATATGAGTTGGGATGTTGTGCAGCCTGATATAAAAGCAATAAAGAAGCGCATGGAAGATTTAATCAGCCGAGATTATCTGGAGAGGGACAAGGAGAACCCAAACACGTTTAGGTATTTGGCCTAAAATGAAGGGTGTAGAGCTAGCTTGGGAAAATGACAAGTGGTGTAAATGCTGTGTAGTTTTGGTGTCTTCTTTACTGATGACATTAGGAAGAAGTCGATACCAGAACTGGAGATATTTTTGTTAACTTTGGCTCTCAAGTCAGTTTTGTCAATCACTCTTTTTTAAAAAAATTAATAGCAACATGATTGATTTTTAAACTAGTGAAGCTTATGTCTCATAGGCCTTGATTCTACTTTGTTATAATCAGTCCAGTCCTCTTTGGCTGGCCTAAAAGAATAGGTTATGCGTTTGGAAAGGAAACTGACTATAAAATGTATGTTTTTTTTTTTATATTATTTTTATTCAAGGGAGAATGCAATTTCAATGCTTCACTTAAAAATCCAATACTGGATTTTACTACCAAGGTCACCGGTGTGGATAGTATTTGACTAAATTACAATGCTTTGATAATTAATACCAAGTGTATGTTTGGTATGACTTTTGTAAAGGCTAAAATCATTTTTTTTTAATGTTAGAAGCTATTTTGAAGTTTTTTTGTCTTTGGTAAAATCAAAACTGTTTTTTTTTTAATATATGAATTGTCTCAACTACCCTTTATAAAAGTTATTTTATGTTAAAATTTGAGCTTTTTCAAAAAAAAAAAAAAAAATGAGTTTTTTATAAAACATATGAATTATCTCAACTACCCTTTATAAATTTTAAATATTTTACCACAACTCTTTCATTATAAATACATTGTCAACACTTTTTTGTAATTTACACAACCAAAAGCTATTTTTAAAAATATATTGTTAACACCTTTTTTATAATTCATACAAATAAAAGCTTTTTTTTGTTAAAAAATCTACTCAATAAAAGCTCTGTTTGAAAAGCCATACTAAACAAACACACCCTAAAGCTGTCATTTCTTTAAATTTCATTGCATTTACCTATAAATGTGGCCACTCTGGTAGGTGATAAGAGCTATGCATAAAAAGGATTGATCTTGGGCTTTGTACAACACTTGTATACTTTGTAAAAACTAGTCTCTGCTTTGGACTTTCCTTTTCAATGCAAAATCTAATCATATAATAATTGGTAAATATGATGATTTACTCGATTCTTAATTTAAAAAATCTTGATTTGACCTTCCATTGACTTTGAATGTCCCATCTAGATCAACTTAAGAGCTTGAAGAATGTTGCTGAAGAGCAAATTTATATAACCAATGGGATACAAAATTTATTATAATAAATGTTGCTGCTACTGTACATTTAGCAAACTAGTTGAGAGCTAGAATGAGAGGGATCAAAATTTCATCATCATCACTGACTTGTATAAAATTGGTATAAATCTAATTCTACTGACTACCAATTGACAAACTGTATACATATAGTGCATGTAAGAGAGAAATAAAGGGAGCTTGGTCTCCATGAGGTCGATCTCGTAGTTCAACTGTCCCCAAATGCTCATCAACCTGGAATCAAAAATCCTCATCTATAAATTTGTTTCACTTATTCCATAAGTCATAAATAGATATATCGAATCTACGTAAGGAAGTGTTGAAGACTAGCTTTACCTATAAGCATACATTCATGCTGACGGTGCAGTAAAAGACACGTTGCAAATAAAAATCTTGCGCAGTTGCCATAATTCAATGATATATTTATATGTACATGAAGTACCCACTGCACCAAAAGAAAAACAGCCGTGCAGTTAGATTCAGATTCAGGCAACTAAATACAGAAAATGATGCTCAGTCAAAACAAACATCATCTACATACCTTACAAGGAAAGGAAGCTCAGGTGATCTTATTGAACGAAGCTACATACTTTTAGTTGTATTTTATTCTCCACCATACAATTTTGCTAACATCTTCCTACTTTTCTATCAACAACAAACTAAGAATTGTTACACAAGTTGTAAAATAGAACCTGCACAAACACAATAAGAAAATTGAATTAATGGATAAACAAAACAAAACAAAAATCTTGGTCTTTCAATGAAAAGGTAGTACTATCATACCTGAGACTGCCATCTCTTTTGCTCTGTTTACATTGTTCGCATCAAGATGAGAATGCAGTCTCTGCCGGAGAAAGTGAGATCAAGATGCTCATGTACTTTTTAGCAATTCCCATCCCAAGATTTCTCCAGGTTAATAGAAAACAAATTAGAAAGACAGAAAAACTGAAAACCCCTCTAAGAAAAAGGCCAAAGAGAAGGCAACCTCTGTTATCAGACTCATGCCACCCCACTCCATCTATAATTTGATTCTATATACATTATATCTTCAACCACAATCTTGTGGAACCATGAATCAGCCTGTTGCTCGATCATATAATCAATTTAGTAGTACAATCACAATTCCTGAATACCAATCCTGAGAAGGAAATCCACAGAGTTGGCCCTTGTTAAGTGTCAGAAAGCAGCTGAAGCCTCAAAGAATAATTAATGAAAATTCCAAACCAATCTGATACTGCACACATCTACAAACAGCAGCATTCTTGAGTTGGTGAAAACTGGTTTCTCAATGTAAGTATTACGTGGAGCGGCAGGGAAACCAAGGTAGCCTCTTCTACTTCAGGCTTGATACCCATGGATGCACCAACAGAACAAAACTCTTCCATTCCAAGGGTTTACATAATCCCCATGAACACTCAAGCTCAATTTTAACGGCTAATAGCCTCCATTGCCAGCCGTACCAGACGAAGTAACCCCTCTACGTCTTGGAAGTTAAAATCAAGAGCCCTTTTGATGGAAGATATACCTTCTCTGTGTTGGGTCTCTCCCAAGCTTACATTAGCAGCTGCAAAAGCATTCTGTGATTTTCTTGAAGCTTCCATGGCAAAATTTACATCCTGTGCCTGTAACCCATCATGTTTAATATGTTAATTATTGCTTAATTCTATGTAAAGATAGCTAAGGAGGATATAATGTCGCATGAGAATCTGTCGGTAAGATAACCAGCTTCACTTTAATGAGCAAATTTTATGTGCTTGACACATCGGAAATGTGGGAAATGCATTGGAAACATAACAGACACAGAAAATAGAGAGTAATTGTCAGGATGCTTTTGAGTAAAGGATGCAAGGAAAGATTTGTTATTTATGAGATATCCAATGCGCCAGGGATTCCCCCACAAAAAAACTATCCAACTGAAATACTGTATCAAACATAATACCAGAGACTATTACCACTCCAGAGGCCATCACTGTTGCAAAAGTAGAATTAAAAGTAACTAAAGAAAACATAACCATACTTACAAAATTGAGCAATCGAATGAAGTTGGGACGGTTTCGGGCAGCAATGACGTGATTTCCAGCTACTTGGGGAGAGCTAACACCTTTAGGTAAGGCAGCCTTGTCCACAGTTGTTGGTTGGTTTACGTTATCCACATCAGAGGCAGAAGAAGAAGGAGACTCACCTGATAAGCCGTAACAACAGGAAAACTATTATGTCAAGAACAAAGAAGGTTGCCACACTCATTGTGTCATTTAGAACCAGAACAACTTATAGCTGGGTAATTAAATAAAACTTATAATATAAAATGGAGGATAAAGAAAAAAGATTAAAAAGTGGTTTAAGGAGTCCATGCGAAGCAAAAGTATCCGCTAACAAAGTATCGATATCAGAGGACTTTAGCTTATAGAGCTCTTGTCCGGGACACATTTTACCTCAATACTATTGTCTTAGACAAAGCTATTTCAAGAATCAAAATACATCTTGATGTTTTGAAACCCATCTACTAGCCAAAAAGTAATGATACATCTCATGAATAAATAATGGATAACGATGTATCTACCAACTTTGGGAAACTTTTAAGTAATCCAAAATTAACAAGAAAATAAATGTCAGTTACATTCATTAAGGAGAAATTAAATTTTTAAAGATTCTTTCTGAATTTGGAAACATCATTTTATTCTTCTGAGATAGAAGATAAAAACCCAGGAAAATAGCCCAATGGCATCAGAAAGCATCATACCCTAATTTGAAGACCTCTCAGACAAGAAATTATATTAAATCAACTGAAATCTCTACTGTAGCAAAGTCTCACACTGCCCCAAGTTCCAAAACAAAACATTAAATAAAGGAGAAAAGCAAACAATTGTTGGTCATCAAAGCCACAATGCTTCTCTCTGACATTTTGTTAAAAAAAATGCTTCTCTGATAGTGAAGTTTGTGTTTTCTAAATCATTTCTTCTCCTTGCTAATGCCTTGTACGGAGATGGGAATAAAGATAATATTATTAATATATTCTTCCTTTTATCTCTGCAGAAGACCGAATTGATGCTTATTATATCAATCCTTGTGGAAGCTTATACAGGAGCCCCTATGCGATGGCTTTAACACCCCCTCCCTATTATAAGGAGAAATGCCTATACTATTGAATGCTAATATTGTAATTAATAAGAATATTTACAACCACAAATTAAGCAATAATTTTCTCAATTGACAAGGAAAAAAAAAAGGACAAATGGCAATCCACAAATCACTATAAAGACACCATTTTATTCATTTCACTCTAACTTGCAATATTCCAAACTTAGGTGAACAGAACACAAAAATACAATGGCCACAAAATATTATTTCCAAGTTTATGGTGTGCAAGAAAAACCAGATCAGAGTATCCATACAACATTGTATCTAGGACAGTAGGACCATATAACTCTACTGCATGCTTCAGAAGGGCAGAGACTAATGGGCACTCCAAGTTAATTTATTCGTATAGATTTCATCTCTACAACTATTACCGGGACTCCATTAGCACAGTGGTTATTTCCATAAAATTTAAACTTGTTATGGTCAGTAAAACAATGTTAAGGACTGTTAATAGAGAATAAGAGTCTGGGATCATTTCAAAAGCTTTACAAATTGAAGCACCAAGTGTTTATCAACTTATTTTCTAATGGTTAAAATCTGCTCCAATGAAAATCCAAAAAGTCATTGGTTCTCTGAAAATAGCAATCTAGTAATATCTTCTTATTATAACGTACAGAGGTGACTAGCAGGAGAATTCTATCCGCATATAGGTATATATGAATATGATATGATTCTTTTATGGGTTTGTTCAAATTACCAGGAGGAACCATTTGTAAGGCTGTCTGCAACTCATGTCGATCTCTGCTTGCACTGTTATGTGAGGAATAAATTACTCTCATATATGCCACCTCCGTCAATTTGTAGGCCAGTGCAGCACCAGCCATGTTTTTGGATTTCTCAAATTCATGGGCACAAAACCTGATAATACAAAAAAATAAAATAAAAATAAAAATTTAAATCAAAAGGTTAACTACAAAAGCTCAAATAAAATTTGACTGCAAAACCATCCACAGTGTTGTATTAACAGAGACAAAGAAATGTCAACAGAAACAATTATCTTATCTAGACTTCAAATTCATTATTGGGAAGATATTTGATAATAACACATCAAAATATCAAGGGGCATTGTACAGCGATCATGAATCCTGTTATATGATTCACAAAGAACATCTGTAAACAACATTCAAAAACACACATTTAGCAAACATGAAAACGAGATGAAAATTTAACATTATCGCTCTTCCCCAAACATCATTCGGGATATAATCACACAATTCCCACAAAGCCTCACAGCATAAAATTCGACCTGTCTTTCAGTATCATACAAAGTTTCAGCTCAATACCTAAATAGAAAGGATAAATGTGTTGGGAGCCACAATTAAAGAATATTAAACACTAAGAGCAAAAGAACACATGAGATACAATGAAATAAGTTCCTTATTCAAAGTTTCAATGAAACTAAAGTCGGTTTAACAAAGGGCATAACAAGATAACGACTGAAAGGTAAACCATAGGAGGTGGAGTGGCAATTACAATTCAAACCGGAATATAGATTTTGATATCCAAACAAAAGTACATACATTTCCAGTATCAGGATTCATACTCCTGCTGTATACAATAGTTTACTTGAATAGGAAAACAACACCAGGTTTTAAGTTTACTTAAAATAAAAATAAAAAGCGGAAAATCTCCTCAAAACCACTAGGATGAAAAAGGGAGCAATATCTCATATATCCAGAACTATTCATAAAAAATAAATAAGAAAACAATACAAGTTTGTCACATACGTATTGACTTACAGCTATAACTTTATACAGGCATACGGCTATAACTTTTGACCAACTCTTTTGTTGAACAAAAACAGAAACATGTACTGATTGTAAAAAATAGCTTTGGACTTACTCGCAGAGTTTTGCAGTACTACTATACATTTGCAATGACTGTATCATCTCTCCGTGTTTGGCAGTCTCACTACTCGAAGATTCTAATAAGGAGGCCCCATGAAGAAACTTCAGGGCTGCCTCAAAGTAAAACCCTGTACTCTCATGATTTGATCCAGAGTTCTGCAAATAAAAACCCTTCTTGCTCAGAGCTAGTGCAGAAACAAGAGCAATAAATACCAAATAAACAGAAAATAATTTAAAACCTTAAGACGATCAGCCAAGTGTTTTAAATCTTTTGCTTCTTTAACAGCATTAGTAGCAGCTTGACTACTGGAATCCTTTCTTGCTGGACTGGGGGCATCAAGATCCCTGATCTTGTGCCCATTCTGTGAAGGGTGTCTTGAACTAATATGCTGGGATCCATTCTGATGGTCAGGCTTCCTACTATGCTTTGGCACCTTTGTTGCATCATCAACTTGAGAGCCATCGGCTGCCAAAACATCCGATGCATTTCCTTTGTGGGACCCGGAAGCTACTCGAGGGAAGCGAACTAATGTCTCATTTTGAACACCTCCAGAAGGTGGTAAAGACTGTGATTTCCCTCTCCCTGAGAAAAGTTCCACTTGATCTGTTCTGTCAGAGATGGAAGTCTTTGAAGATCTTTCACCATTGCAGTCTTGCAAATTCTGCTTTGGAATTGACGTGGTGTCCTGACTAGAAATAACATCTACTTTAGCCTCTGGACCATCATGACCCCCCAAAGTTGATTGACTCTCTCTTTTACAACTCTCACTAGACAATTTTCCAGCAGAGTCTTTCTTATCATCATATCTCTTCTCATTGTCATCAGACTTGACCACAGACTTCTCCTGAAACTTGTTTCTACTATCCCTGGAAGGAACATTACCTTGTAATTCAAAGACAGAATCGGATTTCAAACTACGGTTCTTATCTTTGGACCGCGAAGAGGACCCCTTTCCAGACTTCCTTGGACGAGCACCGTTAACATGATAACAATTGTCATTCTGTCTTTCCTCGTCATGGCATTCATCCAGAGTTGTTTGTTTCCTAGGATGTTGAGAATCTTGGCCTAAATAATCTGCAATACCATTACTAAAAGGCTGATTTGTTATATCCGGAGAGGGCACAATCCGTACTTTAGCTTTACCACCCATTAAATTCTTATCCTGAATATCAAGAACAGAGGACTCAAGGGACCCATGCTGAGCCATGGTGGTTTTCTCCTTTCTTGCTGTCCCGGATCTATCACTCCCACCGTCATCTTCACCATATGAGCATCTTCTCGGACTACCTACAGCTAAGAATTCAGTGTCATGAGACTCATTTTTCCCACTTAGATTTCTTCTTGCAGATGTCCCTTTATCAGAATTAGAAATTCTCATAGGAGATGAAGAAACTGATTCCACTGGTGAGCCTTTAGCTTCATGGAAGCTAGCTTTATTTTTATGGGAACCAGAAACCTTAGATGAGCTAGAAGTGGCCGCCACAGATGGCTGTACAGGTCCTGAATCCCTTTTAGAATCCATACCATCCAGGCTCCGCTGAGAAAGAGTGCTCCCAAGATCTTGCCCTTGTTGCTTGTTCTTCGCATGACCACCTTTTTTGTCTCCTTTACTATTGCCTTTACTTACACTGGACTCCTTCCCCTCAGACTTCGATACCCTAGCCTTCTTCTCCTTCCGGTAGTCATTCTCACTGAACTCCTCCATAAAATTTCTGCTGCCCTGGAGGTGGTTGCCTGTACCTGGAAGAGATTCAATATCATGACCGTCCTTCATTTTCCTCTTGCTTGCAGCAGCAGCATCATCCGAGGAAACCTTAACTTTGTCTTTCAGTTTTTTAGCAGAAACTTGCGACCTGTCTTTGGTATCAGATTTTGAGTCCTTAGAATAATGGTCACTATACCTAATCCGGTCTTTCCCGACTGATGTAGTTAACAAACCGTTACTCAAACTTGGACCCCCCTTCCCTGGGGCGCCACCACGGTCAGGTGTCCAATCTTCATCAGCAAAATTCAGACCTTCAGCCTTCAGTTTCTTGGAAGCTCTAAAACTTTCTTGATCAGATTCCCTTTTGCTTTTCATCTTTGAACTCTTAGTCTCACCTATGCACATGTTTCATCAAAGGAGAACATTACATATAACAAGATATTGGAAATTACAAGCACACAATAAATCTGTTTATCTTTTCTAAATCAGTACCTCCATCTGAATTGTGATCCAGTACTTTATGCTTCTCTTTATGCTTATATTTGTGTTTCTCCTCAGGTAAGTCACTAGACTTGCTTAGCTGCCGAAAATCTTGTTCACTTACCACTGGGGACTGGCTCACATCATTTAAGCTTCCACTTTTCACTGATGCCTGGATATTCTTCTTCATAGAGTTTGACAACTGAGCTGATCCATCTTTATTGGTTGCACTAGATACCTCTTTTAAACCGTGTTTCTTCTTTCCACCATGGGGCAGGAAACGTGAACCATAATTTTCATTATTTTGGTCAGGGTATCGAACATCAGCCAAGTTTCCTCTGGATATAACACCAGGAGGATTGAAATGCAGGTTATTTTGACTCTCTAGAACAGGGACATGGTACAATGCCATAAAAGCTTTTGTCGTTTCCTCTTCAGCAACACTGCACCGGTTCATTCCAGGCCTAGAAACATATCAAGATAGAAATATTAGACTTCAGAAAAGCATGAAAGAGGTATTGATATTAATTTACCTTTCTCAGATATCAATTTAAACATAAAATACAATTTCTAGTTTTCGCATATCCACAATTTGTCAACACAGTTCTATAAAAATATTATCTATCAATTCATCCAGACTCCTGAACCATAATCCCATTTATGTCACAAATATAATTTCATAAAATGCTGCTAGAATAGAACTTACAGCCAGGTAATCATGCTACATAACCACTTCTCAGGTAGGCTGTCAGGATTAGTAACAAGTGGAAGGAGCCGCCATTTCTGACACTTGTCACAACATACCCAATTTTCTTTTATCACCACCGGTGCTGTAGTCGCTTGAGTTGCTTGAGAAGTGGGGACATCTCCAGGGGGAGGAGCTGCTTTTGGACAAGCTTCTGGTGTCAAAAACTTTTCAATCTTCTTACTGCTTGATCTTTCCTTCGATGCATTGTTTAAGGCGGATGTGTTTTTCTCAACCACTTCATAATCCTTAGGCTTGTCCTCAGAATGCATTTCCAACAAACTCATTCTGTTCTCTTCTTTTTCAGATTCTACAATGTCCCCAAAAAATTCTCTATACTTATCTTCAGCCTTAACAATATCCTTTTGTAATTTTTCTTCAGTTTCCCTTTTAGACGAGTAATTGTCTGCATGAGTATTCTTCTTACTTTTAGGTACTGAAGTAGAACCAACTTTCAAGCTATCCTTTGGAACTTCTGCAGTCTCACCCCCATGACTTTGACTTCCCTTTGATTTCTTTTTCCCGCCAGATGACCGATGCTCCTTCCTAGGAGCTAACTTCATACCATCTAGTTCGTGGGGTGTCACTCTGTGTTTGTGCTTCTGCTTGGGAGGATCTGCGAGTTCAGTTTTTAAAGCTTTTCTGGCAATTACATCTGAATCAGCTTTGACAGAGTCAGAATTTTTCTCTCTTTTATAACTGTCCTTCCTTGGGTAGACTGAAACATCATCCATAGAACTGGCCTTTTTATCCTCCCAAATCTTCCCAGATGATCCAACCTTCTGATTGTCATCCCAGCCAGTCTCTTGGGCATACATTGGCTCCAATGGCTCCTCTTTTGCTGCAGAGAAAACAGTGTCCCTCATTGTACTCTTAGAGGCCTCCCTGGATGGATCGGATGCCCTACCTTTACCTTTTGTCAAGTCGTCAACATGAGAATATGAATTAGATAAAAGTGGAAGCTTTAAGGTTTCAGCAACAAGCTCCTCACAAGCCAGTGTGTCATCATCCGACTCCTTCTTTGGTATAACACCAAAACCATTGTGAGCATCCCTGTTATTGACACTCTTAAATTCAGAAGAAAAATCATTCTTCTCCACTGACTTTGATTTCCTTTCTCCTGTTACTTTCCCATCACCTTTTCCAGCATCAGATCCATTCACTGAAATCCGAGTCCTTTCTAAGCCACCTCTAGGGAAAGGCATAGATCTACCATCTTTTAGAAGTTTTTCCTTTTCAGTCAAGTGAAACATAAAATCAGGAAGTGGCGATAATAATAAACCCCCTGGCACTGGAAAGCAAGTCATGACCTGCACCAGCACATGCATAAAACAAACACATTTGATCACTTCAGGCCGGTTGGAGAAGGATTATAAAAACATCAAAGAAATTGCAGAAAGATACTCACCCTGAGAATATTCATGGGATATTCAAGCGGGGCATCCAGAGGCTCACGATCCATTCCTTCGCTCTCCGAAGGGCTATCATCAGGTGATGATGATGGTGAGACATAAAGGCCAAGACCACTGTAGATTGCAGCATTCTTTTGTGTTGACAAGTTATCAGAACCAACTTTAATTCGAACCTTCAGAGTTTTTTGGTCTGATAAATTTTTCTTATTCACAGTTACATGTCTAGAAGTGTATTCCTCAGTACGTGAGAATGGCATCGATACTTCTTCCTTAACTGAATCATAGTTTGACGATGCCTTTGAAGCAGGCAGTGATGTAACACCAGAAGCAGGTCCAGGTCTCAATGGCTGAGGTGCAGTTGAAGAAACTGTGGAGTTACGACGGCCACCCTGTTTGAGCAACAGAATTAAAGTGCTGAAGTATGTAAGTACTCAATCAACCAAAATCTAGTGAAATATAAGATGATAATAATATACGTCCATAAATAAAAGATATTACCTCTGACTGCATATTATTAGGAGATCTAGGGACATTATTGTTCTGCACTTTCGGTGGAGTCCTTGGATGAGACCAAACGGGCGACCGCTGATAGGTTGGTAAAAATGAACCATACCCACCAAATTTTGACCCTGTGGGTAAGTAACCAAACCCGAATAATCAGTTTGGGAGCAAATAATCCAATTTAATGACGCTCTTTGAGCTTGCAAGAAACCCTAATTCCACTGTGTTCTAACTTACCCAAATTCTCCGCTGAAACTCCACCTTCAAAATCTTTTTGAAAATGTCCCAAAACATCTTGAAGTTTCTCATCCTTCAAGAATAATATATAGCGATTAAGATGTGATAACAAAATACTGAACACATTTAAGGAGACGTGAACTGATTATTAGAACAGAAAATGAAATCTCTAAGATGGTGGATAGCAAATTAGTAAAGTTGAGATACATTTATTTTACTATGCTGCACTCATGGCTTGTTCCATAAAGCTATAAGCCACTTGATCGTACTATAAGAGGAGCTGATACTCTGACTCTTAAATCCCAGGTTCCAAATTCAAAAAGTTACAATAACACGCCCAAAATTTCCATAAGCAAACTTCAAGGGCTCAACTGAAAAGACACGATTTCCACAATGCAATTCGTACTAGGTGGCTTAAAACCCAAAAGTCAACAAGACACTACACAAAAGCTTCATCACGAATCACAATTAAGGGTTCACAAACTGGAAACCATCTCATTTATTGCCATAAGATATTTTGCAGAAGATAATCTAGTAATTTAACATATCTAAATAACAGTTATGCTTTCCCTGATCTGCTAAAGAGATACTTCCTCCTCACATATTTCATACCAAACTGAAATCAATGTTTACACTAGCATAGCCAAGAAAAGCCAATACTGAATGTTATTCCTTTTAATGGACCAACAATTCAATTATCTTAGACATATACAAGACCAGCACAAACTATTCATTTACAACTCACTACACTTAACATTGCAAACAGTTAATTTTAGAAAACTCACAACCAAAACAACTTGGATCTGAAAACAAGCCAAAGAGTCAAACCCCAGAACAATAAACACTCTCAAAAGCAAAAGTTACACAGAAAAGATATACGAATTTTTTTTTTTTTTTTTTTTTAATTATAGAAGAAAAAAACTCTTACAATATAAGAGAGAGAAATATCAGGGTCGATGCTGCCATCATAATCATCGTTGTCATTGTTATACGAGCAAGCCTCTCCTTCTTCAAGCTCCGTCTCCTCCATCTCTCTCCCTCCACCAACCAACCCTAACCCTAATCCTAACCCCTTATTAGCATCCCTATTACCTACACTAATCATCTACAGAACAAACACCCGGCCAATCAAGCCCCCAAATCCATCTCTACATCTCCACCCACCCGAATATCTCCCCGACCCATTTCTTACCACCGAAAACCCACCAAGGATTTACCCTAATTCGATCGGAATCGAACCCGATCACGAATCTGCAATTTTCAACACCAAAAAAAAAAAAAAAAAAAAAAAAAAATTCCCGCTTTCAAAAAATAGAAGTATTCCAACACCAGGATCTTTGGTGAAAATTTGATTGAAAATCAGAGTTAGAGTTTTTTCGGATTGTTCTGGTGCGATCTCTATAGCTGGAATCAATTAGCAGAGAGAGGGAGAGGGAGAGAGACTCTTCTCTGGTTTTGGTGTACAGAGCAGCCGCGTTTCTTTTATTTTATTTTATTTTTTTAATTTCCTTTTCTTTTGTTTCTCTTTGAAGGAAAATTATTTCAATTTTTTATTATTATTTTTTTTTTCCTTTTAAGCCCAAAAATAAACGGACTGATCCAACCAGAGACAAGAAGAAAAAGAAACCATTTTATTTAGACAAACATTTCTTCGATTTTACACTTTGACCCCCATAGTTTTTAGTTTTTTACTGTTTCAGGCTTGTTAGAAGATAATAAGTCATAGTTAACAGCTCGTCGTACCAGCCGCAATCTTAGCGCGTGCATTCACGCTTTCATTTTCTTGGGTTTCTTACTTTCTTGTTAATTTAAAAATTCTAATAATTTTAATGAAAATTATTCAATTAAATAATATCATTAACATTCCACTTCATTTTCTATTCAATATTTTATGCAAACACTGCTGGAGTGAGGAGCGAGCGCGTGAAGAGGAAAGCTCTTCCTTCTTTCCTCCAAACATTGATGAGAATCGGATAAATATAATATTTATAAATTTGTTGAATAAATTATAAATGTGAAAAAATATATTTATATTTATATTTCCAAAAATCATATAGTTTGACAAGTATGAAGTTTACATACCCCACTGTTTGGTAAGGTGAAGCATGTTTGGTTGACCCAGTAAAGCACCCAATCTGACCAAATTGCCCCTGTGTTTCTGTGGTTCACTTGCTTTGCTGAATGCTGAGTATCGGTCAATTCAGCAATTTTTCTTTTCTTTTCTTTTTTCTTTTTTTTTTTGTTGTCATTTTCTATGTTCTCCGGAATAAATTTTATTTGGCCAACAGGGGCGTAGCTCAGCCGATAAATGGACGAGTTTGGGTTTAGATAAATGATTTCCAAATCAGCGGCTCAAAACCCATCAATGGCGAAAGCTTTCAAAAAAAAAAAAAAATACCTGATTCCGAATTAATAGATTTTTTAAGATATCTTGTATGTAGATAATAATTTTTTATTTTTATATTAAAAATTCGAATTTTATGTTTGTCTATTATATTGCAACACACATAATAGCAGTTGATTTTATCAAATTCTAAATCGTTAACCGGATACGTAATTTAATAATACAAAGCATGTGTTCTTAAAAGCTTCGACTGATATTTAATTTTGTGTGAATTCAAATCTTTAAAATATCTATAATAATTATTTATTATTGTAGTTGTGATAAAAATAAAAATATTAGCATGAGTTAGATATTTGAAGTTTTATTATGTTGATATGAATATGTGATACCAATAATGGCTTCCATAGAAGGTTTCTATATTGGCATTCAAAAGTTAAAAAAATAAAATAAAAATGTAATGATTAAATGTTCTTTTTCAATTTAGAGCGTAATTTCAAATTTAAATTGTAGCATTTTTTTGAATCATGTATATGGGAATGATTTTTATTCCAAACACGATGGAAATGTCTGTGGATTTAATAAACAACAACAATTTTAATGGATTAAATTTTTAATTAATTAATTATGTGTTCACTAAAAAATATTTGTATTTCAAAGTTCAAGAAAAATGTCCCATATTCATAAAATTTTAAAATCTAACTTTTTCTAATCCAATCATACATACTTTGATTATTATTTTTTTCCTTATGACAAGACGGGAGTATGTTCTATCTAAAGGTTTTTCATGTGACTTTGTGTATTTAATGATATTGAAATATCATTATCAAAGCATGTTAGTAGACATTAGAACATCTCCAAAACTATTATTATGTATTTGTAGAAAAATTCAGTCCCTAGAGACGTAATTCAGTGGGTAGATGAATAAATATGAGATTTAAGTAAATGATTCTTAAATTAGTGACTTGAATCCTACCGATGATAAAAAGCTTCAAAAAAAAAAAAAAAAAATCTGATCCATCCATGTGGATAGATATATATTGTGTAAAAAATAAATAAATAAATAAATTAAATTAAATGTAGAAAATTCATACCACATGGGATTAATAGATAATGAGGTAAAAAAAAAAATAAATAAAATAAAAAAAACAAAAAAAAAAACATCTCAGATACAATTATTTAACTCCATTATGAAGCAGATGTGACGGAAATATTTTTAGATAATATACAGATTTTTTTTTTTTTTTTTTTTTAAATTTTATTGAAAGGAGAATATACAGACTTAGAAATCTTATTTCTAACTATTTCCTATCAATACAAATACAAAGCCATTTAATTCTAAAACAAAAGTAGAGAGAGTGGGATAAATGTTTTATGTGATTGATCATAAAGTGAATGCTTTTTTTTTTTTTTTCCGTTAAATAATTGCATTTGAGATGATAATATATACATTCCATTAGTATTTTTTGTTAAGGAGGATCTATATTCAAAATAAATGCTTACGTGTCAACGATACAAACTCAAAAATGCTCCTAACATGCAAAAAAGAAAGACCTAAAAGCTAAGAGCATCTCCAATGCTGTGTCAATGCTAAAATTTAGCACATGGTGCAAAAGTCATCCTCTAATGCAGTACCAAATGATGTGCCAAATTTGACAATCTAGCATATGCCAAATTTAACACAACAATAAATATTTATTTTTTAATTACAAAAACACCGTTATATATATATTTTAAATAAAATAATGAATGTATTAATAGAATTTTACATTGGAGCATTAAAAGAAATAATGAATGCATTAATGGTGATTGTTAACTTTTATAATTTTAATTAGTAAAATAATAAAATAACATTGTAAATAGAATTGTGCGTTGGAGCACAATTCTAAATTGATGTGCCAACTGCTAAATATAACATTATACTCTTTTTTGTACTAAATTTGGTATTAGCATTAGTATATGAATCGGAGATGGTCTAACTTTGTTCCCCAACAACCAAATAAAATGTATTTATTATTTGAGTGCCGATGTTCCAACCAGAAAATTTGATTTATACAAAAAAAAAAAAAAAAAAATTCAAACAAAATGACTAATTAGGATAATATGATTTAATTATAAAGTATAGTATGTGTTAAAGTGTTAAACCCCAATTTCACTTTTTTTTTTTTTTTTGAAAAGCTAATTTCAAATATTACTACGGTAGAAGCACACAATTATGACTTTGGTAATTTCGCTATACTGCTGATGCCATCAATGAAAAATGCTGCTGATGTCATCAATGAAATAGAAAAGCACATCAAATCTGCCTTTGCATCAACTAATCAATTCTGACCATACGAGTTATTGTGGACCAAACTTACTTAGTTAGGATTAGGGTTTTCAACTTTTCATAAAAACAAATAACAAAGAGAAGGTCTGATGCAGCAACAAACATGACATTGGATTACATTGAGGGATGGGATCGCAAGAATGCCAAATGATGTGAAACTTTCACAGTCGAAGTAAATCGTTGAGATCTTTACGGTGAGGCATGCCCTTTTTTGGTCAAATTCCATCGTTTAGACCCTAAAAATGCCATTTTTGTTGTTTTAGAAAAGTTTTGTTTTCGTAATAAGTTTAATTTTCCAAGTCTGAATTGACTTCCGTCAATTCTGGCTTGTTTAGAATTCTTAATTTTATTTGTTTCCGCATTTAGTGTAAATTTATCTTTTTTGGTAATTTTCGTTAATTAGGTTAATTAGGCCGTTTCCTTGATCAACAAGGTTTCAGATTAGGGTTAGGGTTAGGGTTTGTTTGCTTTAAATAGACTTGTAAGCCGCTTTTGCAATTGAGTTTTCAGTTTAATAAAAATACAGAGAATCGTTTCTCAGCTATCCAATTACAATATCTTTTTGAAGATTGTCGTATTTGAAGCCTAGTATTCTGTTATTCGTGTGTAGATTAATAGAGTATTGGTAGATTGTTTTCTAATTGTTTCTTGTAGGTTTTTCTCGTTATAGCTTCCATTATACCAAGGTCTCTAAAAAGTTGTTCAAACTTAAAATTTGATGTTCTAATAATCTAATTGGGTGCTTTTAGTAAAATAAATAAATTAAATTTTTATAAGATTATTGTTGACATTAGAATGAGTATTTATTGTAAAAGTATATTTTTAGATTAGTTATTACAAAAATCCATGGTTATTAGTTATTACTAGATTATACAAAAATCCGTAGTACATATTAAAGTAATTTTTACCATCAACATATGTTTCATGCCGACTCCCATGCAAAACATAACGCGTTTTCATTAAGTTGTTATTAAAATCTCGTAATTACATGTTTTGTTTTTTAAAATTATTTGATTGTGTCGAGATGAAATTGGTCCAATGATATGTCATCATACTTACATCCTGAGTGCATAAGTCCCCCTCTAGAAACCTCGGTTTATCCTAATAGTTAAAAAAAAAAAAAAAAAAAAACTATTTACTTTACTACAAAGAATTGTTTTGAATCTTACTTTGCTGATATTGTAATCAACACGAGTCATATTTTGATGCTCCTACGTGTACATGGGTCAATTTTCGCACACGTACGTAGACCAGCCGTCCCGATACTGACTTCAAACAAAAGATCATCATCCCACTTCTCTACACGTGTCACTCTAACTCATTTATAAATGGAATTTCACTTCACATGGAAAATACATCGACAACAATTAGAATGAAACTAGAATAAGACTTTATTTTATCGTTATTAACTTTTATAAATTAAAATTAAAATTAAGTTTATTACAACTAAAATTAAAATTAAATTGAAGATTTCAAAAAATAAAAATAAAAATAAAAATAGAATATATAAATATATTTTAAAAACAAATAATTGAATTGACTTTTAATTAAGAAAAATGGAATTTTCTAAAGTTTCAATAAATATTGAAATTCATTAAAAAAAAAAAAAATCAGGTAGATTAAATTTTCCAGCTAAAATTCTTTAGCAGTAAACATGGCTAAATATAATAATATATTTTAAAGACATTTTGTGTAATAAGATAAACAACTAAAAATCTTTCGTGACGATTTCGTAAATGAATTTAACACATTTTAATTATTTGAGAATTAACAAACTAATCATATATAACATTCAGGAAAAGGAGAAGTTTAATTCAAGTTACATATTAGGATGAGAACAAGGCAACAAAGCTAACTTGTAGTCAGAGAGAGATTATGACAGTGGGCCCTGACCTCAATCTCAATTCTCATGCAAGAAGAGAAACCATATCCACAAACAAGTCATGGTTATGTCATGTTTTATGCTTACGTGGAAAAAACTTGAGACAAAAGCAGAGAATATACTTTTTCCATTTTATGCAACCCCCCCCTTGATTTTTCATGATTTACAGATTGAGAAAAATAGGGATTAAAGTGCATGAAATCAGTATACTACTACTACATGATGATTGATGATTCGTTTCGGAGGTAAAGTAGAAAGATATTATGATTGACAAATTTGCCTTTTTAGGATACCAAGTGTTTGTGGTGAAAACTGAAAAGAAACATAGAATATACTACTATTTATAACACCAATAATAGCAGTTTATACATCATCGTATGTATTTTTCTACCATTTTGGGATATTTTTCCTGCCAAGTATGATTTTAATCCCACTTTGAATATAAGATTGAGATAAATTTTAGATATACCCAATGATAAATTCTTTGATGTAGACATTTATATCTATATACATTTATATATATATTTTTGTATGGTAGTGTAATCATGGTAACCACTTACAAGTTAAAACAAATCCTATCCTAATAGAAAAATATATAAATGTCCATACTGAATATACAAATACCTGCATGTTACACATATCAACTAGATTTTAATTTTTAGTTTTATATAATATATACAAATTAATTCTAGAAATCAAATTAAATAATTTGCATAACACTTTTTATTTTTTATACATCAACAAAGCAAATGTGAGCACAATCAAACATTCTAGAAGGCACATATATCATCCAATTGGATAACCCCACAGCAGCAGGTAGACTAGTATCGCAGTGGAGAATGACAACCAAGCCACAACAAATCTATATGAACTCAGCATGTTAAGCTTCGAAATAAACTACATTATTATTGCTATTAAACTCAATTTGACAGAGAAAAGATACCTGGTTGTAAACTACAAAGAGAAAATAAAAAATTATTAAAAAAAGAAGAAGAGAGAGAACTTCATGATATATGTCTCAACCAAAATGTGTAATCTCGAAGCGATCCATCTCTGGTATAGTGGCCTACGTTACAAAGTCCATCAATGTCTGTATAACAAACATAGAAATGCCATAATATTCAAGTTTTTCCAAATTATATACAATTGAAGAAGAGAGGATTTTACACTAACCTTTTTCAGGGGCTCCCAATGTGTGGTAGTTGTAGGCTTTCTCTTTTTGAAGGCTCGTTCAGCTTGCTTACGAAGGACACATTACAAAATTTTACAACCGTTGACTAGTTATTCACTTTGAAGCTCCTTCAAACTGATCTCGAAGCAGCTCATACTTCTTCAACTCTGCCAAGGAAAGGGAGGGTGACAGCTCTCCTAAGACCTGAAAAGTCAGGAAATTAGATTTTGGACATATGTAATCCGGAAATACTCTTGGATTTAGATTTACGAGGGGACATCAGACTTGAACATATCTGTCACGTGCAAATGTATGATTTACATTGAAATGTCCACTTTTTCGAAATTACTGGGTCACTCTATAATTTCAAACCACCAAATGTTCCACGGGAAAATTGTGTGAGGAAAATATGTTTTAACAACATTAATAGTTACAGTAGCCTAGTTCCCTCCAAATTAAAAGAACTCAGAGGTAAGGGTTTATATATATATATATATTATAACTTCTTCCTTTTCATATCTTTAATAAGAAGAGGCAAGGGCTAGTGCTGATTACATAAATTACCATGAACCACTATCTATAAATGAAATATTTGTAACCAAATTTTTTATAAAGGGGTCAGGTACATAGAGTAACATATGTTTCCAGGTATACTTTAGTAGATTTATACTTCCATCATTTTCATTCAATAACATAAAATAAAAAAATATATGTATTTCCCTCTTGCAATAAATACCTAATTAAGGAGGAAACCATGACATACCTTCACAAAATCACCATTTTCGACAACAACAGAGTCAACTTGATCTATGCAAGAAGAATTATAATCTGAATTTGAATCTGAATCTGAATTTAGAACCTAGGACAAAATAACCAGTAAAAGCATCAGCTCATTGCATTGCACAAACTATGAATCACCAAAGTGCAGTTAGGTCAAAATTTCTAAAATATCAGTCATAAGCTCAAAATCTATGATAAATCTTTTACAGGTAAATGGCAACCAGCCAATGTCAATCTACAGATGCATTTCTTATAATATTATCTATCTACCAGCCAGAACACCTACACAGAGTTTACACCAGTGAATAGTTGACTCACCTTGCGTTTTGCAGCATGAAACCAAGCATCTGCACATAAAGCATACATGTCTGCGCCAGTGAAGTTTGGGGGGCATTTCTTTGCTATCGAATAAAGGGTTACATTCTCATGTAATTTGAACTTTCTGGTAAGTGCTTTAAGAACCCTAAACAAAGAGGGAAATTGATAACACATACAAATTAGTGTCTATTAAAAACATATATCACAATAAAGCATGAATTGAAGATCAGATTAAAAAGAAATATTCTAACCGCTCCCTGTAAGATGCATCAGAATTAACTCCAACATATAGGAGTTTGTCAAATCTACCAGGCCGTAGAAGTGCTGTATCAATAAGATCTGGTCTGTTGCTTGCCCCTATAATAAATAGGTCCTAAAGAACCACAAAGGAAAAAGACAACAGTACCTTTCACATTAGAAGCAAAAGGGGAAAAAAAGAACAGGAAAAAGAGAAACATATTGTCGAGCAAAGAGAGAGAGTATGGTATTATAAATAACCTGGGTAGAATCATTTAGACCATCAATCTCAGCAAGCATCTAGTAACACATAAATTAGCCATGTTAATCAATCATCAAATAAATTAAGAAAACCTTTCAGCCAAAATCACAGCAAATATATATTCTTACTTGAGAAACCACTCTATCCATAACACCTCCAGAATCCCCAGAGGCACCACGAGCTGGAGCAAGAGAATCAAGTTCATCAAAGAAGATTACACATGGGCGTGCTGATCTAGCCTGCAAAGCAAGTACTGTATCATAAATCATGAATAACAGCAAACTATGTTCTAAACAAAAGTACATTCACCTAAATCAATAGAAAATATTTGTACATTATATGGGAGAATTTATTGAAACAGAAAGAATAATCCAACCTTTTGGAAAATATCTCGAACATTTTTCTCTGACTCTCCAATGTACATGTTAATAAGTTCAGGTCCTTTCACGCTCAGAAAATTTAGGGAGCACTCCGTGGCTACAGCCTTTGCCAATAAAGTCTGGGATTGGAGATGAGAACAATAACAAAGGTTACGCAGTAGATTTTTTCTAAGAAATTATTATAATTCAATAAACATCTTACTTACTTTCCCTGTTCCAGGAGGACCATATAGAAGAACACCAGAGCGCTTACGCAACCCAGAAGAAAATAGATCCTTATGTAAGAGAGGTAACTGCAATTTGACAAATAAGATTAAGTAATTGAGGACCAATAAGGGTGCAAATTAACAGTTAGCTTTCAATCCTTTAGGATATCCAACAAAAGAGACTTCAAGTATGCATATACCGAACAAGATAAGTAACATAATGTGTAAATAATGCTGACTACCCTTGCGCTTGGCACCAAACAAGTCAGCATACTTGATAATCAAATGTCTCTGTTTATGTGAATTTCATTCTTGGAGATTCTAAAGCATACTAATCCTTTTTATAGACATCAAGTACTTTCACCTATTCATTTCATTGTTATCCAACCAGGGCATCCCTCGTTGTGAGAAAGTAACTGAATGTATGAGTGTAAGTGTGTGCTAACAAATCATCAATAGATCCACATAGTTCTTCAAATAGCAGATGCTAGCATAAATTGCCAATTTTTTTATTTCAAATAGAAGATAAGCCAGCCAAAATAAATAAATAAATCATATTTACCATTTGTAGCAAGTTTGAAACTAAAGCTTAATTCAAACCTAACCTCAGCACCCACTCACCCCTGTCCCCCATCCAACGTGCCCCTTACTACTTGAGCAAATGAGTGCTGGCATAATGACATTCTTTCTGTGATACGCCAGAAATTACATAGCGTTTTGTAATTTAACATGGAAAACCTAAAAACTAGTGAACCAAAGTATGATTTATTACATTTAGTATATATTATTCAACAGGCAAGGAGTTGCTAATCCCATTAATATGGATTAAGACCTAATTATATGTTGACAAAGAAACATTTAAACCTGCTAAAAGAAGTATAGATCGAAGTAGCTCTTCCACCTGGGTTGAAATATTGAAATGTATCAGCTTAAAAATCAGTAGACTTCAAAAAGGTTGCAGAATATGTCAATTTATTGATGTCATAAGAATGGATCCCTGATGAAGAGTAGGAAAAGAGATGGTCTGGAGTATGAGTATGTAATAGCAAATCAGTTTTTTATGTCACATTTCAGTATTTTCTTATTCATTTTTCAGCTGATGTTCTAGGAAGCAGATTATATACAAAACTTGAGTATTAATAGATTGTAATACGTGTGATTACTTCTATAATAAACCTTCTAAAAATACAGAAAGAACATGAAAGATTTATTATAATACTAAACTCATTAGATTGATATACATGTAAGAGGGAAGTTGAGATAAAGAAGAGTGTGTACCTGAACAGTATCCAAAATTGATTTCTTCACATCCTCAAGCCCACCGACATCTTCCCACTTCACATTAGGAACCTAGCCAGATATATCCAGCTCAAAAGTGATTTTCAACAATCAGCAATAATTTCTTAAAGGTGAAAAATGAAGTTTCTGAAATAAGAGTAAAATGAAAATGACATTTATGTCTCTTGAAAGAAATTTTCAGGTTCTTATATAAAAAAAAAAAAATTCAGCCTGGGATTTGACAGAATGCTTGATATGGAAAATGGAACAATCTTAACATTATATACTGTAAATTTATTTTTCTCAATTAATTACCTTTGGAGCACCTAAAGCTGATGCGTTCCGTTTCTTTGATCGATCCAATGCATTTGCCAAGTCTTCTTTTCCCATTATCTGAGGTGCAGCATCAGAGGACTTATTGTCCTGCAGTGATTTGACTTCAGGAGAACTATCTGGTTCCCCAGGTTCTGTTTTGTTAGTTCGAAACTTGCTCTTTGGTATTAAGTTTGCACCAGCATCAGCAATTAAAGCATGTAAATCTCTAGGCATGAATCCTGATGTCTGTCCAACCATGTCCTTAATAGATTCTTCTGAGCCAGTCTGCAACAAGCAGCAATCTGGTAATCAAATTCAACATTATAACATCTGGAAGAAAAATATAACCAACATGAAAAATGTTGTAGTTATTTTACACAAACTTCACAGGCCTTTCTTTAGCAATATTAAAAGACAATACTTTTTGCACACATGAAATTTGTAATCAGTTTTTATTTTCCCCGATTGATAATTCCATAGTACATGTCATTTTTTGGATTTTAATAAACATATGGTTCAACTGCTGATAAACAGACAGAAAAGCTCAAGTTTTAATAATTTCTCCATATATCCTGGCCGGAACAGCAATATGTATGTATGCCACATATAAAAAGACAGCACAGTATCGACTTTCAACCGAACTGATGGGATCTTTATGTCTATTAATGATAAGAATAACCTTGTTTACTCCCATCTATATATAAAAATAAAATAAAACAAAATAAAATAACTGTGTTCTCTTAACATACATCAGCGAGTAGCTCGGAAACACCTTTCAGCAACTGGGACAACATTTCAGCTCTTTGTTCTTCAGTTAAAGGACCAACACTTACTTCATGGCTGAAGCATCTCCTGATAGTTGGAGGCAAACCCTCAGAACTCTCAGAAGCTGCAACAAATAGCACCTTGGGCGTACTTAGCTTTCCAACATCCTTTACTGGCTGCATCAGCATGGCATTAGAATAAATATCCTTACATAAAGCCCTATATGACTTAACAGTTAATAGCGAGCAAAGTTTTATTTTTCTTATGGACTATAACTCAACTAAATAATGGAGAAAATTGAAAACAAAGAAGTTTCAAGAACTTGGTCGGAAGGGAAATATAGAGAGAAAATAAAAGAAAATTCAAAAGTTACTTTATTTACGAGAATAAAGAAATAGATGCAGCTTACAAAATCACCATCTGATTCTTCTTCACCATAATCATCTTCATCTTCAGCTACTGGCTCTGTGAATTTTCTAATAACAGATGCAATTTCAGAGGAAAGGCCAACCTGATCATTAGGTGAACCCTCATTAGAGGCCATATTGCGGAAAGTATCAAAATCGTGGAGAAGAAGAATTGCTGGTGAATATCTGTCAAAAATGAGAAACACAAAGTGGTAAGGACACCATCAAAAGCCAAAATATGTGCAGTTATCCTGCAAGTTGATGTTGAATCTCATATAATCATCAGTAACTCAGCAAGAGAAATCTTTTCATCAACCTGACAACACCATTGGACAATGTCATAGATAATGGAATATGAACCTTTTCTTTTCTGCACTAAAATGAGCATAAAATGATTACAAAAAGTTGCAAATGCAAGATTAAGCATTGAAAGTTATTGAATTGAAAGAACCAAGGGGTCCAAGCACCAAGGAGTTGAAGCCGATAGTATGACCATACCTATGTGCCTCTTACTTCAAAGCAACTTTGTAAACTATAAAGCAAAAGATAGTGCCAGATAACTCAAAAGTTACACAACTTGCATACCCAACATATTAACTGATTCACCTTTGAGCTGTTCTGAAAGCTTGAGTCAGGGCAACTGATGTCTTTCTTTCAGAAGAAGTCGTTAGATTATGACAGCTATACTCCACAACATGCAGGCCCAGCCTACGAGCAACATATCTAACAACTGTTGTCTTACCAGACCCTGAACAAAAGATTTGATCAGACGAGGCACGTGTTAAAATGAAAAACTAATATATATATATAAAAAAAAAAATAAAAAAAAAATAAAAAAAATTGCATAAAAACTAATCATCCCCCGCATCATTACATAGGGTCATCAATCAAAGATTTAAATTTTCATTGCAAAAAATTTTCAACTAATTAAAGAAGACAGTATACTTTAGGTGCTTACAACAAAACACTAAGTGTAGACAGACAGACCTGGCAAGCCATGTAGTAGAACAGCAACTCTGAATTTTGAAGAAAGCACAGATGGACAAAGAGGTGGGGTAAGTATGGAGGCCAAAATCTTCACTGTGTCCTCTTGCAAAGGTGCAAAATCATTTGTTCCAGAAATCAATAAATCCGGGGGAATAGCAGATGGAACACTCCCACCAAGCACAAGAGCAGTTTGAGTTCGATTAACTCGAAGAACTGCTTCATCTGATGGTTCCATAGCCACAACCTGATAACGTGACCTTCTGATGAGAGCCCTTGAGCATATACTACCGCTAAGCATATATAGAGGAAGCTTACCTTGAAGTAGACAATGTTATTGCTTCTATCTTGAAGCCTTTGGCTGCAAGGAATGCAAGTCATTGAATTGCAATTCCAATTTATGCGAACATTGAAGACATCGCCTCTTGCTAGGTACCTATCCACTTGGAAGTAGTCGTGTAATGCCAAATCGATCATTTCTTGACGATCTTCAGCTTCAATAGTTGAACTTCCTCTCAAAGACTCAAGGGTACCACATTCTGGTATCTTGACAAAAGAAACCCTAAGGTGTGAGGCATATCTTGGTAGTCCACCTACAGTTTCCAATCCTAATTTGATAAATGGAGCTTCAATGCTTTGACCACAAGTCTCATCATCAACTTTAGCTTTAAAAAGCAATGCTAAAGTCTCTTTCCCTTGGTGTACAAGGGATTTCAAGCACGATATGTGCAACTCTAGGTTAAATGCTAAGAGCGGAGACAAATAGGCAACTTCTCGATCCAACAATATGGGATCATTTTGAAGGATATGATATGAGGGAAAGGTAAGCATAGTACGGGGAGAGTAATTAGTGGCCATTTTACTCTCAAACATTTGTTTCTCAGCCTTTGGAGGATCTAAAACAACAACCTGCGCGATTCTCTGTATGTTTGTCTCAACGTTCTTGACAAGTACCTACGGTGTAGGTAAACCAGAAAGATTCTTAAGAAAAGTCTTAAAATATCAATTAAAGTCACTGGCTTCAAAATAAACTACTTAAGAATCTAAGCAAATCAAGCATTTGTGCGCAATTCACATCATCAAATCGTGTAAGAGGTTATTAGAATTAGAATTTTACAAATAATAAGATAAACTTAATCTAATATACATATCAATTATGGCGGTGGTTTGGAAAATAAACCTTGCAGTTTCATTTAGCTTGATAATCATTCAACCACAATCTCGAAACACCACACTAACCACAAACCACTTATAGACATTCACATTCTTCGTTTCGAAGCTTCATTTTTTTTTTTTTTTTTTCTCATCAATCAAACAGAGTCAGTCTAAAATCGGAAGACAAGTAAAACTTACAGGTGAGCCTGAAGTTACAGAGAGCCTTTTCAAAACTGAAGTTGAGAGGCCGAGCAGCGCCGAATCATCAAGAGTAGCTAATTTAGTATCGGAAATGTCAATTTCGTCTTTTGAAAACCGGAGAATTCCCGCCGGTAACTGTAAACTTGCGGACACGTCATCGATAGGAGGTTCGTCTGCAGTGACTCGTCGCGAAGAACTCAGTACGGAATTGATAAGGATTTTAGTTGAAGAGAGTACTAGAGGCTTCCTTCTCTCCACCATTGATAATAAAATTGGAAAACTCAAAACCCTAATCGCTTGAATTGTAGTAATAGCTTCAACGTATACATTAATTAATTAAATGAATTACTACATGTAACAGAACAAATCTATTTCAACAGTGACGGTTATAGCGCAAATCGATGAAATCTTCTTGGAATTGCTCAGTCTGATGTATTATTCATGTCTCGACGTCAGCAATCGAGTCCTTTCGAGTTCGTTGTTAACTGTCTCCCTCTGGCCGGTATAAAAAGAGACCGCCCCATACCCGACCCGGTAACCCAGCCGGGTCAAGAAATATGCTTTAAAGTTTAAACCAGTTCCGTTATCTGATTTTATTGCCCTAAACCCGCTCCAAACGTACCAGGGCCCCATGGGTTTGGGGCAGGTTAGGGATTTTTACCGTTCATATACAGTAAAACCTTGATAAATGAATGTTCGATAAATTAATAACCGCGCTTAAATAATAAAATCTTCCGATCCTGACTCGGACCTGTGTACTAAATTAATAACATCACTAAATGCATAAGATAATAATTTTTTTTTTAAGTCCTTTAGGTCCCAACAAATATATAAATTAATAATTGATTAAATATAGATAAAAAATATAACACATAAAAATTTATAATACATATCACTAAACTTTTAACTTTACAACTTCCTTTCAAAAAAAAAAAAAAAAACTTAACAACTTCTATTTTCTCAATTCAAATCTTTCTTAAAATATGCACCTAAAGTCGTTTTTCTTTTCTTTGTATTGAAACCGAACTCAATCTGATCCTTAATTTTTTTGCAAATCATACTCCATATTTGTTGTATTTTTTCATTTTGTAGTAAGAAGTTATTTAATGTTACTACTGCTTGAAAGACATTTTTTGAAGAAACACTTGGTAAAACACTGCTGTCATCTGGATCATGATCATCGGTAGGCAGATTCATTACTCCTTGAATAATTTCTTCATCAGTAGGCGATTCCATCACTATATCATTTTCACTAGGATAATTCAAAAGGTGATCAACATCCATCACATTTCTATAGTGTAGACCAGAAATGGCTTCACATAATCCATCGATGCCTTCATCTTCACCAACTCGTGGTTCAAAAGCCATATCTTCATTTGAACGGATCTTGCAATGTCGAAAACAATTTGCAATGGTTGTTGTCTTCACATTGTATATTAATTTTTTGACATTGTATACATGTACTTATTAATGTTTATGTATATACATATGTAAGTACTTATTAACTTCTATGTACATATGTATCTTGGTCAAAAATATGTATAATACATGTACAAATAAAAACATAAAACTTAAAAAAAAAAATAGTAAAAACATAAAACTCTTTTTAAATTAATAAATATTCATTTATCTATAAATAAATAACCCCTCTAAAATAATAATTTTCCACGATCCCAACAATATTATTTTATAGGGGTTTTACTGTATACAACTGGATAAGTTCTAACACAATAGTTTAACTACTGTTCTTTTATAAAAAAATAAAAATAAAAATAAAAACTTATTTTGTAAAATGGATTTAAGTAAATTTTTATTTATTTATTTATTTAGGGAATAACTACTAAATACTAATCACCGTAAATTTTAACACCAAATAGATTCTAGATTAAAGGCCTGTTGAGACTTGATGAGAATCACGAGATCAAATACCACATGTTGCACTAACCTTGGAACACATTAAGATAACAATAATACCATCAATTTGATTTTTTCTTTTTAAAACCTGACATCAAACGCGTCAAGAATCTATATCTTGCCAAGATTAAACCTTACATGCACGGTTCGGATATCCAGTCCCATAATCGAAAGATACCTACATCCATGACACCATAGAGAAAAGTCCTCCCACGAACTTACAAAATGCTCACGGTGGTATTTGTGTTTTGCGAATGATCTTCAAGATCTTCAAGCTTCATTTCTTATGGTGCATGTGAGCTTCATTTCTCATGGTGCATGTGATCTACCGTTTATGATAAATCTTCATATAACTTCTGTATAATGACAAAATCAATTTATTTTTTTTAATATAATCAAAATTATAATTTTTTATTTTTTTTTGCTTGATAGGTTATTTTCATAAACAATTTTGAAATATAATTATAGTATTCAACTTAAAGTTGTAAATCTATAAGAATATTATTTCATTATTTGCTACCAAAAGTTTGCCATTAACACACCTTTTGCCCGAAACCAAATCCAAAAATGTATCAAATGAGTACAAATTGATTTCCAAGCTCTCTTAAATCTGGTGATGCATGATGACCATAACGATAAAATAGCATGTGAGAACAATATGAGAAATCATTCCAGTTTTCAGGTTCATTTACCTTTCAATAAAGAAACCAAATAGACAACTTTTTTACACTAGATATCATAGCATACAAGTGAATATCATCTCACAAATCCTAGAGAAGATTGTCAATAAAAGGTGCACAAAAAATGAATTAGACATGTTTAATATTACCCTAATCTCCATTGCCATAACGAACTTTTTTATTTCTTTTTCTCCAGGAGGGTTCAATACAGACTATACATACATTGTAGACAATTTCCTCAGTTTGGAGCCTATTTGCCACTACTGAAGATTTTTGAACCAACCTCACACTAATTAATCATCAAGTCAAGCAAGAATCAATTTTTTTGCCAATTCTAAAGTCACCATATAGATACGTTCACAAGGAATGTTGACAAATATTCAAGAACCTGGAGTCAGGCCTGAACTGGTTAATCATCAAAGAATTTGTGATCAATTGTTATCACCTTCTCATCACATCGTTGCCATGAGATATATCAGAGAAACTTCAATATAACATAGACTTAGAATCTTAAAACTCAAATCTAACCGCAGCACCAGGTAGCAATAATGGAAGTGCTCTAGATTGCGTTTAAGTTTAATTCGAAAAAACACAGCTAGTGTTCATGACCAATGTCTTCCATAAGGAACTTAACTAAGACCACTATAAAGCTTGAAATCACTTATGGTGAAATGATAAAATCAAATCAATAGCTATAGGGCTATAATTATAAAGAGAACACATGAACAAAAATAAGAATTTTCAGATACAAAATACCATAGACCCTAGTCTCATTCCAAAGTATATTGTACAAGTCAAGCGATTATCATATATATCATCTCTTCCTGTTGATTTCCAAGAATCACAGTCAAATGCAAGTAAGGGCTTGTTAGATACTTCGAGGGTCTAGAACAAATAGAATCGAAACAATAAAAATTTAGGTCTGAATCTCTTAATGATCAAACAAATTACGTTAACTATTAAGAATAATTGAGAACAATGCAAATAATTTGATCATAAATAAATATTGAAGTAATTGGAATTTGATATTATTAACCAAGTTCAATAAAATAAAATGCTTAAATTCAACAACCATCAAACAGAGAGCATAGAATCAATTAGATTTGAACGGTTGACATGCTACAATTGCTGGGAAAACTATAGCTATTCCTATTCAGAGCCTCAAGGCCTTCCTTCCTTTGATAGATATTCAACAGTTGAGGCACAATGCCATTATATTTTGTCACAAACTTATCCAAAAATTGCTTCTCATTCAACTTAGTAATGGGGCGTAAGCTCATATTCTCCTTAACCAACCCCTTTGACTGCAGAACTTTAATTACCAAACACCTTGGAATTATCCTCTTTTCGAGATTCACAAGTAAAATGTCTGGGTATGTGAGGATGTCTCCAGTCTTCCATCCCATCTTATTCACAAGAAAATTCATTGTAGTCACTAATTTGTTCTCAGATCCATTCATAAAACTGGGACATCTTCTGAATGCCAAGCTAAATTCATCATCAGACCATCCACACCTCTTGAAGACATCCAATTTGCTTTCCCAAGTTGACTGACTCATAGTAGCAAATGAGTGCACTGCTTGGATAAATCTCCATCTTTCAGGATTGAAACCCATTCCAATAGCCTTCTTGACATTTTCATCAAACTGATCGCTTCTTTGGAGGACTACGCAACTGAAACATGATAAAATCAATGGGAAAAAAGATTCAGGAACTCCAATTTCTCTCAAGATTGCAAATTTGGGAGACGCTCTTTTTTGCATATCTTGCTGAAAGATCCACGACTTTTTCCTAAAAGCTTTGACAACCTTTTCATCATAGAGAAACACGCTTTTGAGGAACTTATAGTTAGGAATAAGTTGATTCTCCAAACTCTGTGTCAAAATAGCAGGAGTTGAAGAGCAAACACTTGCAAGTTCAGCATCTGTGACCCCAATAGACTTAAAAAACTCAAACTTCGGCAAAATTGACCTCTTAGGATGCGCTAGAAGTAAACTAGGACACGGTTTTACAAGTTTGTAGATGTGGGTATTGGTGAATCCATGGTTTTTAAGAATCCTAAGGACTAGGTCTGGCTGTTCTGAAGATTTAAGTTTTACTTTGTTGGAGACAGATTTCGCCATTTCTGGAGAAAACCCACATGAATTTATGAGGTAAGACACCGTAAATGAGTATTCTTTTCCATGTTTTTCGCTAACACTATCGGCTTCAGTCGAGAAAGATCTAATGCCAACCACTAATGACCTAGCATTGCGAAGATAAAATCTCAAATTCAAATTCAAACACAAACCCACACCAACGACAGTGGTATCCAGATCATGCAAAAAGGCCTACGACTATTATTTGTTAACACCTGTGTTAAAACTAGTCTTCTACGAACAAAACCATACATCATTGAAAATTGAAACTATCAATAAGTAGCAAACAAAGTATTGAAACCTTGATGAGAATGATATTATAGATTTCACTCACCAGTTGGTAAAGAGGAACAAGAAGACCCAATCCTGCCAACCGTTATCTAACGCAGATTGAAATGAATATGCTCACCGGAGAAGCTTCAACCAACCACATAACAACTCGCTTCTTTGACGATTTTTTCACCAGTTTCACTATTCTTCTTCATCACCACATCGGCTAAACTTAAGGGCAGTTTTGGTAATAAAAGCTCAGAAATCGTAGCCTGTAGATTGTAGGTAACTGTGTCTGTGTAAGTTACCATAAAAAAATAAGGGGAAGGAAGAAAAAAAAACAAAAAACAAAAAACAAAAATAAAATCATCCCTAGAAACGTTAGGAATTTATTTTCACCACGTACCAAAAATTTACCTCTAATCGATGGTGATAACCCAAATTGATGGCTATCGGGTAATTATCCCTTCTTAAAATCATATTTTTAATTAATTACCAAAATATCCCCTTGTAAAACACTCCACAAATTCTCTTTCCTCTCTCACCTCTCTTCTCTCCTCGGCGTCTTCGCCAGAGACAACACCACCAAGGCGTGCGCCGTTAGGACTAACGTTGCCCAAGGAACATTGCGCCTAAGTAGGGAAGTTTCACTAACTTTTTACAATCAATTTTGACATTGAACGGATAAGAGGTTACTACATATGCGACATCAAATATCTACTCTCACAACTATCAGCGCCATGATATATTTACCCTAAACGCATATAAAGATATCAACAATATCATTAAACATTGTTTTAAATATATATATATATATATATATATATATATATATATATATATAGGACTTAAGAATTATCACATTTGATAATCCATTAACATCAAATTACTTGGATTATCACATGTAATAATCCCTAGGTCATGACGAAAAACTTTACGATCAGATCTGACTAGAGAATTATTATATATATATATATCATCAAACGTTGAGCAATTTGATCATACTGATTCGGTCAATTCATCTAATTCAATTTGATTTTTTCTTTTTTAAACACCAAACGGTTCAAGAATTTATCGGGACTTGCCAAGATCAAATCCTACATCCACGGCTTGGATATTGCTTCAAGCTTCATTTCTCAATTGATTATGTGCATGTGATCTACCGCTTATGATTGAATCTTCATACAACTTCTATATAATGACAAAATCAGTTTTTTTTTTTTTTTTTTAATATAATCAAAATTCTAAATTAATAATTAAAAAATATATTTGGTAGGTTATTTTCATAAACAATTTTGGAATATAATTCTAGTATTCGATTTAAAGTTGTAAATCTATAAGAATATTATTTCATTATTTGCTACTAAAAGTTTGCCATTAACACACTATTTGCCAGAACCCAAATCCACAAATATATCAAATGAGTACAAATCAAAGAGAGGAATTTTTTTTTATCCAAATGAAATTCATGAAATTCCTTTCTAACCAAGCTGTGGTAAAAATTTGTTTTTAACCAACCATGCTTGTAAAAAGACAAAGTTGCCCTTAATGAATTGTTAACCTAACATATGTTTTTATGACCTTTTCAATTTCAATATTTGTCTGAAAAACGAGAGAAGGAGGTAAGAGAAGAAGATTTCTGTTATCGATCCAGCGAGAGAAGGAGGCGACGTGAAAGAAGCCGTCGTCGTTAGAGAGAATGAGGTGTCGTGAGAGTACCCATCGGCAAGAACCATCGTCTTTCTCGATACATCTTGACAGCGACGTGTTAGAAAAACCAAACCCTAGCTATTCAAAACTATTTTTAGAATTGAAGAAGCAATCCATGTTGTCAAATCTTCAAATCAAGAAACATAGAACCCAAAAACCATGGTCTTTACTTGTTGTCTTCTCTGCTCGATTCAATTTTATCAAAGGTTAGATGTTGTTAAGCTTCTGTAACTTCCTTGTAGTTTAATATATCAATTTATCTCTTTTGTTTGAAGTGGGTATGGATAATTTAGTGGAATTTGTAAGTAAATATAGCAATTTAAACTGTTTTTCTCATGAACAAGCATTCTTGTTTGGGGCTTTGGTTGATGATGCATTCTCTGTTCTTGTTTGAATTGGTATGTATAATTTATTTGAGATTATTTTGTTTTAGTATGTGTTAATGATGAGTTATCTGTTCTTGTTTGGAGCAATTAATTGTTTTGTTTTGTTATCCTGCGCAACAATTGTGTAGAAATTCTTAATCTTCAATTTGCTTTGATTCATGTCAATGTTGGCAACTATTTATGTCAAAGTTGGCAATTGAAGATACCAATGATACCAAGTTATTGTATGTTAGTCCCTTAGGCACAACAAGCCCCTTGATTCACCACTCATATACTTGTCATCCTTCTAATATCCATGGAATCTTATGATAACTCTACAAACATCAATAACTGGTCCAAGTAGTGGTACAAGTAGAATAAAAAAGTTGCAAACCAATGAGTTAAATATGACATGACATGATAAACTGGTACATATGACATGATGCAAATACCACTATTGCATGAAATAAATATATATTAGATGTCATACATGTTACATGATAAACTAAAAAATATATTACATGTCATACATGTTACATGATGAACTAAAATCATATTACATGGCTGACTGCCATGTAACTTTCAATAGAAACCTAAAATTTTCAAAAACTTCAAAATTAATTTTCAAAACCACAACATACTCAAAAAATGTATAAAAACCCATGAAATATATACCATTACAAACAATTGTAAGGTGATCAAAGCATTTAAAACTCACCATATGGTTTAAGGAGTGAGCTCAAGAAGATTCAATCTTAAAAAACAATAATTTCCACCTTATAAACTTCAAATTCGACTTTATACAACTCCTACTCGAGTTTGTGAGCCAATCAAGAGTAATGATATCAAGTTTTGTGGTGACATTTACATTGTTTTCGAAGATTGTTGGAGAGAGAGAGGATTTACAAAGATCGGTGAGAGAGAGACTTTAGAGAGAGAAAGTGAACGATTAGAGAGAAGAAAGAGAGAGAAGAAAAAAAAATCATAAGGGCATTTTAGTCACTTCCAGGTTAGTTTAAAATATATTTTAGAATTTTTGGTTGAATATGGTTTTCTTTGAAAACATGGTTAAAAGTGAGTTTAAGTTTCACAAGTAGGTTAGATTTGTCTATTCTCTCCAAATTGATTTCCAAGCTCTTAAATCTGGTGATCAGGTGATGCATGATGTACATATCAATAAAATAGCATGTGAGAGCAATTTGAGAGAAATCATTCGAGTTTTCATGTTCATCTACCTTCCAATAAAGAAACTAAATAGACAACTAAATACACAACTATTGAAGATTATCTCACAAATCCTAGAGAAGATTGTCTGTCACGCCCCAACCCGAAGGTCAAGACATGATCTTACTTATAATCAAATATCAATTAATAGTCATTCAAAATACGACCGAAACAATAACAATCTCTCAAAGTTCATAATGAATAATCAATATTCTGAAATTAAATAAACTCCTATCTCCTAAGGAACCAAGAATTTAAACTCCTGCGAGATACCAATCCATGCTACGAGCAAATCACAACCTCAAGAATCTGGAATCACAATGAGCTAGGTGAGTTTAGAAACTCAATAAGCATACTAAACATGTTTTATACTTATACAAAAATAACACAAAAAAAATATGAAAAGCCATAAATATAAAAACTCAGTTCATAATTCATTTGAAACATATACTTATCAAATTTTTTGCTAGGTTCCTTTTATCTATAGGACTTTTCACATATAGGATCCAAAGTTACCCGTCGGCAGCTAATGTATATAAGGAAAGTGCAAGTGAGGATTTCTATTTTTGAAAACGCAAAACACTCCATGCCCGAAGGTAAGAGCCAGACCCTCATCGTGATTAACGATGAGTCCTCCCACATGCACTAATACGTCGATACACGAATGTGAAGACTCTTTAGTCCCTAAAGTACTTTAGAGGACACTTCCCATATACCACACACATATCAAATCACATATCACATAAGGCTCCACACAAATTCACATAGGTGCCTACTAGCGATAATAAACAAAAGTAGCCTAGCGAAAATATATTGTATGGTACCATATATTCACATTTCAAAATGCATACTTATCACATTTCAAAGCATTTTGAACACATTCAAATCAATTCGAACACATTTCGAAAACATTCACAAACAAATTAAATATACATATAACATTGGTGGAATTGGTTAGAAATGTCACCTTTTGAAACTGATGTGGTGACAATGTCAGTACTTTAATAAGTTAAGTTTAAAAGGCACATATTATGGTGAACTACCAAAATTGCCCTCACATAATCATTTATGTTATTCCCTTCGTACTTTTCTCTCTCCACACTTCCAAAAAAAACTGATAGTAGTGTTAACTCAGTAACTTTCTCTCTCTCTGGAATTTCTTTTTCAACTTATAAAGAACGGACGTGCTTCAGTAAAATGAGGTAAAATTTCTTGAACTTTCTTGTTTTAATTTGTCAACATTTTCATTTGTTTCTTTTCATATGTTTTCCGAGTAATTTGTAAGCCGTAAGCCATTGTGAGAATTTTTGGATCTCCGAGACTTTGTAAGATCTGCTCCCGAGCCTTTTCATGTTTGATGTGTTCTTACCCGTGACTTTTAATGTGTTACCCGTGACTTTTACTCGTGACTTTTCATGCCTTACCCGTGACTTTTCATGCTTTACCCGTGACTTTTCATGCCTTACCCGTGACTTTTCAAGTCTTACCCGTGACTTTTACAGTCGTACCCATGACTTTTCATGTCTTACCCGTGACTTTTATAGTCTTACCCGTGACTTTTCAAGTGTTCCCTTTCCGTGCATTTTCATGTCTTACCCGTGCCTTTTCATGTATTCCCTATCCGAGCCTTTTGTAGTATTCCCCGAGCTCTTTCAAGTCTTACCCGTGACTTTTCTTGCCTTACCCGTGACTTTTCTTATCTTACCCGTGACTTTTCTTATCTTACCCGTGACTTTTACAGTCGTACCCGTGACTTTTCGTGTCTTACCCGTGACTTTTATAGTTTTACCCATGACTTTTCAAGTGTTCCCTTTCCGTGCATTTTCTACCTGTGCCTTTTCATGTGTTCCCTATCCGAGCCTTTTGTAGTATTCCCCGAGCTCTTTCAAGTATTTCCCGAGCCTTTTCAAATCTTCCCCGAGCCTTTTGAAGTATTCCCCGAGGCTTTTCTATATCCTCACCCGAGCATTTGTAAATGTAATATTTGAATATAGTTTGTACTTCTGGATTTTTATTAATGGTTTGTGATTATTAATTTGACAGCCTCATGAATCGGGTAAGAATAGTAATATCTTACAACGATCGATGGGAGCAGTTACCTGATGGAAGTCAGAGGTTCGTTGGATCTGATAACCGGGGAATGTATGTGTCCAAGAATATGACTTACGAAGAATTAGTGGCGATCGTACATACTATTGTGAACTATGATGTAAACAAATACAATGTTGATTTGTCATCAATATCAATCGTTCCTGGCAGTACGTGTCGCACATTTATAAGGAATGATGACGATGTCCAGTTTATACTAGGGGAAGATCGAGTGATCCCACAAGTATGTGTCAGTCTAACTGAGCGAACAGCTGGAGATGTGGTATGGAATGATATTCCTCCTTCTGAAAATACCCAACAATTAGGATCCGTTAGCGGTAGCAACCAAGTGTTCACCCAAAGGAGTGCCAGCGAAGGTGGGGGAAACATGTGTGGTGTCCCACAGGTTGCAGTCAACCATGCAGATGTAGTTGAACCTCAATTTGGTGATGTGTTTGGTTGTGGAATTGAGCAGTACGATGCGTAGTACAATGAACAGAACAATTACCCGAACCATGAGGTGGATAATGAGGCAAATAATGAACAAGTTGATGGTCTGCAAAATATGGATGAAGAGCCTGGACAAATGCAAACACGTGGTAGACGTGTACAAGGAGTTAGTTGCACTGCACCAGATATGCCTGGGACTTCCGAGGTCCGTTATAATGTGACATCATCTAATTCTGTTAATGCGACAACTTGGGTTATTTTGGGAACAGATTCATACTCGTTTGGTACGGGTAGAAGCAGCACCTTGGGAGCGCAAGAACCGAGAATCATGATTTATAAAGGTTAATTTTTTCTGAGTAAAAAGGATTTGAAGAGGCTAGTTGGCCATTTTGCGATGTTACAGAACTTTGAATGGAAGGTGAAAAGGTCCAATAAGACAACTTTACATCTGGTTTGCATCATTGACGAGTGTATCTGGAAATTAAGAGCGGTGAGGAGAGAAGAAGGGAGTTACTTTCAAGTCAGAAGTTTTGTCAACGAACACAGCTGTCCCTTGGAGGAGATTCACCGTCGCCACCGACAAGCTAGTGCAGTCACAATCGGAGAAGTCGTTGTACCTAGACTTCAACAAATCGATGGTCGTCTCATGCGTCCGAAGGACATAATCGGCGATATGAAAACAATGTATGGCAACCAAATCATGTACAGTAAGGCACATGATGCCCTGCAATATGCATTGTCATTGACCTATGGAACGCATGAAGAAAGTTTTCAACTGCTGCCATCTTTTGCATACGTTCTGGAACAGCAGAATCCTGGCACAATCACAGACTTACAGTGCGTAGACGATGGTAAATTCCTCTATTTTTTCATGTCGTTAGGGTCCTCAATTAGAGGTTTTCGGAGGTGTATACGTCCTGTGATTGCAGTTGATGGTACCCATTTGAAGGGAAGATTCGGGGGTACAATGTTTGTGACAACTGCACAAGATGGAAACGAACATGTGTATCCAATTGCTTTTGGGTACGGTGACTCAGAAAACAACCTTTCATGGGAGTGGTTTTTGGAATGTTTAAGGGGTGCCCTTGGTCATATAGATGATCTGGTTTTCATTTCCGATCGTCATCCAAGCATTGAAGCAGGGATTTCTAAAGTGTTCCCTTATGCAACCCATACCATATGTTGCTGGCATTTTGATGAAAATATGAAGAAGCGATTCCACAGAAAGGATGTTGCCGACATAATGGATAACGCTGCTAGGTCGTACAGTGAAATCCAGTATGATCGCCACATGGAGGAGTTACGTAAGCTGCACAAGGGTGCATACGATTATGCCATTGATGCCAGTCCACACAAGTGGTCCCGTGTTCACTGTCCCTAGAGAAGGTACAGGTTGATGACCACAAATGTTGCAGAGTGCATAAACTCATGCCTAAAATTCGCACGGCAACTGCCAATGATGACACTGGCAGAGTTCATTCGGAATATGCTACAAAAGTGGTTCCACGATCGTCATGTAAATGCATGGTCCATACGTCATCAATTGACCGATGCAACACATCTTGTGATCCTCAAACGTGTTCAGAAGTGCGGTTATATGACCGTAAATCCAGTTGATTGGAACATATTCTCCGTCAGACACAAGGGAAAACAGTGGACGA
The DNA here is from genome assembly GCA_008009225.1 of Acer yangbiense. Taxonomy (NCBI): domain Eukaryota; kingdom Viridiplantae; phylum Streptophyta; class Magnoliopsida; order Sapindales; family Sapindaceae; genus Acer; species Acer yangbiense. Next base: position 11,325,788 of record CM017764.1, read on the forward strand.
TTGACTTAGCCCGGAAGACATGCACATGCAACAAATTCCAAATGGACTTTTTACCATGTTCACACGCATTTGCAGCGGCAAGGTACATAACAAGTTACAGTTAACGCTTTATATTACCCAAACGTGAATCTCACTGTTTTCATTGTTACAGGGAGCGAAACGTGGATTTCACATCTCTGTGTGCGGACTACTACAAGAGGGAGACACTTATTGATGCATACTCGGTTCCTATTATGCTTGTTGGCCATCCTTCTTCATGGGTTGTGCCATCCGACATCGTAGCGCGGGTGGTTTTAAATCTAAAGACGAATAGACAATCAGGTCGCCCGATGGAGGGTCGACATCCATCATCTTCGGAGAGGACAACCACACAGTCGTGTAGAAGATGTGGACAACCAGGACATAATAGCAGGAGGTGTTCCAACCCGCCTATGGTTAATCAAGGTCCTAGCATAACTGTCCCCGAGGAATATCGTCGCAAGTGCAGCATTTGTCATTCAACTGGACACAACAAACAAACGTGTCCCCGGAAGGACTTTACCGTGGAATGAATCGAGTCGTTGAGGAAGGCGATCAAACATAACAAGGCAGTACAAGAGGAAGACGATTGATTTATGTTGAACTATTTTGATTTATTTTATGTTATAGTGTTCATAATTCGTTGTGTTGTTGTATTGTTTATGGATTTCAAAAATAATCGTGTTGAATTTAGTTCTTAAAAATAATCGTGTTGTTTAAATCGTGTTGGAGTTGAATGACTGATTCACTTAAATCGTGGGTGCTGGAATTGAATAAATTTATGAGAATAATTGAAAAAATAAATAAACATGACATGTACATCAACTGTATAACAGAGAACAACCCATATATACATCAGCTACACAACACTGTTGTGTAGCGAGTTGCAAAAAATCTCCATAGCCATCTTCTCCCTAATGGTGGCCATATCCTTTTCCGTCCAGTCGAACTCCCCCCTATTTGCCATCAAGTACTCTGCCAATCTCAAAGTACGGGCACCACAGTTACCGCTACAAATCACCAAATGAACAACCATTAGGCTGGAATTTTATTACAATATAGTGGGATAGAATAAAATCTTGAAACAGTCATACCCCTACTGCTGTTGGGGCACCCCATGTCTTCCGTCCAGGATGCTCATCCGAAAGGGACTCTTCGACAATTTGTATGTCACATCATCCTCTTTTCTGTATGTGTGAAACTGGACCTGATGCAACATCGAGGGAATAAACCAACGTAGGCACGCGACCTGCTTCATCCTGTAGTCTCATGTAACCTCCTGTCTGAACGGGTCTAACAGGAAGATCTTCCCCTCCCTAAGACTAATGCTGGCCAGTACCCAATGCAGCCGTCCAAGGTTGCAAGGCATCAGAACTTGTACATGTTTAAACATAGTCTTATGTGTGCGAAATTAAAACATAATATATTACATTTTATAACCATGTAATTGGAACTCTTACATAATCAACCTCGTGCCATGGCCGGGTTCCGATTGGGAGAATTCCTCGGACCGTCTTCAGGTCGTCATTAGGCCACGTGTGTTTTAGCAACTTCCAGTCTGCAGGGGGTTTGCCCATAACCCCACGACCAAAAATTTGTTTCCACTGAATTTCTAAGTATGACTGTACATAGAAAAATAACCGCAGCATTAGGTAACATATCAATGCACAAAGGAAAACCAGGAAATACCGAAACTTACTTAGAACTGTGAATCCAGTAAGTTGACCCTCTGACTATAGACAGAGGGGTATGCTCGCTGACGCTTCCGTAGAATCTTCAAGTACGTGTCGATGTGCTGACAATGTAAACATTTTATATTATTAGGAATCTACCATTACTCATACAAACTCATACAGACAATTAAAGTAATGAACATACCGATTCCTCTAACTTCATGAAGTTGGTCTGCAACCGTTGGAACCAAGTCACATCAACTGGTAAAGGTAGATCCACATCACGTCTGCATAATTGTTGAACAATTTAGACAACTAAGTAATAATATTAGAAGATTGTAAAATAAAGGCTTATACTTACGTTTCCCCTGTCACGTTCCTCTTGTAGGCTGTGTACGCTGCAATGTGGTCGGGATCTAACAAATCGTGGGGGTTGAATACATGCACCGATGTCGCTGGCCTTGTCCTCGATTTCTTCAGGTGACAGGGGCCTGTGTATGGGGACATCAACATCCAACCTGGCTTGCGAACACGCGGTACCGTAGGGGAAGTATGGTCCCCACCACTGGGCTCCACTAGGGGGGTGCGGTATGAAGAGGGACTCTGCCTTTGTCGATCGCTCTAAGGATGGACTCGGTGTGAGGAGGAACTCTCCCTCCGTATATCGGTATGAGGAGGGGTGCGCTGTCTGGATGAACTCTCCCTCCGTGCATCACTCTAAGGATGGCTGCGGTGTGAGGAAGAACTCTGCCTCCGTGTATTGCTCTGATGAAGGGTGTGCTGTATGGATGAACTCTCCCTCTGTGCATCGCTCTGAGGAATTAGGGGGGGGGGGGGGGGGGGGGGGGGGGGGGGCTGCGCTGTGATCTCTTCAAGGGTCGCACTGCACTAGGGTCGACGTCCGGAGGTGGGGTGAGCTGTAAGGACGAACTCTGTCCCAGTGGTAGCTCTGATCCAACAGGTGCCACCGGTTCCACCAGTTCCACCAGTCCTGTCTCTGAACCGGCAGTGCTGTCAGGTAAAACTGGAGAAGGTACCTGCTCCAATACTGCTTTCTCTATATCACTGGGTACCTCCTCTCGTTCTGTCGCAGCATGACCTTGCTGATCGGATACTCCCTCCGTAGTAGATGGCTGCCTATGTCTGCTCCCTGGGTTTGTCCTATCCTGACCAGTACCTGTCCTGCCTGTGGGACTAAAGTCTCCGTCCTGGTCATCGAATGGTCGGTCATCCGATGGTGGAACATCCATACGGGACTGCGACGTCGGACCCTGTAGCGCCCGGATCATATCCAACAACTCCTTATGCTGCGCATCTCGCATCTCATCACTCTTTCGGACAACATCCATCACATCGTCCCATACAGATCGGACTGCATCTATCACTGCAGCGATTTTACTGTCCCAGCCTTGAAAGGATTTCGCGCTTTGTTAGTACTAAAACCATTATGTCGATTGAAATTATATAATACGGTTTTAATATGTTTACGCACCTGTGGATCACCTCTTCGTGAATCACCTCCAGATGCAAGCATAGTGAATCGTACCCGCCTATGCCCACTGCCACCCTCAAGCCCTAAACCCTCCATATCACTATGTTCGGAATACGAAGCCTCCATATCATTGCGACAGGAAAACAGACCTTCCATATCACTGGGTTCAAAAAAAAGATGCTCCGTATTAGTGGGTCCTGCAGTCCTATGTCCTTCCGAATCCGGGAGGTCACCAGATATATCAAGGGCATCGGCATCGGCATCATACAGACTGCCTCCCAGGTCTATGCCTTCGTAGTACCGTTGAGCCTTCTCCTGAGCCGTCGGCACCAATTCAGGCCACACACACATCTGAAATCGGAGTTAGATAATTGTCATTGTATACATACTAATAACTATCAACATTAATAACATCAACACTTACCCTTTTTGTAAAAACACCATCCAGCTTTTTCGCCCAAGGTCGCTGACTCAATTCCCATTTCAGAATTTTTTTTGGGGGGGGGGGGGGGGGGTGGTAGCTCGATTACTCGGCGAGTCCCACATTCAGTATTGCCAAGCTCGGGGATAACCTCAAAGGCAAATATCTACGTAATAGAAAAGTACGATAAGGAGTAAATACAACAGTCATATAAAATAAACTAGAAATACAGTATGGATTCTATAAGTGCCTCACTTTTGATTGGCGTATTTCGTTGGCAAAATCACAATGGGGTTCTATATATAAGGATAGCTTAGAATGGAAGAAAACCTCATTGTGTGATCAAGAGCTTCAAGGAAGGTAGCTCTCTTGACTTAACTCTATTTTGAAGAGATGTAGTTGCACACACTCACATTATTTGCATGCTTTGTTGATTGCATTTTGTATTCCCAAAGCCTTGTCATACATTAGGCCTAGGAGTGCATTTTTTGCAAAGAGCGCTGTTCAAAGCGCTCTACAAGGCGCTGTACGAACAACGCCCCTCCAGACCTGGTTGGAAATTGCATTTTTAATGCATCAGGTCTGATGAAATTTGGGTAGGCGCTGTACGAGCGCTGTACGAAAGCGCTGTACGTACAGCGCCCATCCTTGGCCCGAGAGATCAGAATTCAGGCGCTGTTCAGGCGCTGTTCAAAAGCGCTGTTTTGAACAGCGCCCATGTTGAAGACCGTTTAGATTCCCAGGTAGGCGTTGTACAAGTCGCCCTACGAACATCGACCTGTACAGCGCCCAAGGCATTTTCAGGCCATTTTTTCAAAACGATGTCACTTCACTTGGATCCCATTTATATATGTCTTGATAGTCTTGGCTCGTTTTTTAGAGCAAAAATTACACTTTTGAGAGCATGATTGAGTATCTTCAAGCTAAGGTATCAAGACTTCATCTTTAAGCTTCCAAATCACAAAACCCTTCATCTTGCATCTTTCATTCATCATCTAGCATAATTCTAGGTTGATTTCATTTAGGGTTTTTAGTTTTGCTCACATGACTTGTATCTAGAACATCATTCTCGTATCTATATGTTCTTGCTTTACAAGATAACTTCTTTATCACTTGAATTGATTCAAGATTGCATCTTTATGACTTGACTTAGTTTCAAGATTGTTTATTGTGGTTTGTGAGTTGTTTTGTGATAGATTATGCATATAGGATTTTGGTTGCTTATTTAGTGTTGTTATATGTATGTCATTTAGTGATATGATATCTAGGAATGTCTAACATGTTCATCCATCCCTAGATAAGCTTGAATGTCTAACCTTGCATTTTTAAGCATCTTGAGTATTTCACATATTCACCTTAGGTTGTGCTATCTATTCACTTTAGAGACAAGTCTTGTATTTACCTCTTAGGTAGTTTGCAAGCAAGGGACTAGAGTCACTATTAAAGGCCCGCGGGTAGCAAAGACGGATTAGTAATTTTAGGTGTGATGTGGTCAACCTAAATTGTAATCGTATTTGCAAATAGTGGATTCGAGGTTCTCGTGTGGCGCACATAACAGCCCGTGGTTTTTCCCCGTGTGGGTTTCCACGTAAATATTGTGTGTCCTTTAATTTCCGCACTTATATGCTTGTTTTGTATATTGACTAGATTGGGGCATTTTCGTAAATTTGACTAATCTCGAAAATTGGGTAAAAATGTTTAAAATCTATTCACCCCCCCTCTAGATTACTTTAGGACACGTTTATATATATTTTCAATTGGTATCAAAGCGGGTTCCTTAACATAATTAGGAGATCCCTTGCTCTTGTTAGAGTTTATTGCATTTGTTTGCATCCTTGTGTGCGGTTAGCTTGTTTGTGTGCATTCATTTCATTCTATCCCCAAACACAATGAGTGGAAATGGAATGGGAGGTGAGGGTGTCTCTAGCACAAGACCCCCCTTGCTCACCGGGGTCAATTACGTTTCATGGAAGGGTAAAATGGAAGCTTATGTGAGTCAAATTCATGACCGGGCATGGATGGCGATTGAAGATGGATACACGCCACCTATGATGACTCCTACGGGAGGTGGAGAAGAAGTCCTCAAGCCGAAGGCACAATGGACTCCACAAGAGTTTGAGGCTTCAAAATGGAACAACAAAGCCATGCATGCAATCCTATATGCCATGGATGACAACCAATACAAGCTCATTCAAACTACAAGGATAGCAAAAGAAGCTTGGGACATATTAGAGACGGCTCATGAAGGAACCGATGTGGTTAAGGATTCCAAGCTCCAAGTTCTCCAAACACAATTTGAGACCATAAGAATGGAGGATGATGAGTGCTTCAATGACTTCCAAGTGAAGCTCATGGATATAGTGAACCAAAGTCACCAACTTGGTGATCCCTACTCAGATAGAAGAATCAAGCAAAAGATCATGAGGTCACTTCCAGAGAGGTTGAATCCAAAGTGACGGCATTGGAGGAAAATAGTGACTACTCAAGAATGAAACCAAGTGAAGTTATTGGAAGGCTCTTGGCCTATGAATCTAGGAAAGGTCCTACAACTACACCTCCAAAGAAACAAAAGAGTCTTGCCTTGAAGAGTGTCAAGGTTGAGAAGGATGAAGAAGACTCGGATGAAGAAATTGCTTTGATGGCAAAGAAGTTCAAGCAATTTATGAGATTTGAGAAGAGAGGGTTTGGCTCCAAAGGAAAGTTTGTAAAGAAGAAGGCTCCTTTCAAGAAAGTGGAGCAAGCTCAAGAGAAAGACCACAAGAAGGGTGTCCAATGCTATGAGTGTAGTGGGTTTGGTCACATTGCTCCAGAGTGTGCCAATTTGAAGAAGAAGAAAGGAAGAGCCATGGCGGTTACTTGGAGTGATAGTGATGACCTAGAAGATGAAGACAAGTCTTCGGATGATGAGGAAGACCAAGTTGCCAACTTCATTGCTTTCTCATCCTCTCATAATAGCAATGAAGTCATGAGTGATAAAGAAGAAGTAGATGAAAATGACTCAAATGGTGGGAGTAACTCCTCAACGTCAAATTTTGAGTTTGATGAAGAGATGGACTATGATGACTTCATGAGATTCTTTGAGAACTCAAGATTGAAGAAGAAAAAGGAGATACAAAAGTTGAAAGGGGAGAAGCTTGAGTTGACATCCAAAGTGACTCATTTGAGCAAGGAAATGAGTAAGGCAAAAGAGATAGAAGAAGGGTTGAAGATGGAGTTAGTCTTGGTCAAGAAAAGTGAACAAAGCTTGAGGAAAGAGCTCATGGAAGCAAAAGAGTTGATTGCTAAGATGACTTCCGGAACCGAGAAGCTTGACAAGATGCTATCTTGTGGGAAGAGTCCTAGTGACAAGAAGGGGTTAGGATATGTGGAAGAAATGGAAGCCACATCCTTGAAGAAGACAACTTTTGTCAAGAGCAATGAGGTTGATAATGCTCAAACCCCTCAACAATCAACCAAGTGGGTTGAAGTTGGTGAATCCTCTAAGCAAGCACAAGCAAGGATTCCAACAAGAGCTCCACCACAAGCTAGAGCTCCACAACCAAGACCTCCTCAACCTAGAGCTCCACAACCAAGACCCCCACAACCAAGACCTCCACAACAAAGGATCTCACAAGCTCAACATGGGGTCTTTCATGCTCAACCTATAAGACATGCCAACTTGGTTCAACCACAAAGGAGAGAGTTGCCTCAACATCCAATAGCAACTCAAAATAGAAGGAGGCCACAAATGTTTGCTCAAGGCTATGGTATGAATTCCTACTTTACTCCTACTTGCCATTTTTGTGGAATTGAAGGCCATATTAGGCCTAATTGCCTTAAGTATATTAAATTGTGTAGAAGAGAAAGTATGATTGAGAAAAATATGCTTAGAAGAGCCACAATGCATGCACCTAGGAATTTTAGAGCTAATGGACCAATGGCTCCTAGAAATGACCATGTTTCACCTAGGATAAGTAGACATGATGACTATTATTGCTATGTGGCCCAAGTTGCCTTAAAAGCAAATGCCTCTAACACTTAGTACCTTGATAGTGGGTGTTTTAGGCACATGAACGGAAACAAGAGTTTCTTTGAAACTCTTGTGATGGAGGATGGTGGGTTTGTCACCTTTGGTGATGGATCTAAGAAAAAAGTCATAGGGAAATGTAATATATCTATTCCCGGTTTACCCTCCTTGCCCAATGCTCTTATGTTGATGGCTTGCAAGCCAATCTCATTAGTATATCACACTTAAGTGATGAAGGGCTTTCGGTTATGTTTGGAAAAGTTGATTGCTCTATTCTTAAGGAAAATGGGCAAGTTTTGTTGAAAGGCAAGAGATCAAGTGACAATTGTTATTGTCTTGAGTCTAATCTCATCTCTGTAACTTGTCTACTAGTGAGCAAATTGAGGTGTGGCACCAAAGACTTGGCCATATGAACTATAGGGACTTGAAAGTCCTTGATAGGTTGAATGTTGTTAGGGCCTTCCCAAGTTTGGGAAAAAAGTTGAGGGAGTTTGTGGACCTTGTCAACAAGGAAAGTGTTGTATGCATAAATTCGCCAACCTGACACGTCATTAAAAAGAGTCAATAAAGATTGCCATGACCGGGTCAATGAAGGAAATGTGACAAGTCAATGTCAAAGTACCTCGAAACCAAAAAGGTCAAAAACATGCTCGCCGAAAATGGATATGTACTCGCCAAATCTAGATATATGGTCGCCGAAGAAACGAAACCCAGAAATAAATGTACTCGCTGCACCAGCATACTGGGCCTGAACCGACTCGACAGAAACACGGAAATAAACCCTACACTTTAGAAAACCCGTAACAGCAAGGAATCAAGGGGGGAAAAGGAGAAGACCTATCTGTATCCGCAGCAACGTGGGATTCCCAGGACAAATCTGAAAGGAAATCCTACCATGAGCAGGACTAAAATCAAGGGAAAACCCTAAATATCATGTATAAATAGAACCACCTATCCTAGGAGGAAAGGGGTCAGAAATTGAGGGAGAAGAGAGCAATTGTAAGAGAGATCTAAGCGTGTAACAAGGCAACAAAAACCTAGTATTATTTTCTGCCCTCAGGGGCGCCGTGGTTTTTTCCCATTCAAGGGTTTTCCACGTAAAATCCGTCTTTTGCATGCGTTCTTAATTTTCTTGTTTTATATTAAATTGATATAATTGTTGAGTGCGTGATAATCCAAATTTCACCGTCAACAATTGGCGCTAGAAGGAGGGGGCGGTCTTTGAACAAAAACTTCGAGGGACCCTTGCGAATCAAACAACATGAACAATGACAGCGACAGAGATGGTAACTCCAGCGGAGATCTAGTTGTTGAACCAACCACGCAGACGGGAGACAGGGCAGCGACAATCAAGGGGAACAATCAGCGGTAACACCCGGAACTAGGGCAGCTGATCCCGGGATTCTGCAGCACTTCCAAGCTGCATTGGTAAACTTAATCAGCGAAGCCAGCAAAATAGGACTTTCGCTCCCCATAGGGTTGGGGGTTTCATCTCCTTATGAGTTAACCACTCCTGGAATCCATCCACCCCGAAGGCTACGGTCAGAAGTTCACATTGCAATTCCCGATACTCAAGCAAGACAATCCACTGAGGAGACTCCCCAGGACCACACTGAGGACTTCGAGGGGAGAAAACAAAGGAAGGGAAAAGGTGTGATGAACGAAGAATCCAGGGAGGAACGAGACCAGGTGCGAACACATGGGGTCAATTCCAGCGATACGTACCAACGGAACCGGTGGAGACACCGTTCCATCTCATCTGAAGATAAGAGTCCTCGTCCACGAAGGGAATTACGATCCAAAAGAGCAAAGCGAAGAAGATCCGAGAGCACTGAAGATCGAAGAAGCCCGGGCGAGAGAGGCAATCATGGTAGAATGACAATCAAAAGTAGACTCGATCCAGCAGGAGAACCAACTGGTCAGCGAGATGTCACTCTGCAAGAGCTATCAAGAAAAGTTTCAGCAATGGCGCGAAGGTACGGTCGCAATGTATCTTCGGATGATGAGTCAGATAGCCCATTCATCGAAACCATTGCTCGCACCCAATTTCCAGACAGATTTAGGATGCCAACTATCGAGCAGTACAAGGAGAATAGGGATCCGAAGGAGCACGTTCGCCGATTCCGTAACATTATGGCCCAGTACTCATCCAACGATGGGCTGTTATGCCTCACCTTCCCGCAAACATTCGGCGACCTTGCATCTAGATGGTTTGGAAGACTTCCTCCCGGAAGTGTAAGCAGCTTCTCAAATCTCAGCAAAGCGTTCATAAGGCAATTTATGGGGAGTGTCCAGAGAAGAAAGTCACTCGCTCATCTGTCCAATTTGAAACAGGAACATAACGAGTCAATCAAGAAGTATCTAGCGAGATTTGGGAAGGAGGTGGCTCAAATTGAAGACGCCAGTGATGTAGCTGTAATCGCCGCATTCACCAATGGGTTACAAAGTGGGCGATTATCCTTTGACCTACGAAGGGAGAGACCAAAAACTTATGAGGAGATGATGGAAATAGCTGGCGACTACGCACTGGCAGAAGAAGAAGAAGTAGCGCAAGGGGGTAGCTATGTGCATGGACACAAGCCTGGCTCAAAACCGGACCATAAGGATGACAAAAAGACGCAGTCACGTGATCGCCAAAGAGATGAGAAGGGCCAAAAGGGACATTCGAGAGAAAGCAAAGGAAATCCTCGAGCCAGTAGGTTTCGAGGAAGGTACAACCATTACACCCCTTTGACCGGCGATCAAGAGGAGATACTTTCTATGGTGGAAGACAAAGGGCTCGCTAAATACCCTCGGCAGCAATCAGCAAATGCTAGGAGAGATACAACAAAGTACTGCCGATTCCATAAAGACCATGGGCATGAAACCTCAAAGTGTTTTCAGCTGCGCGATCACATTGAAAGTTTGATCAGAGATGGGCACCTGAAGGACTTTGCTCTGAAGGGAGACAAATATAGTGGTCGCTAGGATAGCCGCCAAGGAAACGTGCAGGAAAGAAAGACTCTAAGGAGAAACAGCCCTAGCGCCGCCATAAACACCATCTTTGGCGGACCTCATACTGGGAGAAGCAATCGAGAAAGGATGTCGGAAGTCCGGGATGTAATGTATGAAAGCAGAAGCATGGAGGTCAATTCTGTGCAAAGAAACCCCAAGAAGGGAAGAGAGGGACACGATCCTATAGTATTTACAGCAGAAGACTCAGATGGAATTGATGCAAAACCTAACGATGCAATCATCGTGGGGGTTCAAATAGCTCATAGGGATGTCCTTCGGGTGATGATTAATAATGGAAGTTCAGCTGATATTTTAAGTGCCAGAGTATACGATGAGTTGCGACTGGATAGGAAAGATCTTGAGCCTTTCCATGTACCGTTGAAATGTTTCGGTGGTGCAGAAGTAAGATCGTTAGGGACTGTGAAACTGCCAGTAAGGTTTGGTACAGCACCATGCCGGCGAACAATCCTGCTGGACTTTGTTGTAGTTGATATCCATAATTGGCCGTATAATACTTTACTTGGCCGACCATTCCTTAACAAAGCACGAGCTGTAACTTCAACCCATGCGCTGAAAATAAAGTTCCCTACAGAATTTGGTGTCGGAGAATTGAGAGGGTCACAGGAGATGGCTCGTCGCGCCAACCTATCAATCTTCAAAGATAAAACAGGGGTGGAAACCATGAACATATTCGAGATAGACAGTGAAGTACATGAGGAATCTCCGGAAAACTTCGAACTAGACCCAAGGGACAAAACGAGCAGAGAAAAAGAAGAGCCGACTGAGTCAGTTGTTCTAGATGAAGCGAAGCCAGATAAAACAGTAAAGATCGGGGTAAGACTGACTGAACGAATCAAGAAAGATGTGACAAGTTTATTGAAAGAATATAAAGAGATTTTCGCTTGGTGCCATGAAGACATGCCAGGGATTGACAGAAGCGTAATTTCACACAATTTGGCTGTGAATGAAACCTGCAAACCAGTCGTGCAGAAAAGGAGAAGTTTTAACCCAGAAAGAAGTGCAGCCATAAAAGAGGAGGTATCAAAGCTACTCGCCGCAAGGTCAATTAGAGAAGTTAAGTACCCGGAATGGGTGGCGAATGTGGTCCTGGTGAAAAAGAAGAACAATCAATGGAGGATGTGCATTGACTTCACCGATCTGAACAAAGCCTGCCCCAAGGATAGCTTCCCGCTACCAAGGATTGACCAGTTAGTCGATGCAACTGCCGGACATGAGACATTGAGCTTCATGGATGCATATTCAGGATACAACCAGATAAAGATGCACAAACCAGACGAGGAGAAGACAGCATTCACCACAGACCAGGGGTTGTATTGTTACACAGTCATGCCATTCGGCCTGAAGAACGCTGGAGCAACTTACCAGCGCTTAGTCAACAAAATGTTCGCCAGGCAAATAGGGAGAAATATGGAGGTTTACGTTGACGATATGCTGACAAAAAGCATCACAGCAGATAGACATGCAGATGACCTGAGGGAAACATTCGATGTGCTGGTCAAGTATGGAATGAAGTTGAACCCAGCAAAATGTGTATTCGGCGTACCATCTGGGAGGTTCCTCGGGTATCAAGTACACCAAAGAGGAATAGAAGTGAACCCTGAAAAAATCCAAGCATTAGCAAGAATGGTCTCGCCGAGAACTTTGAAGGACGTCCAAAAACTTACAGGGTGCCTAGCGTCACTGAACAGGTTCATAGCCAAGTCAACAGACCGATGCCTACCATTTTTCAAAGCTCTAAAGAAAGGAAAGGGAGTCGAATGGAATGAGGATTGTGAGAAAGCTTTCCAGGCCTTGAAAGACTACCTTGGACAGGCACCGCTGCTATCAAAACCAGAAACAGGAGAAACATTATACATATACTTGTCCATCTCTGAAGCAGCCACAAGTTCTGTGCTAGTAAGACAGGAAGATGGGATCCAGAAACCAGTATACTACACCAGCAAAGCACTGTTACCAGCCGAAACAAGGTATTCGCCGGCTGAAAAAATGGCACTCGCTCTAATAACAGCAGCAAGGAAGCTAAGGCCATATTTCCAGGCTCACAAAATCGGAGTGTACACCAACTGCCCACTGAAATTAATCCTGCAAAAACCAGAAGTATCCGGGCGATTAACAAAGTGGGCGATCGAATTGAGTGAATTCGATGTAGAGTATCTCCCAAGAACAGCAATTAAAGCCCAGGCAGTAGCAGACTTTGTAGCAGAATTCACCGAGCCAAGTATAGAGGTGGCGAGAATGATGGTGGAGCAAAATAAGAAAACATTCAAATGGCAACTTCGTGTTGATGGCTCGTCAAACACGCACGGCAACGGGGCAGGGGTAGTGGTGTCAACCCCAAAGGAGATTCAGTCGAATGTGCCTTGCGTTTTGACTTTAAAGCTACTAACAATCAAGCTGAATACGAGGCACTCATAGCAGGATTGAAAGTTTGCACAATCCTAGGAGCAGATGAGGTAGAAATATTCAGCGACTCTCAAGTCGTGGTCAATCAGGTGTTAGACGAGTACCAGGCGAGAGATGAAAGCATGATCACCTACCTGGAATTAGCAAAGGAACTTTTAGAAAGATTTAAAGAATACAGGATTGTTCACATCCCCCGAGAAGAAAATGAAAAGGCTGATGCCTTAGCCAAGTTGGCATCTGCCACAATCAACACCTGGCCCAAAAATATCTCTATGATCCACCTATCACAGCCGAGTATAGTTAAAACAAAGGAAGTTGGGGCAGTCTTTGGCGAAAGGGACAGCTGGATCACACCAATCAAAGAATATCTCGTTAATGATATACTTCCAAGTGACCCATTAGAAGCAAAGCGGCTGAAGTACAAAGCTACAAGATACTCAGTACTCAATGGAGAACTGTACAAAAGGGGGTACTCGAGGGCGCTGCAGAGATGTGTCGGACCTGAAGAAGCAGAAGGTATCCTGAGAAGCATACACAGCGGAAATTGTGGGAACCACGCAGGGGGTGCCAGCCTAGCCCACAAAACATTAAGGCAGGGTTTTTACTGGCCAACACTGTTCGCCGACTCCAAAAGGGTGGCAGCGAGATGTGAGGCGTGTCAGAAGATTTCCAATAACATCCGACAGCCACCTGAACTCTTGCAAAGTATTACCTCGCCTTGGCCATTCGCCATGTGGGGAATTGACTTGATCGGCCCAATGCCAACAGCAACTGGAGGAGCGAAACATGCCATAGTAGCAGTGGATTATTTTACAAAATGGGTAGAGGCTGAGCCGTTGGTACACATAACAGAAGCAAACACCATAAGCTTTGTGAAGAAAAACATCCTGTACAGATTCGGGATACCAAATACCATCATCACAGACAATGGGACCCAATTCGATGGCCAGAAATTCAGGGAGCTATGTGATAAGTATGGCATCAACAACTACTACGCCTCTCCAGCACATCCACAGACAAATGGCCAGACTGAGGCAGTGAACAAAATCATAAAACATAACTTAAAGGCTAAATTGGCAGCAAAAAAGGGTAGCTGGGGAGATGAATTACCACAGGTACTTTGGGCATACCGAACCACGGAAAGGAGTTCGACAGGCGAGACCCCATATTCCATGGCGTATGGAGCTGAGGCTGTCATCCCCGTGGAAACATCTTTTTCTTCACCTAGGGTACAACTTTTTCAGCCAGAAATCAACATTGATATGCTAAAGTGCGGCCTAGATGAGTTAGAAGAAAGAAGAGAGCGCGCGCAAATAAGGAATGCTGCGTACCAACAGAGGGTAGCTAGATATTACAACTCACATGTGCGTGAAAGAAGGTTCTCGCTGGGCGACTTAGTGCTGAAAAGGGTGAACCCAGGAACAAAAGACAAAGCTGCAGGGTCACTCGCGGACAAATGGGAAGGGCCTTATCAGATTACAGGCATAGCTGGCCACGGGGCATATCGCATCACTCGAGAAGGTTTCGGCGAACTACCCCGTCCATGCAATGCGCAGTACTTGAAGACATATTATCCTTAACTTGGGGGTTAAGTTAAGGATTTTCTGTGAGCCTTTTATTTTTTACTTAGAATAGTTTTCGTTTTAGCATTTTCTTTATGACAGTATTAACAAAGTTGCAGGAAGTATTCAATAAAGAGTAATTTATTACTGAAGAAATTATCGATTTTACTCGCCAAATACAAAAGGGCATTCGCCATCACACATTGCTATCATCACATAAAGATGAGTTTTATGCTCGCTGCAGCAAGAGCTAGTGAAGAATGACATCTAAAGTTATTGGCAATCGCCATCACGGGAAAACAGAATCCCTATGAACGAGTGAGCCAACTAAAAACAACAAGGGGAGACGTCCCAATAAAAAGCCAAAACTCAGCAATGGCAGCTGAACAAACAAAAAGTATATTAAAAACTCGGTGCATGGTCGGATAAATCCTGACAAACACTGAGTACGCCAAAATACAGCAATGGCAGCTGAATAAAAAATATATAAGATATGCTAAAAAACTTGGTGCATGGTCGGATACGTCCTGACAAGCACTGAGTATGCCAAAAATACAGCAAAGGCAGCTGAATAGAGATATAAAATATGCTGAAAAAACTTGGCAAAAAACTAAAAGCAAAGGCAGCTGAACAAAAAATAAAAGAATTTTATAACTTCTGTCATTTACAGTTGGAGGAACAAGAGAAATAAAAACCTACAGTCCTAGACAGTAAAGAAAGACCTAAAGCTCAACTAGCTGCAGGAGGACCCTCGCTGTCTTCCTCATCCTCCATCTCTTCTTCTGAAGGCCAGGTGACTTCCTCATCCCCTTCTGGCATAAACGGTTCGTAGTTCCTTCTGGCAACAGGACCCAAGTCAGGTTCAGCGCCAGAACCAGAAAAACTGCCTTTCCGACCCAAGTAGTAAGTATTGAAGGCACGCTTACTGGGGATCTCCAAATGCATGGGATGAGGTTCAGTCATATTATAACGGCAGTGGGCTCTCCATCGTGTTATCTGCTCTTTAATCGAGTCCACACCGGTGGCCATGTGCTGCTGAAGAGACATGTCGAAGCGCTTCAAAGCTTTTTCGTTCGAATGATCCTTCATGGCGAAGAACTTTTTCGCCTGCCTCATGCCTTTCTCAAACTCACGCAATAAAAGCGCATCATAGGCAGGGGATCTCTTGAAACGGTCAACCGCTTTAACCTCCAACACAGCCTTGAGGTCATTCAAAATAATTTCGTGTGAGGCTAACTGGTTGCGCAAGTCCAAAGCCTCACGCTCTGCTTTTTCCTTCGCCTCCTCAACTAGTCGCTCAGTCTCAAAACGTGCTGCGAGTGATTCTTGATTAGCAGAGAGTTGCTCTCGCAGCAAACGGATTTCCTCCTCAGCAGCACCTAGTTTCTCTTCAGCAGCCAGTTGAGCCGAAAGGTGCCCATCTACCGATTCTCTTAGCTGTGCAAGCTGTTGAACGTGGTTTTCCTCAGCCGAAAGCTTCTCAGCTTCCAAAAGAGAGGCTTGTTCTCGCAGGCGCCTCAAATCCCTCGATAAATAATTTCCTCGCCTGTAGTTATCAGCCAACTCAGACAGCATCTGAAAAGAAGAGAAAAACAGAAGTCAGGAAGCGCGCAAAACAAAAATACACAAGTACAGCGAGAGGCTCACCAGAGAATGGCAGTTGAAAAAGAACTCCATTTTCCTGTTGCAGGATCCCTTCTTCATCTGCTCCCAACTCTCACCAACATAAACATCGTTGTTCATTATATGAGAACAAATCTCAGCAGCCGTGAAATCTGAGAGGGAGACAGACTCAACTCCCTCACCAGCTTCAGTTGGATCAGTGGGAGGATCTCCGTGAGCAACACCAGAACCGGATGCAGAAGCCCCATCCTGTCTGGACGACCCCGGTCTATAGCTGGCCCTTGTCGACCAGATGACCCAGGCTGACCAACAAAAGAAGTATCCGGCTCATTCACGGCCGCCGGAAGAGGAGTCGCACCAGTTGGGGAAATGGTAGGAGCGCCAAAATTGTTTACCCCCTCCGGAAGAGGAGACTCAGCTAAGACTGGTTCCTCGGCAGAAGCCCCGGGGGCAGCAGTTTCAGTGGGAGTCTCAGCGATCATAGGCTCTTCAGCGACCTCCTCATCTGAAGAAACAACGTATTACACGACCCTTGACGCCCGCTTTAAGGGCCGTGCAGCATGTTCAGGTGTACTCCCTGCTGGGCGTTTTCCTCTGCCAGTTCTAGGGGCAAGATCGCTTGTTGGATCGAGAGGAACCTCAGGGACATCAGCGTCAAAAGTAGGAATATCACTGACTCCCCTGAAGCACCAACCTTTTCTTTACCCTTACGACTGGGGGTAGCTGCGGCAGCAGCAGTCGCCGCAGTAGTCGCAGCAGCAGGTGCAGTGGGAGTATTCGCAGCAGCTTCTGTGCGCATTGATGGCCGCCCTGACTTGACGCCTCCCACTAAAATCTCCTCCGCATCCTCGGTGTCGGAGGAATCATCACCATCCGGGCTGGCAATCCCTTCCTTGGCCAAACCAGCAGCATGCCTTTTACTGGCGGCCTCGGAATTCTTCACCGCCCTGGCTTGCAAGTCGCAAACGGTGTCAAAATCGTACACTGCAAGAAAAATAAACAAAGTGTCAACTAACAGAATAAAATGAAACAGTAAAACAGAGAATGGAATGGACAAAGACTTACAGCGAGGAAGCCTTGCATGTAGGCGTGTGAAAATCCCCTCGGAAATCATTTTTTCCTCATCCAAGAGGAAGGACCTATCCCTTTCTCTCAAAGGGAGGACAGCTGCTGCGGCGAGGTGAGAAATCTCTCTATCTAGTAAAACAGGGGCCGCCTTCAACCAAGTTTCAGGCGATGCGAAGTGCCTGGGAACCTTCTTCGCCGAGAAATTGTGGGGACTACTGGCAGGCACATCACGACCCCACTCGCCACCAACGAAAAACCAGCTGTTCTTCCACCTCTTGTTCGAAGTGGGAAAGCCCCAGATGAACTCCTTTTTCTTCTCATCGCCGGAGATTTCTACTTGGCCGGGGTTCGCCACACCCTCAGGGATCCAGCTCTCCACGCGCGAAGAGATAAGGAAATACGTACCACCATGGCCCGCCTGCCTTAGCGTATAAAAATGGCGGATTTCACGAGGAGTAGGGGGCCCGTAACCCTTCAACTTCCATATAAGGCACAGGCACATCAATATTCTATAGCTATTTGGAGCGAGCTGTGCCGGTGCAATTTGAGCCTCCGCAAGAAATCTGGCGATGAAAGGCTGAAGAGGGAGAGTTACCCCACAGCTAAGCATGGCCCCGTAAATAGCGACTGCATTTTCGGGAGGATTCCACACAGCCCGGTCGCCAGGTAACATAAGATTCACTGAGTCCGGCAGGTCAAAACGACTCTTGTATTTGCGAAGCTCAACCTCGCCGACCACATTTACCTCCGTATCAAAAGAACACGGACGGTTTGGCGAGAAGCGTAGCCTATCCCTCTGATGGTCTTCAACATCAGAGTCAACAATCGTCTGCGCATCCAGCAGAGATTCACGTGGAACCCTAGAAGCGCGTCGTCTACTGCTTGTTGGTCTAGAAGATTTCGGCATTGTTGGAAGACCGCTGTTAGAAGATGAATGAGAGATGTTAGGGATAAAAACATCTTCAGAAGACGGAACATAAACAGAAATTGGGACCGAAGAATCCGGATGAAAATTACGAATCAGAGATTCGATTTTGTCCGCAGTACTTTTATCACCAAGCTCCATGGCTTGCATCATCCGATTAAAAAGAGAAGAGCGTAAAGAAGGGTCCATAAGAACTCACCAGAAAACCCTAGATTCATGAAATGTTCGTAGAGAGGCAGGAATAATCGATTCCTGTGAACCGTCTGATAATAGAAAGCACAGGGAAAGGACTGTAGCAAGTACTTGAAGGAATAAGGCAGATAAAAACGAAGAATCAAACTGCTCTTTTCTGCTCTGAGAAAACCAGTGGAGAAATAAATAGAAAGAATGAAATGGAGAAAAGGAAACGATCAGGCTTTAAAAAGAGGGAGTTTCAAAATTCAAAAAAGAAAATCAAGTAAAAGGATATGCAATTAATGAGAATGACAGCCACAGTGACCAGCCGCAATAGTCACCATCAGAAAACAGACATGTGGCATCTCGGGGAAAGCCAAGCGATCAAAATGTCTCTTCATCTGTCAGGTAAGTGGAAGCGTCAGCAATTATGTGGACCAAGTTGAAAGCTTACACCGGAAGAATCAATTAATCAATAAAGCACGTGACGAAAAGGAAAGAGGGGGTTATTACAAAATGCGTCGAAATCTTGTAAGTATAAATATAAATACTACTTGCAGAGACAAACGAAGCAAGAAGAACAAATCATTCGCCCAGCTCGGAATATTTATGGGGGTATTGTTGTATGCATAAATTCGCCAACCTGACACGTCATCAAAAAGAGTCAATAAAGATTGCCACGACCGGGTCAATGAAGGAAATGTGACAAGTCAATATCAAAGTACCTCGAAACCAAAAAGGTCAAAAACATGCTCGCCGAAAATGGATATGTACTCGCCAAATCTAGATATATGGTCGCCGAAGAAACGAAACCCAGAAATAAATGTACTCGCTGCACCAGCATACTGGGCCTAAACCGACTCGGCAGAAACACGGAAATAAACCCTACACTTTAGAAAACCCGTAACAGCAAGGAATCAAGGGGGGAAAAGGAGAAGACCTATCTGTATCCGCAGCAACGTGGGATTCCCAGGACAAATCTGAAAGGAAATCCTACCATGAGCAGGACTAAAATCAAGGGAAAACCCTAAATATCATGTATAAATAGAACCACCTATCCCAGGAGGAAAGGGGTCAGAAATTGAGGGAGAAGAGAGCAATTGTAAGAGAGATCTAAGCGTGTAACAAGGCAACGAAAACCTAGTATTATTTTTCTGCCCTCAGGGGCACCGTGGTTTTTTCCCATTCAAGGGTTTTCCACGTAAAATCCGTCTTTTGCATGCGTTCTTAATTTTCTTGTTTTATATTAAATTGATATAATTGTTGAGTGCGTGGTAATCCAAATTTCACCGTCAACAGAAAGCAAACTAAGAGTGTGCACAAAAAAGGCAAATACCTCTCCATCAAAGAGCCATTGGAGCTCATCCATATGGACCTTATGGGTCCCATTCAAACCGAAAGTTTAGGTGGTAGAAGGTACATTCTTGTTGTTGTTGATGACTTCTCTAGGTTTACTTGGACTTACTTCCTTAGAGAAAAGTCCGAAGCCTTTGAGAAATTCAAAATGCTTTGTGTCAAAATTCAAAATGAGAAAACTTCTCACATTAAAAGCATTAAGAAAATTAGAAGTGATCATGGGAAAGAATTTGAAAATGCTAAGTTTGAAAATTTTTGCAATAGCTTAGGCATTTCCCATGAATTTTCGGCCCCTAGGACTCCTCAACAAAATGGTGTAGTTGAGAGGAAGAATAGAGTCCTCCAAGAGATGACCCGTGTGATGTTGCTTAGCAACAAAGTCCTAGAAATCTTTGGGCCGAAGCCATCAATACGGCTTGCTATATAGGGAATAGAGTTTTCCTTAGGCCCGGGACTAAACAAACATCCTATGAGTTATGGAAGGGTAGAAAACCCAATGTGAGCTACTTCCACATCTTTGGGAGTAAGTGCTATATACTAAATGACCGGAATCAACTTGGCAAGTTTGATGCCAAGAGTGATGAGGGTATTTTCATTGGGTATGCACTTAATAGCAAGGCCTATAGAGTTTTTAATCTAAAGACTCAAAGTGTTATGGAATCATCAAATGTTATCTTTGAAGATTGTAGGCCCAAACATGATGACCATGAGGAGGATGTTTGTGAGGTGAATGACCTTTCTTTGAAGGAAAGTGGTGAGACTTCTAGTGGTGTGAAGTCAAACCAAGATGAAGAGGATGATTTGCCTCTTAATAGAGTTCCCCATTTGGACTCTAATGAACCCGCTCATTGGGTTAGAAAGCTCCATGATAAGGATGATATCATTGGAGAAGTTAGAGAGGGTGTTAGGACTAGGCATCAAATAGCTAATCAAATTAGTTACACTTGTTACACCTCTCAAATAGAACCCAAAAAGGTTGATAAAGCCTTGGAAGATGAGTTTTGGGTTCTTGCCATGCAAGAAGAGCTAAACCAATTTGAGAGAAATGAGGTTTGGACTCTTGTTCCTAGACCCAAAAACACCAATGTCATAGGAACTAAATGGGTGTTTAGGAATAAATCCGATGAGGATGGCAACATTGTGCGAAACAAGGCAAGGCTTGTTGCACAAGGATACTCTAAAATTGAGGGTATTGACTTTGAGGAGACTTTTGCTCCCGTTGCCCGTCTTGAGTCCATAAGGCTTCTCTTATCCATTTCTTGCGTGTACAAGTTCAAGTTACACCAAATGGATGTCAAGAGTGCCTTCCTCAATGGCTTATTGCATGAGGAAGTGTTTGTTGAGCAACCCAAGGGGTTTGTGGATCCACACCGCCCCTCTCATGTCTATTGCCTCAAGAAGGCTCTATATGGGTTGAAACAAGCACCGAGAGCTTGGTATGAGCGCCTCACTCTTTATCTTGTTGACAATGGCTACTCAAGAGGTAGTGTTGACAAGACTTTGTTCATCAAGTGCACTAAAGATGAGCTATTCATAGCTCAAATTTATGTTGATGACATTGTATTTGGTTCCACTAACCAATCCAAAGTTAGACAATTTGTTGATGTCATGTCTCATGAGTTTGAAATGAGCATGGTTGGTGAACTAAATTATTTCCTAGGCTTGCAAATCAAGCAAATGCATGATGGGATCTTCATATCCCAAGCTAAGTATGCTAAGAGCCTAGTGAAAAAGTTTGGCCTTGAGAATGCCAAACATTGTGACACACCCATGAGCACCACCTTGAAACTTAGCAAAGATGCTAGTGGAAAAGATGTGGAACAAAGTCTATATCGTGGCATGATAGGTAGCTTGCTTTACTTGACCGCAAGTAGGCCCGATATTTGTTTTAGTGTGGGTGTTTGTGCTAGGTACCAAGCTAATCCCAAAGAATCTCACCTTATTGTGGTGAAGAGGATCACTCAGTTTGTGAATGGTACTTCAAATAATGGGATTTGGTACTCTTTTGACACTAATCTAAGTCTTGTTGGATTTAGTGATGCTGATTGGGTGGTGAAATTGTGATGATAGGAAGAGTACATCGGGCGGTTGCTTCTTCCTTGGGAACAATTTGGTCTCTTGGTTTTGCAAGAAGCAAAACTCAATTTCCCTATCCACGGCCGAGGCGGAATATATTGCCGCCGGTAGTGCTTGCACTCAATTGATGTGGATGAAACAAATGCTAGCCGATTATGGCTTGGAGCAAAGTACTCTTACTTTATTTTGTGATAATATGAGTGCCATTAACATCTCTAAGAATCTCGTCCAACATTCTAGGACAAAGCACATTGACATTAGACACCATTTCATAAGAGAGCTAGTTGAGAGCAAAACCATTGCATTGGAACATGTGGGAACAAATGACCAACTAGCGGATTTGTTTACAAAGCCTTTAGACACCATTAGATTTGGGAACCTTAGCAAGTCTATTGGGATTTGCCAATTGGGTTGATTTGGTGTGTCTTGATCCCATATGGGGAGCTCAAGCAAAGAGAGCAGTTGCATGATCATGCATTGTGCCACATTGATATATTTTATGCCTCTTAGTTAATTGCTTGAGATGATTGGTTGTACTTACTTATATGTTTTTTCTTAATAAGTGTGCTACATTGCCTTGCTTGCAATCCATGTCATATTTATGCTCAAACATGCATTTTTGGAATAGGAGATGTACTTTGGAAGTACTTTTGAATGACCTTTAATTAATCTCCATGACATGATAATTCCTTTTAAATGACATGCTTAAGTTGAAAAGTATGAGATGAAAATGTGAAATGTTTGATTGCAAATGTTAAATGCAAATACGTGTGCAAAAGCAATATTGAGACTTAAATCAAAAGGATCTTAATATCCAAAGTCTCTCTTTCTTTATTTGTAGAACAAGGCTACTATCATACGGATATCTCACCCGGAAAAATCAAATATGGTGCAAAGTCGCTCATGTCTTGTTTTGCCTATAAAGTTGGATATAGTTGCTTTTTTTTTGAAATACTAAAATTCTATATCCTTGCTTTTTCCATGACAAAGGGTGAAATTGGTTTGAATTCTATTGGAAACCTTTGTTGTTTGCTTTGCCAAATACCATTGTTTTGGTCTTAGATGCAACATGTCTTGCATGCAAAGCATTATTGTCACACATTTTTCATAAAATAAAACTCCTTGAATCTCTCTTACTTGATTGAGGTGCATAAAATTGCCTATTTGATTGCATATGTGTTCGTGCTACAAGCTCTCCTTGCTAATGCTTACCCATTAGAGGAGACTCCCTTTGCCTATCTCATGACAAAAAGGGGGAGTAAGGTTTAGGGGTATTTGTGCTTCTAGGCATTGCATTTAGGGGGAGTTGAGAGTGATTAACCCATGATGGGAGATGATTGCATTTATGGGGAGTTGCATTGCATTACATTGCTTGTTTGATTCCTTTTTGAAAAGGCATTTCTTTTGTCATTAGCATCTCTCACACACTTGTTCTTGGAAGGTATTTTTCTTGTTGATTGTGTGTAGGTTGGATTTTTTCTACAAGCTTGGAATTGACTTGAAGATGTTCAAGACTTAGACTAGGAGCTTTATTGTAATGTAGAAAATTTTTGTTGACCAATCTTTTGTTTTGTGAGGTTGCTATGTGAGTGGTGATTTTGTCACGAAATAGCCAAAGAGAGAGATTGTAAGTGCCTCACTTTTGATTGGCGTATTTCATTGGCAAAATCACAATGGGGTTCTATATATAAGGATAGCTTAGAATGGAAGAAAACCTCATTGTGTGATCAAGAGCTTCAAGGAATGTAGCTCTCTTGACTTAACTCTATTTTGAAGAGATGTAGTTGCACACACTCACATTATTTGCATGCTTTGTTGATTGCATTTTGTATTCCCAAAGCCTTGTCATGCATTAGGTCTAGGAGTACATTTGTTGCAAAGGGCGCTGTTCAAAGCGCTCTACAAGGCGCTGTTCAAACAGCGCCCCTTCAGACCTGATGAGAATGGGTCATTTTTTTGCATCAGACCTGATGCATTTTTGTGTAGGCACTGTACGAAAGTACAGAGCCCTTCCTTGGCCGAGCAGATCAGAATTCCGGCGTTGTTCAAAAGCGCTATTCTGAACAGCGCCCATGTAGAAGACCTTTCATCTTCTTCTGAAGGCGTTGTTCAAGTCGCTCTACGTACATCGACCTGTACAGCGCCCAAGGCATTTTCAGGCCATTTTTCAAAACGATGTCACTTCACTTGGATCCCATTTATATATGTCTTGATAGTCTTGGCTCGTTTTCTAGAGCAAAAATTACACTTTTGAGAGCATGATTGAGTATCTTCAAGCTAAGGTATCAAGACTTCATCTTTAAGCTTCCAAATCACAAAACCCTTCATCTTGCATCTTTCATTCTTCATCTAGCATAATTCTAGGTTGATTTCATTTAGGGTTTTTAGTTTTGCTCACATGACTTGTATCTAGAACATCATTCTCATATCTATATGTTCTTGCTTTACAAGATAGCTTCTTTATCACTTGAATTGATTCAAGATTGCATCTTTATGACTTGACTTAGTTTCAAGATTGTTTTATTGTGGTTTGTGAGTTGTTTTGTGATAGATTATGCATATAGGATTTTGGTTGCTTATTTAGTGTTGTTATATGCATGTCATCTAGTGATATGATATCTAGGAATGGCTAACATGTTCATCCATCCCTAGATAAGCTTGAATGTCTAACCTTGCATTTTTAAGCATCTTGAGTATTTCACATATTCAACTTAGGTTGTGCTATCTCTTCACTTTAGAGACAAGTCTTGTATTTACCTCTTAGGTAGTTTGCAAGCAAGGGACTAGAGTCACTATTAAAGGCCCGCGGGTAGCAAAGACGGATTAGTAATTTTATGTGTGATGTGGTCAACCTAAATTGTAATCGTATTTGCAAATAGTGGATTCGAGGTTCTCGTGTGGCGCACATAACAGCCCGTGGTTTTTCCCCGTGTGGATTTCCACGTAAATATTGTGTGTCCTTTAATTTCCGCACTTATATGCTTGTTTTGTATATTGACTAGATTGGGGCATTTTCGTAAATTTGACTAATCTCGAAAATTGGGTAAAAATGTTTAAAATCTATTCACCCCCCCTCTAGATTACTTTAGGACAAGTTTATATATATTTTCAGATTCAAATTCAAAATTCTCACCAACAGTGCATGCGGTAGACCGTATATGTTGTACGTCAACTCGATGTTCTGTACGTCAAGGTCCTCGCCCTCTTCTTGTCTTTTATGTGCCAACCGCTTTCGTGGACCATCTAACGCCCGCTTGAAACCAGAAATAGACCGCCTATACACATGTGCGCCTCACAGGAACGAATCAAAAGCGTCCAGGTCCTCGACTAGGCGAAACTGCCATTCTGAAACTTTATCTCTCTCGTCGAACCCCATAAGTATTCGGTTCTGCATAAACAATATGCAAAGCTTCACCGCATTGTACTGCTTTTCAAAAATACCAGTCCGCAGCACCGCTCTCAACTTTTCAATCTCGACTTCATGTCCCCGAAAGTACCGCTCGTGTATGCCATTCTCTACCATATCATACCTCGTCGTGTCGGGATTGACTCCAAACTTTAAACCGATGATTAGACAGAACTCAACCTTCGAGAACCGGACAGTATGCTTACCTAACAAAAATCTCATCTCTTCTTCCGGCCTATCATGATGCAACTCGCGCAAAAGTAACCGATGGACAATCCCACCCGAAAAATTATTCTCACGATGCATCTGAAGGAAATGACCAAAACACGATTCAGTATACCGACATCGGTCTTCGATCTTCAGATCTTCAGGTACACTGTTAAGTGCGTTGTCAATATATTGAAGGTCATCGAAATGGTCATGACGAGTAATTTTTCCCTTGAACCAATCTTCCTCTGGGGTTTTTAAAAAATCCTTTGGGTCATTCCTCATCTGCATATTCATAGAAAAAAAGCATATAAGTTCATGAAAAGGCTCAAACAAAAACACTGGACCACTAAATTAAAAGTCACGGGAAGTGTATTAAAAGTCACGGGAAATGTATCAAAAGTCACGGGAAGTGTATCAAAAGTCACGGGACACTTATCAAAAGTCACGGTACACTTATCAAAAGTGAAAAGTCACAGGACACTACAAGTCACGGGAAGTGTATTAAAAGTCACGGGAAGTGTATTAAAAGTCACGGGGAAGTGTATCAAAAGTCACGGGACACTTATCAAAAGTCAAAAGTCACGGGACACTTATCAAAAGTCATGGTACACTTATCAAAAGTGAAAAGTCACAGGACACTATACAAAAGTCACGGGACACTTATCAAAACTCACGGGACACTATACAACAGTCACGGGACACTTATTAAAAGTCAAAAGTCAAAAGTCACGGGACACTATTCAAAAGTCACGGAACACCATACAAAAGTCACGGGACACTTATCAAAACTCACGGGACATTTATCAAAACTCAAAAGTCACGGCATGCTTATCAAAAGTCACGGGACACTTATCAAAAGTCACGGCAACAGTTCCAAAAGTCACGGAAACCTAGAAATTCATCGTCTTCAAAACAACTTTTTTCTGAAACTAAAACCCTAACCTAATCTAACCTCATCATACAAACATAATCAACAACTAATCTACAAATTATGACATCAAACATCAAACATCAAAACACATGAAATTATCAACATCAAAAACGCGTGGGAAACAAGAACTAACCCGTGTCTTTTTAGATCGCCGGTGACTTCTCGTCGATGCCATTACTGTAGCGCCGTCGCCGGTGGTTCGCTGTTCACTTTCCGTCAACTTTAGGACTGTTGTACCATCGGTTCTGCTCTCTCAAACTCTTTCTCTCACCGTTTGAAAAATACACAAACAGACAAAAATAAGGGTACTTTTGTCTGGTCACCCAAATAGGTGCCTTTTAAACTTAGATTAGTAAAATGGTGACAGTTTCCCAAAAAGCGCCCCAAATAGTGACATTTAAATTTTGAACCCTATAACATTGTGATTCCGTTTCGGAAATGGGTCTAGTATACTTACCTCTTAGCAAACCAAATTAGAGCAATTGCCCACAAAGGTAATAATCCAATCCTTAACCTAAAATCATATAATCATACAAATATCAGAGTCTAATTCATATCTATGACTAGAATAATGTCTGACATATCGCTTCACAAACCGAAATCCTAGTACTAGAACTAACCAGTGTTGTTTTGAAAACCGTATGGTGTCCATTGTAAGATTTTTACTTTATTATGCACATACTGAAAAATTCTAAACTTTTGCAAAAATACTTTACACAAACATATCTATTGATATAAAAATTTCAGAATTTAATAAAATCCGTAAGTACCTTCAAATATTTTAAGTTTTGTAGTATTCAAGGCTGTCTGATAATAGACAGTCCCGAACACTACTTGCCATTTGAATTTTTAAAAATTCTAAAAAGGTTGAATTGACATGAAACTTCACCAAAACGTAAATAACCCATATATGGTTTGAAAATAAAAAGTTTCAAAGCTAAATCATTCAAATAAATGCTTTTAAAGTATTTATACTTTTGGTTACTAGAATGTGTTTAATACTGGACAGATTATAGTACCCGTTTTTGAAAATTCATAACCAATTTAATAAAACCCTAAAAATATTGAAATAAATTCGGAAACCCCTTTTAACATGTTGTTAAACATCTGTAAAAAATTTCAAAAATTTTAAACAAGTATTACACAGCGAAAAATATTTTCGAAGTCAGACCAAGTTATAAAAAAACCGATATTTTCAGAAATACTGTTTCAAACTCAAAAATTCATAAAAAATACAATACTTATTATTTTGAAACGAAACAAATTTCTTTGGAACCCTAGGTAGTCTAGTTCAAAATCTCAAAACAAAAATCACAAAAACATCTAGATAAATTAACTATAAATTTCGTAAAAAATTGGTCAGCCCTAAATACTTTGATATCAGAAGATAGGAACTCAGAAATCACTATATTAAACTTCTAGGGTTACTACCCAATCAAAACCCTAATATTGATTCCTCTAAACGTTTAAGTAATAAAGAAAAACAAATAAAGCGAAGAGAAACACACCTTGAAAAAAAAAAACGCTTTTCTTCTTCTTGCTTGCAAACAAGTTCTTGTTAAAAAGTATGGGAGTTTTTTTTTTCTTTTTTCTTTCTTCTTTCTTTTTTCTCTCACTTGCCGTTCCAAGCTTTTTAGGGCTTTGTAATTTTTTCTTCTTCTTATGAACGTAAAAGAGAGGATAAGAGTCTCTTAAATTAAAGTGTTTTAAAACAAATAGGATTCCTAAATCAAAATCAGAATCCTATCTTTTTATTATTATTGTTACTAATAATATCTTTTAAAATAAAGAGTTATTTTAGGAACAAAAACACATATTAAATTCTAATTTATTATTTTAAAACTTTAACCCCCATAAACAATATAATTTATAAAAACATAAGTGTTCTTTTTTTTTTAAAACTTAAACGCTTAGGGAAACTTATAGAGTTACAGGCTAAAATTAAAATATGGGTCTTACATTGTCAATAAAAGGTGCACAGAAAAAGATTAAGAGATGTTTAAGATTACCCTAATCTCCATTGCGATAACAAAATTTTTCATTTCTTTTTCTCTAGGAGGGTTCGATACAGACAATGCAAACATTGTAGACAATTTTCTCAGTTTGGAGCTATTTGGCACTACTGAAGATTTTCTTAAACCTCACACTAATCAATCATCAAGTCAAGCAAGATCATGTATCAATTTCTTTTGCCAATTCTAAAGTCACCATATAGATATGTTCACAAGGAAAGTTGACAAATATTCAAGAACCTGGAATAATCATCAAAAAATTTGTCATCAATTGTTATCACCTTCTCATCACTGTCACTGCCATGAGATATATCTGCAAAACTTCAATATAACATAGACTTAGAATCTTAAAACTCAAATCTAACCGCAGCACTAGGTAGAAGTAATGGAAGTGCTCTAGATTGCGTTTAAATTTAATTCAAAAACACACAGCTGGTGTGTTCATGACCAATGTCTTCCATAATGAACTTAACTATGACCACTATAAAGCTTGAAATCAGTTACGGTGAAATGATAAAATCAAATCAATAGCTACATGGCTATAGTTATAGAGAGAACACATGAACCAAAATAAGAATATTCAGATACAAAATACCAGACTCCAGTCTCATTCCAAAGTATATTGTACAAGTCAAGCGATTATCATATATCATCTCTTCCCGTTGATTTCCAAGCCTCACAGTCAAATGCAAGTAAGGGCTTGTTATATACTTTGGGGGCCAAGAACAAATAGAATCCAAACAATAAAAATTAAGGTCTGAATCTCCTAATGATCAAACAAATTAGGTTAACTATGACTAATAAATGAGAACAATGCAAATAAGTTGATCATGAAAAAATATTGAAGTAATTGGAATTTGGTATTATTAACCAATTTCAATAAAATAAAATGCATAAATCCAACCACCCTCAAATAGAGAGCATAGAATCAATAGATTTGAACGGTTGAAATGCTACAATTGCTGGGAAAACTATAGCTATTCATATTCAGAGCCTCAAGGAAGGTCCTTCCTCTGATAGATATTCAACAATTGAGGCACAATGTCATTATATTTTGTCACAAACTTATCCAAAAATTGCTTCTCAATCAGCTTAGTAATGGGGCATAAGCTCATATTCTCCTTAACCAACCCCTTTGACTGCAATGTTTTAATGACCAAACACCTTGGAATTATCCTCTTTTCGAGATTCATAAGTAAAATATTTGGGTATGTGACGATGTCTCTGGTCTTCCATCCCATCTTATTCACAAGAAAATCAATTGTAGTCACTATTTTGTTTTCAGATCCAGTAATACAATTGGGACATCTTCTAAATGCCAAGCTAAATTCATCATCAGACCATCCACACCTCTTGAAGACATCCAATTTGCTTTCCCAAGTTGACTGACTCATTGCAGCAAATGAGTGCACTGCTTGGATAAATCTCCATCTTTCAGGATTGAAACCCATTCCAATAGCCTTCTTGACGTTTTCATCAAACTGATCGCTTCTTTGGAGGACTATGCAGCTGTAACATGATAAAATCGTTGGGAAAAAGGATTCAGGAACTCCAAGTTCTCTCAAGATTGCAAATTTGGGAGACGCTCTTTTTTGTGTATCTTGCTGAAAGATCCACGACTTTTTCCTAAATGCTTTGACAACCTTTTCATCATTGAGAAACACGCTTTTGAGGAACTTATAGTTAGGAATAAGTTGATTCTCCAAACTCTGTGTCAAAATAGCAGGAGTTGAAGAGCAAACACTTGCAAGTTCAGCATCTGTGATTCCAATAGACTTAAAAAACTCAAACTTCGGCAAAATTGACCTCTCAGGATGCGCTAGAAGTAAACTAGGACGCAGTTTTACAAGTTTGGAGATGTGGGTATTGGTGAATCCATGGTTTTTAAGAATCCTAAGGACTGAGTCTGGCTGTTCTGAAGATTTAAGTTCTACTTTGTCGGAGACATATTTCGCCATTTCTGGAGACAACCCACATGAGTTTATGAGGTAAGACACCGTAAATGAGCATTCTTTTGATCTTTTCCATGTTTTCCGCTAACACTATCGGTTTCAGTCGAGAAAGATCTAATGCCAACCACTAATGACCTAGCATTGAGAACATAAAATCTCAAATTCAAATTCAAACACAAACCCACACCAGCGACATTGGTATCCAGATCATGCAAAACAGACCTACGACTATTATTTGTTAACACCTGTGTTAAAACTAGTCTTCTATGAACAAAACCATACATCATTGAAAATTGAAACTATCAATAAGTAGCAAACAAAGTACAGAAACCTTGATGAGAATGATATTATAGATTTCACTCACCGGTTGGTAAAGAGGAACAAGAAGACCCAATCCCGCCAACTGTTATCTAAAGCAGATTGAAATGAATATGCCCACCGGAGAAGCTTCAAGCAACCACATCACAATTCTCTTCTCTGGTAATTTTTGCACCGCTTTTAATATTCTTCTTCACCACCACAACGGCTAAACGCCTAAACCTAAGGGCAGTGTTGGTAATAATAACTCAGAAAGTGTAGCCTGTACTCTGTAGTAGACTTAGTATAGGAAAACAAAATCAAAATCAGTCACTAGAAACATTAGGAATTTATTTGTGACCATATACCAAAAATTTAACTTTTTACCATCATATTTTTGAGTAATTACCAAAGACAATTCTCTCTCGGTTCCCGTTGGTGGCGTCTTTGCCAAAGACAACGCGAGCGACGCCACGCCTAAGGAAGGAAGTTTCACTAATTTTCTGTGTTTTTTTTTTTTTTTTTTTTCAAATAAACAAAGTTTAATGTTTTTCTTAAAGATTTTACGTTTTTCTCTAGATTTCACATTTTTTGAAAAAAAAAAAAAAAGTTATAAGGATTTTTTGTAATTTTGGTTTTGGACTATAATAAAATCTTACAATGTGGTTATTAATCATTAAACTCTTCTTACCGATTAAAAATAAATTTTGCATATTTTATATGGTTATTGTTCTTTTTTTTTTTTTTAAACAAATCTCACATAATAATATATATTTATTTCAATCTCAGTAGTATGATATTATTTGTGAGACATCGAAGCTCGTGTATCTATCACAATCCAAATATCTATTAAAGACATTTTACATGACCAGCTTTCGTATGGATACCACCAGCAGGTCACCAAGGCCCAAAAACTTCAAAATGCTTTAACCATCCATTTTCCAGAATACAAAGTTAGTAATCAACTCATGCATTTCAGAATACAAACAAGCACTATCAGTTTCTGTAAAGCATTTACCAGAAACCAGACACATTCACGAAGAGAGAAGAAAACTTTTCACTAAAATTCGATTATAATAACTTAATAAGTACACAACTCTGATAAAGAAATGAAAATTTCATTTTCCTGTATTGAACAACATTTGTGGATTTCAACTAGAATCAGGTCAAGAAAGCAAAATGGGAAGATCTTAATTAGCAAGAATGTCAAGATCTAAACCTATATTATCACACCTCATGGCTCATTCAAACAATCACAAGGGTAAAAATCTACATGATAATCCCATCTAAATTCATTTCTCCTGCCAGTGGAAAAACACCCTCCTGATCGGTTTCTTTATAATTGTAAACCACACACCCATTATCTCCCTAAAGGAACTTACTATTATCCCTATATAACTTGGAATCAACTTCGGTGCTGTGTAAATATCAAATCGAAGATCACAGCCGTTATAAATATTAGGGGAACCTGATGGTATACCATAGACATCAACATCCCTCCCAAGTCAACCCTGGAAGTGAAGCAATATCACCTATCAATCTCTTCCAATGAATTTCAGAGCTAACCAGCAAAAAAGAGTTGTTGATACTACAAGGACCTGGGGCATATGAAAAGCAAATAATAGAGATTCAGGTCTGAATCTACACTAACAGATGCAACAAATTTGGTTCACAGTTTATATCAAACCAAAAGAATGCAATGTCTTGGGAAGGGCGAAAAGCAAACAATGCTACTCTGCTAAACTAGATTGACTACCATCAAACATAGATTACAAAATCATTTAAATTAAAATGGTTACCAAGCTTTAACAACCATTTCATCAGAAAGAAGCAAATTCTTGAGGAAATTATAGTTAGGAATGAGTATATTCTCCAAACTTTGACCCAAAATAGAGGGAATCGAAGAACAAACATCAGCAAGTTCAGCATCCGTGATCCCTATAGAGTTAAGAAACTTAAGTTTAGGCAAAAGGGTCCTCTCAGGATGTGCTAAAAGCACAGATGGGGCACATCCTAACAAGTTTGGCTATATGGCTAGTGGTGAATCCATGATCTCTTAGGGTTTGAAGGACTGAGTTAGGCTGTTCTGGAGATCGAAATTTGACCTTTTTATAGAAAAATTTTGCAGATTCTGGGGACAACCCACATGAATTAACGAGGTATGAAACTCTAAAAGAGTAATCTTTGAGCTCTTATCCTTTAACTTGTTCCGATTCAGTTGAGAATGGTCTAATAATGCTAATGGATAACAACCTTTCATTTGGAAGAAAACTCAAACTCGAAAACGAACCCAGAAAGGACCTGTAACTATTGGGTGACACTTGAGCTAGTACTAGTTTTCTATAGACAAAACCATACATGTTTGAAAACTAGTAATAAGTAATAACACAATGTATTGAATCTTTATTCGGTTGCAAAAAAGTTAAGATATTTCACTCACCAGTTCGTAGAGGCCAAGAAGAAGAAGAAGACAACCACTTCCGCTGGGTTGGTGTCAAGACCGTCGAAACTGTCTATTATCAGGTTTTCCTATCGCAAACAATTTTATAATGTTACTATATTTCAGAACGATGTCGTTTCGTCTTAAAAAAAAAATAAAAATGTATTAGGGCCTTTGCTTGTGAATTTGTGATTCTAGGGTTTTAACTGGACTAACCTTTATTAGGCTCGGAGATTTTGGTTAATAATTGAATCTATTGAAACCGAACCGGGGTTAGAGCCTTCAAAGATGTTTAAAGCTACAAACATAGTTATTAAAAGTGATGCAAGACATAACAAAGCATTTTAAGAAATAAAAGATGCATAAACCCTAAATATCTAAATTATCAGTCATGAATCAAAGCCAATATCGTACAATAAAAAAAGGAACGTGTCAACTTTAATCCATCAAATTCATCGGCAATGTGAAACCAACACTTTGTTTATATTAAAGAACACTTTGAACCATCTATGAAACAATATGGCAGCAGATCTAGTCAGTTACATTTCAAGAAAAACCTTATAGTACTTGCAATACTCAACATTTCACGGATTCTGTCAACTAATATGATTCACTAATAAGGTACAACAGCAAAAAGAATGCTTAATTCAGAGTTAGTTTTAGGTATTTTTATCAACTGAATTTTTACCTGAACCTTGAATTGTCTCCAAAAGATGTTCAATCCTATACTTCATTACAGGTTGGCCATACCGTGTGTTTTTGAACATCTTGTCTCTGGTTGACTTCCTTCGAGCTTCAGCCTTTTCCCTCCCTTCCTTCTTTGCCTTTATCATGGCCTCCCTCTCAATCCTTGCCTTCTCTTCTTCTTCACACTTCTTCTCATACAATATTTCCATAGTTGGTTTCTTTTTCTTCTTGTTCTTCATATTCTTCTTACCACCATCTTCAGTTTGGCTCTGATCAAGAAAATAGCCATTGAAATTGACGACTTAGTACATCAAATTCATAAGCATGAACCTAATCAAAATTTGGTATTTGTGTTTCTGAAACTAGGCGGTAAAGATTTCAAAACACAAACTTCCTTACAATCCACAAAAATAAGCAGATTCATCATAGACAAATGAATTGGATTTTGTGAACTCAACCGGGAACTAGATTCCCCAAATCCAGAATTTTCTAATGCCATCCTATCATAAGTCATAACCCAGCAATTAAATATCTAATGAGCACGATTCAACTATATGCAGTACATAATCACTGATATATAGTATTTAGGCTTCAAAGAGAAACTGAAAAAACAGAATGATAATTAAAGAAAGTCGACAAAGGCTACAAACCTCTACTTGTCTTACAGCCGCTGAGGATACATCATTCGAATGACTTAGTTGCTTTACTGACTTCTTATACTTGTTCACACATTTAGCATTCTTATAGAACTCCCTTTGTTTCTCTGATCGAAAACAGACATAAATATATCAATAAAATCCATCACATTCAACTCCTGTGATATCAACTATAATTTACTTAAGAAAACAAAACTGGAGCAGAACCAGACACCCACTACACTATACAGACCTTTTAATTAATTAAAATCATGTCCAGACCTAGATTCACTATCTTAAAATCACTGATACCCATATAATCATTTGATCATATAACTGAAAAATAGAATAAAATAGAGGCACACATAATCAATCGGAAAAGCAAGAAAGGTGGGGACTTTACTTTTAAAGGCAGGATTGTGGTGATTGTTAACGGATTTGGCATTGGCAAAGGCTTCGAGAGAGAGACCGGTCCCTCCCAATCTCTGCATGTTCTTCTTCTTCTTCATGCTAAATGTGTTGATATTCCCGACTTTCTCTTCATCTTTCAAGTCCCGATGCTTCATCGTCGCAGGCAATAGAGTGGAATTGTAGAGATGTTGATTATTGATGGATGGATTGGGAAGAATTGGGATATTGAAACCCTAATTTATTTTGCAGACAATTGTTGTTGCCTTGTTTGGCTAGGCTTTTAATTCTTGAAAGCTCTTCCTGTCAAAGCAAACACCATCCAGCTTCCTTCAAAAGAGCTTAAGTAAAAACACGCGAAGCCACATTTTGGTTAAATGAAATTATCATATTACCGATTTTGCAGATTATCATATTAATGAAATTATCATTTTAGAGACAGATTTTGCAGATTCTGGGAATCTGGGGACAACCCACAAGAATTAACGAGGCATGAAACTCTAAAAGAGTAATCTTTTAGCTCTTCTCCTTTAACTTGTTCCGATTCAGTTGAGAATGGTCTAATAATGCTAATGGATAACAACCTTTCATTTGGAAGAAAACTCAAACTCGAAAACGAACCCAGAAAGGACCTGTAACTATTGGGTGACACTTGTGCTAGTACTAGTTTTCTATAGACAAAACCATACATGTTTGAAAACTAGTAATAAGTAATAACACAATGTATTGAATCTTTATTCGGTTGCAAAAACGTTAAGATATTGCACTCACCAGTTCGTAGAGGGCAATAAGAAGAAGAAGACGACCACTTCCACAGTTCCGCTGCGTTGGTGACTTACTGACTTGGTGTCAAGAGTAAGACCGTAAGAAATCGAAACTGTCTATAATCAGGTTTCCTTATCGCAAACAATTTTACTGTATTTTAGAACGATGTCGTTTCGTCTTCAAAAAAAAAAAAAAAACAAACAAACAAACGACGTCGTTCTTTCTCTAGGCTCTCCAATTGATGCTATGATTTGTCTTTATCATGTAAAAGTGGTGTGTGAGGTAGCAAATAAAAACTACTGGTCACATCATTTGCATTAATTTTTTTTATTTATTTTTTCTTTCTTTTCTTTCAGTAATACTAGACTTCCCAATTTGTTTCCTAAATCCCTTCCCTAATAGTGTTAGCACATGAGGTGTCAACATCACATCACTTACCATATAATCTCATGATTTACAAGATGTTAACATCTCATGTGCCAACACAATTTGGAAAGAAATTTGGGAATTTTTTTTAGAAAGCCTAGCATTTCTCTTTTTTTTTTTTTTTTTTTTTTTTTTTTTTGGGATGTGTAACATTATTTGTATGGAAATGCCTTTATGTCAAGTGACCTTGGGTTCGGACTTTACTTGTGATTCTAGGGTTTTAACTGGACTAACCTTTATTAGGCTTGGAGATTTTGGTTAATAACTGAATCTATTGAAACTGAACCTGAGGTTAGAACCTTCAAAGATGTTTAAAACCTACAAACATAGTTATTAAAGAGGCGCGCGCTTGGCCGTTGTAAGCGCCAAGCGCCGGTGTCACTTAGGCACGTTGAGTTGAATTTCTCATTTTTTTTAAATAGGAAATTTCAATTCTCCGGGGGCGCTTGACCTCGAGTGCATCAGTATAGCACAATAAAACTAATTCAATCTTCAACTCAACAACAGAGTTGACTGATGATAAAGATGGGTTGCTTGACCAAACTTGTGTTCCATTTGAATCTCGAAGCAATAAGCCTGACCCGGTTAGTTCAACCATAGTGTTCCCTTTTACAGGGTGCCAGACTAGGCTATGATTCCCTCCAGTTGCAACCGCGCGACCGAGAACATATAAGAGTTGCAGGTTCCATTGCAAAAGAATCCACAATAGATATTAATATCATTATCATTCTGAAATATGAGGAAGACTCTCATTTTCCAGTCGTTCATGATTATTGAGTTATTGTACCATGCAGATGGAAGGCCTGAATTGAAACAATAGACGTAACTGGCCCTTGTAGAACAATTTCCCGTGATTGAAAGAAAGGGAAACAAGTAGAGAAAGCTGAAACCTGAGGGAGGAGGTATTGGCCATCACTCTCTCTCTCTACAAATTCGCTAAAAAGAAGAATTTCAATACATTTAGGGTGCGTTTGTTTCACCGGACAGGACTGGGATTGGACTATTTTTAGTCCAATCCCATGTTTGGTGAGTCCAGTCAGTCAGGATTATTTTTATCTCAAGCTCCATTTTCTTGTCAAAGGAGGATAAAATTATCCCTTCCAAATTGATGGGATTATTTTATCCCCTCCAATTTTTACTGTTCTTAGGGATGGCAAAATTATTCATGGATACGGATATCTGTAAGAATCCGCTCCATTTAAAATGGGGATGGATACTATTATTTCGGGGATGGAGTGGGGATGGATGTCATCCTAATATCCATTTTATTTTCGGGGATGGGGATGGATATCGTCTATGGATATCCATCCCCATCCGGATCCATTGTAGATTTTAATATTTTAAAAATATAAAAATTAATTATGTAATTATTAATTCTAATTATATAAGTTATTATTAATTTTTATATTTGAATTTTATTGGATGTATTTGTTTCTCTTTAAATTGGATAAAATGTAGCATTACATATGTTAGTTACATTTTTCTCCTGTAAACTATAAAAAATTAAAGTTTTTTCATCGGATACGGATATAAACGGAACAGAGATGAATATCTCTATCTTAATTAGCGGATTATCCGAATCCGCCCCGCTCACTTAGAAATGGGGATGGATGCGGGGATGGAGCTATATATCTCAAACGGATACGGGGATGGATATTGGGGTATCCATACCCAATCTGATCCATTGCCATCCCTAACTGTTCTTCTTCTTTGATCAATTAAAACAAAATAAAAAAAAATTCAGCAATCTTCAATCTTTTTCTAGAAAAACAAAATCAATTTTTTCGAAACCTAGTAAATCAAACAACCTGATAAAACCCATAAAATCAAACAAACCAAAAAAAAAAAAAAAAAGAAACAAGAAAATCAAACAAACACATATAATCAAACAAACCTACACAATCATTCAAACCCAAAAAATCATCCAAACCCAATCAAACCCATAAAATCATTCAAACACATCCAAACCAAAAAAATCATCAAAACCCATTAAAACCCAGAAAATCAAACCAAAATATGGGTCATAAAGCAATAACATCAGACCAACATCACCCTATTTACCACCACAATTTTTTTTAAGAAACAAAAACAAAAAATTTTAGATTTGGAATTGGATCTCCACTAGATCCATCTCTGTATCAAAAAAAAAGAAGAAGACAAAGAGAGAGAAGGGGGAATGAGAGAGAGAGAGAGAGAGAGAGAGAGAGAGCTGATCTCTTTTCAGTGGAGGAGAAAGACTCGCCGGCGGCCAAGAGATCATAGAGACTAGGGGTGGGCACCCAAACCGCTAAACCGATCAACCCGCCCAAAACCAAACCAATTTAAGCGGGTTTGTTTGGTTTTGTTAAGGAAAAAAAACTAATTGGGTTATTTTTTAGTAACCCGATTGGTTTGGGTTGGTTTGTGGGTTGTGTTTTATCAACCCACATAACCCAACCAAAACCATTACATATATATATATATATATATAAACTTATCATATAAAAAAAAAAAAAAAGTTAACCTAATTTTATATTATATTTATTTCCAAGGTTACCGGTTTCTATTTATTTTTAAAGTTATTTCATCTCATCCGAAGTTGTTGGCACTAAAATTTATATTGAGGATAAGTAACTATTTTTTTATTGTTCCGTACAAAAACACATTAAGCAATACGGTTTATTTATTTTTAATAAGTTTTATGTGTTCTACACTTGAGGATTTTTTTTAACTATTATTGTTACACACTTTGGTTAAATTTAGTATTATTGTTTATCTTATTGATAATGAGTTTAACAACTTGTATTGATATTATTATATTTATTCAAATAAAAAAAATATAATTAGTTTCTTAAACCGCCAAACTAAACCGAACCAAACCGATTTTTATTGATTTGGTTTGGTTTGGTTTAACATTATAATTGGTTTGGTTTGGGTTGTAAAAAAATAACCCGATTAAATAATGGTTTGGATTGGGTATCGTCAAACCCAACCCAAACCAACCCATGCCCACCCCTAATAGAGACGATGAGAGAATAGAGAGAGCGATGAGATAGAGGGTTGTTTGGGAAGAGATAGTCTGAGAAAGAAAAGAAAGTTGTTTGAGAAAGAGAGAGAAGGTCTGAGAAAGATGAGAAAGAAAAGAAAGTTAATTGAATTATATTAAAGTGATTTTATTTATTTAATATAATTCAATTATTTTTTTATCCAATCCCATCACATACCAAACACATGATTAGACTATTTTTAGTCCAATCCCATGTTACACCAAACACGGGAAACACTATAATTAATCCAATCCAGTCTAATCCAATTCAATCCAATCTCATGTCTTAAAAATAGTCCAATCATATCCCGCGCAACAAACGCACCCCAAGTGATTTGTATCACTAAAAATTCATTGTCCTTAAATTTTTTTCTTGTGAAATGTTTGCACAAAAGAATTTCCATACAAATTTCCATGTGTGTATGGACTATAGTGTTAGTGTTGTTAGGTTTTGGCTCGTATTCTCGAATGAACCAATGTTAACCAAACGAGAATCAACTGATGTGGAACTTTCTGGAGACGTGGGATACGTTTGGAAGTTAGATATGGTGTTTGAGGGAGGTTTGAAGACCAGAAGAACGGAAGAATGAAGCAAACTGTTGTGGGTTACGTTGTGACTTTGACAGTAGTCCCCATAGCGGTATGGCGCTGTGTGGTTTTGACAGCGGTCCTTGTTCCAGAAGTTAGTGTTGTGGTTTCAACAGCGGCAGTGACAGCGGTCAGGATCGTTTCAGCATATGGATCACAGTTTTCTGAGCGATATAATTTCTAGTGACTGTAAAGGTGTAGGGTGCAACTGGCCAGTATATGACCCGAACCTTAGTCAATTATAAGCATGCGTGGAACAGGAAATCTTCGGTGGAAAAGGAAAGTGTTCTTTTGGGAAGTTCTTGTGCTTGAAGGAAAATGAATACTCTTTACAAGAAGACTTGTCATAAAAGGAAATAATACTTATGTGAAACAAGTAAGTCTTGTATGTTTAGAAGTAGGATTTTCTTTTATCTTAAACTCCCTATAACTAGTATAAAAAGACCTTATAATTAGGTTATTTATGTGGAGCAAAAAAGAACACCATATAATATCAGAGAGTGTGTGAGATCTAAGAGAGTACCCTAGGGAATATCTAGGGAGGGATCTAAGGAATATCAGTGGATCAAGTTAGAGATCCATGGGTGATATTAAGGGGAGACCTACGGGATATTGGATGGGTTCTTGGTGAGGATCTTGTGAGCGTTGTGAGTTGATAGTCATGATGTAAAGCTCAGTTGTGAGCTTTGGGACTTGGTAAGGCTGTGTGGTTTGGGGTTGAGGTGTGAGAGAGAATCCTGGAATATATGGTTGTAACAATTTATCATATAGTGAAACTTTCTCTGCCATTGTGATGGCCTGTGGTTTTTTTTCCTTATTTAGGGTTTTCCACGTATATCTTGTGTTATGTGATTGTTTATTTTCTCTCATCTTATTTTTTCAACTATAGATGTTAATTACTATAAGTTATGGGCAAATATTAGGTATGGCGTTTTCATGTCCATCGGTTCAAATTCCCAGCAATTGGTATCAAAGCCATATGGCTTGGCGATGGCAATTTTAAGTCTTTACGGGAGATCGTATGGAGGACTTGGTGGCATTAGGATGATGATCATGGTTGCCTAGTATGGGTTTAGCAAATGAGATACGTCTTGAAAGCAATTTCGAACTTGGTAGGGTTTGATGAAAAAAAGAATATTGATGGATGAGAAGTTTAGCTTGTGGTGGCAGATACGAGTCATGGAGATCCAATATGGGTTACACAAGGTGCTGATTGTATATCAAAAAAAAAAAAAAAGGAACGCTCGAAGTCTCTGGTGTGGTATAGGGCTTATCCGGCAAAGCACTCCCGGTTTCTAGTAGCAAGTCTTTCACCAGGTATGTGATGCAAGGACAAAAGGTCTTTCACAGGGTTAGGTGATGTAAGGACATATTTATCCTTTTGAAAGTTTTCCCCACTGGCCATGAAAGAGGATATATTGCTGCTAGTGGTCCATAATTGTACACAAGACATTGGTCAGAAAGTGATGCAAGGTGTATGGTAGACAAGGATGTCGATGTCTGACGAACTCCCTGGTAATTTGACGTGAGGAGTTGCACCACAATTTCAGTAGGTTATTTCGACATGGTGCCAGAACAACGAACATAAAATTCATCCTAAGTGGTTATGCCTTGTGGTGGGATATGTTGATTATCGGTATAGAGAATCATGACTGTGGACAAAGTTTTGAGAATTCAAGCCAAATGGGAGAATTGTTAGGTTTTGGCTCGTATTATCGAATGAACCCAATGTTAACCAAACGAGACTCAACTGATGTGGAACTTCCTGGAGACGTGGGATACGTTTGGAAGTTGGATATGGTGTTTGAGGGAGGTGTGAAGACTAGACGAACGGAAGAATGAAGCAAACTGTTGGGGGTTGCAATGTGGCTTTGACGACGGTTCCCACTAGGAATGGCAATGGATCGGGTTTGGGCGGGTTTGGGAAAAACCAAACCCAAACCCGCAAAAGAAAATGACATCCAAACCCATCCACGAACCCACGAAATTTAAAGGGTTCAGGTTCGGGTTTTACCCGCGGGTTTAAGCAACATCTAAACCCACCCACGAACCTGAGAAAAAACTAGAACAGCAAAAAAAATATATAAAAAAAATAAACAAATGTAATTCAAGTTCTAAAATTATAACATAAATACATAATCCATAAATTCAAGTTATGAATTGTAACACAACACAAATCCATAATCCATAAGTTCAAACTATTAAAATTACACACAAAATAGTCCACAACAGTCCACAGTCCACACTTGACAGCAACACAACTTTTCCATCAGATTCTAATGAGATCAGAAATCACCCATCCAGACTTCAAGTTTCCTGCAGCCATGCCATCTTCATCTCCCGCAGCCCTGCCATCTTCAAGTTTCCTCACTCAAGTTTTGAACAACATAGTTGATTCCTACAATTAAAATCAATTTAGTATACATTCAATTAAAATCAAATAGGAATAAACTCATGAGTACATAAATTTGTTTACCTTGGCAATCATCATCATCATCAAATGTTGAAGCTCCAAATTTGCTTTCCAAAACATAAGCTAATTAGAAGGAAAATGTATGAATTAGCATATGACGGGAAATAGAAAGAATAGTATAAAATATTTGATGGCAATAAAATAAATTTCATACCATTAGATTCAATCCATAACCAATCTTGAGCACACATTAATGACTCTATTGTCTTTGGATGAAGCCTACTACGGTGAGGACCCACGAATCTACCACCAGTACTAAAAGCTGACTCGGATGCAACTGTAGAAACGTGAATAGCCAAAATATCTCTAGCAATGCAATGCAAAGTAGGATACCTAGATTCATTTGCATACCACCATCTCAATATGTCAAAATTATCGGTCCTTGGAATAACAGGTTCCTCCAAATAAATTTTTAACTCGGTCTTCATATTAGTAGCAGTAGGAGGGGCAAAACTAAGGTACTCATCAAATACAGAAAAAGGATTTAAGTTTGATTGAACCATTGTTGATTGAGATAATGAAACATTTGTACCACTAGATGAGGCAACTAAAGTTTGAATAGCTTTCGACTTTCCCTCATACTCTCTAAACATCCTCAACAAAAACTCATGTATCTTTTTAATCTCATCAAAAGATTTATCTCCATAAATTTTAGGAAAGTAACATTCTCTCACTTTTATTTTGAATCTAGGATCCAAAATAGTTGCCACAACCATAACGCCATGAAAGTCAGTCCAATAAGTATCAAACTTTTGTGCCATAGATGATGCCATTTGCCTTATTTCTTCAAGTGGGGATGTACTCCATTGACTAAGGACACACCTAATGTTACACACATTTGGTAGATAAGTGTTGGCAGTAGGATATTTGATTCCTGAAAATTGTACAGTCGCTAAATAAAACACTTCAAGCCTATCACTAATCTCTTTTGCTAACACCCAATCATCTTCGGTTGGCACACGTTTATATTGAACATCTCTTTGTTTCAAAGAAGGAAAAACAACTTTGTAAATTAAAGTAGATTTAATCATGAAGTATGTAGAGTTCCATCTCGTTTTGCAATCAAGGACCAACTTTTTAGTGCTCTCAATATTTAATTGGCGAACAGTTTCAAAATTTTTTTCCTCTCTTTAGGTGATGCTGTCCAATAAGGAGACACTACCTCTAATCCTCTCAATACTATCATTAATCATATCCAACCCATGTTTCACTTTCAAATTCAAAATATGTGCAGAGCAACGCATATGAAACATGTCTCCATTCAACAAAAGAGAGTCACTAGAAAGCCTATCTAAGATAATAGGAATCATAGCATTATTCGTGCTACAATTATCTACGATTAAAGCAGATACCTTTTGTCCAATAATCCAATCTATCAAGCAATCCATCATTACATCTGCAAGCATTTCAGAAGTGTGTGGACATTGAACATATACAAACCTATAGAAGATAATACCATGAAACTATATTAATAAAAAAAATACAATTATGAAAACATTATTGAGGTGTGATAAATAAAAAGATTGAGGAGTGATAAAGTACCTTATGATTCGACTTTGTAACGTCCAAGAATTGTCCATAAAATGTGCTGTAATGACCATAAACCCCTTCCTTTGATTATTACATGTCCACATGTTGGTAGTAAGAGCAATCCTACCTTTATTCCTCTCCAATAATGCCTTCATTTTAACCCTCTCATACTCATAAATTTTTAGGATATCATTTTTCAATGTATTCCTAAAGGGTATTTTAAACCTAAGTTGAATCGAACCAACAAACCTCTGAAACCTGGAATGATCTACCATACTAAGAGGGTACTCATGCAAAACCACCATGTTTGCAAGCTCTTTTCGAGAAATATCTTGATTAAACTCATGTGCACTAAGTTTTACATCTCCCTCTTTTGTTTTGGTAGCTTTTAACATTTTTCCCACATCATGAAA
Organism: Acer yangbiense; assembly: GCA_008009225.1. Lineage (NCBI taxonomy): Eukaryota > Viridiplantae > Streptophyta > Magnoliopsida > Sapindales > Sapindaceae > Acer > Acer yangbiense. The sequence continues at coordinate 11,369,798 of CM017764.1, forward strand.
TATTTTCCGGGGACACTTATCCAAATGTGCACGTAAATGGGACATTCCACTGGTAGTCTTTGCCGATAATCTCTTCTTACAACTTTTGCAAACGGTAGTCCAATCCCCCTTGACTTTTTCTCTTACAAAAGATTCCCACACTTTCGAAGTCAACTTTCTTTTCCCTTCTTCGTTAACATAGGATTCAAAGTCAAGATCATGAAAATCAACACCAATATCATGAACTTCATCATGTGAACTTCCTTGGTCTTGCCGTTTGGTAACACTTGTTCCCGTCGACGGTGTTGTAGACATTTTATGACAATATCTATAAAATAGAAAATATATGAAAATTTAAGCTAATTTAAGTTTAACTAAATATATTAACATTGCATTACTAGCTAATGATTGCTAGACCTAACTGCATCAATTTGTAACATAATATATTTCTTTTAAATGGTGAGTTTTTTTTTTTTTTTTTTAAATTGATGTCCAGGATAATAAAATGAACATCCAAAAAACCAAAATAAAATAAAATCTAGATTACCACAACTATCTGTACATCACATGAGAATCAAGAAACTAGAACCATAAATTGTAAAGAGAACATTTTCTATTTCATGTCTAGTGTCATCTCAAGATCCCACCAAAAGTTACCAAAGATTGAATAAAACTAAAATTAGGCAAAGTTTCCAAAATTTCCTCGAAAAATAAAACACATATTTCTGTTCATTTCACTGAAAACCCATATCGAGAATTTTTATTCAATTCATGTTCCAGAATTGTTTTCAAAACCCTGAACTAAATCTAATCTTTTGCAAGGGAGGCCAAGGAAAGCACAAAGGGAACACAAAATCAAACAAGAAGACCAATAAAATAGAGTAGCAAAGACAAACCTAGGTCACCAACTGTGCTGCAAAGAAACGACGAGTTGACGACAAAGAATGGACCACGAGTCCATGACCACGAGCGCCGTATTCAACTGAGAGTTGAGAGAAAACGATGGTTGGTGTAAGGTGTTATCGTATAGAGAATTGGAGATTAGAGAGAGGCTGTGAAACATATGACATTTTAGGGTTTCACTCAAAACGCATCGTTTTAAGTTAAAATTTAAAACATATCAAAACAACATCGTTTTGAAGAGGCTTTTACAACTAAACGGGTTCGCGGGTTCGAGTATGGTTTTTGAAAAAAAACCATACCCGAACCCAAACCCGTGACGGGTACAGTTTTCATACCCATACCCACCCATGGGTACAATTATCCCAACCCAAACCTGATAGTGCCCATTTGTACACTCGGTATAGCCCCATTTCTTATCAATTGTACTCGTCTTTTAGCGTATTTGTATATTTAGTGTGTTTGGTGAGCATTTTGTAGGTTATTTACCATAAATAAGGCATTTGAGCTTAATTGATGAGTTTTGGAAGTTAAAAGGGCTGAAATGGGAAAGACTTGTGCAGTACACCTATATTTCGGGAGCCATATCTCTTACCTCAGATTGAACTAGGTTTTGTGCTACCTATCTTCAGAAAGCCCCGGCTGTCTACTTTCCAATGGTTTTTACGGATCATGATTCCGATATTTCTAGAGAAAGTTATACTCGTTTCCGTAACGGTGCACGATACTGGAAGCCACTGAAGAACAAAAACACTGTTCGTAAAGCGCTTTTGTACAGCGTCCAATGGTTGCCCAACCCAAAAAAAACCATTCCAGAGATGGGGCGCTGTACGTACAGCGCCCATCGCTTCCACATCATGAATTTTAGGTTTTCGTGCCCTAACTCCCACACCTTATATATATATATATATATATATATATATATTCCATTTCCTCTCTTTTCAAATACCTCTTGCACGACCCTTCCACTCCAAAACACTTCAAGAACATATTTTTACTCTCCAAATCCACCAAATCACCATATCCAGCCTTCAATCCATCACCCAAACTTCAAATCCACTTCACCAAACATCAAATATCCAACTTTCACACCATTTCCCACCATCAAAACCCAACCTTGGAGCATATAAGGGGACTAAGAGAGAAGAAGCAAGCCAAGCACACCAACATACCAAGAGAGGAGGAGAGCTTTACATATAGTTTTCTCGACACCTTTCTCTCTTTACTTTCATTTGTAATTTGTTATGGCTTACACAAATATCATATCTTTTGTTGCCATTCCTTGTAATATGAACTAAATTCATCTTGGCTAAGGCCAAGATGAAACCTTTTCCATGAATTATTAGTAAAAGGCCATTACTTTATCATGATTGCTTGTGTTGTGTATGTGTATTTCAATTGCTTAATGCTTCTAGGTGTCTAGCTAGCACTTGGTTGATATTTGGTTGTTATGTGAAGCACCAAGAGGAGAAGCACACAACGTGCTCGATGAAATGCCCAATACAAGTCTAGTAAGATAGAAATATGCGATGCTAGCTTGTAGGATTCAATTTGTGTGCCATGAACTTAATGAATTTGTATATAGTTCGGATAACCATTGAAAAATAGGTTGTTGGTGCATATAAATGTTGTCTTTATCATTTGAGAGAGGTTAGAGACAAATAGAAGGTATCACGAATCTACACACACACTTGCATACTTTACCTTAATGATGTGCCTAAAATTAATGAGAATTGGATAGGTGGATTCATGGTCTTAGCCTATTTTCCCACAAGAGATACAACCACTTGCTTGTGTTTGTCTTTGTTCAAGTTTGCTTACTTGTTTATTTTCAATTATTGCATTAGTGTAGTTTAAGTTTATATTTGAGTAGCATAATCCAATCATTCAATTTTCACTTGTTTGAATAGCACCTAAACTAGTCAATTTCGGTAATCGGTCACTTGATCCCTGTGGGAACGAACTCTTATTTACTATTGTGCTACTCTTCGACCTCGTACTATTGCGAGAGTCATAAAGAGACTAGTCAAAACCCTCTTTAAGCGAGTTGGGTTCAGACGAGTCCCATGGGTTCGGGTTTCATTGCCATCCCTAGTTCCCACAGTGGAGATGACAGCGGTCTTTGTTCCAGAAGTTAGCAATGTGGAAAGTGTTGTGGCTTTGACAGCGGCAGTGACAGCGGATAGCGGTTGGGATCGTTTCAGCGTATGGATCGCGGTTTTCTAAGTGATGTAATTTATAGTGACTGTAACGGTGTAGGGTGCGGTTGGCCAGCATATGACCCGAACCTTAGTCAATCATAAGTATGCGTGGAACAGGAAATCTTCGACGGAAAAGGAAAGTGTTCTTTTGGGAAGTTCTTGTGCTTGAAGGAAAATGAATACTATTTACAAGAAAACTATTTACAAGAAAACTTGTCATAAAAGGAAATAGTATTTATGTGAAACAAGTAAGTCTTGTACGTTTAGGAGTAGGATTTCCTTTTATCTTAAACTCATTGTAACTAGTATAAATAGACATTGTAATTAGGTTATTTTGTGTGGAGCAAAAAAGAACACCATGTAATATCAGAGAGTGGGTGAGATTCGGGAGAGTACCCTAGGGAATATTTGGGGAGGGATCCGAAAAATATAAGTGGATCAAGTTAGAGATCCGTGGGTGATATTCTGGGGAGACCTAGGGGATATTTTTGTGTGTGTGTGTGTGTGTGGGGGGGGGGGGGGGATATGTAGCTCGGTTGTGAGCTTTGGGTCTTGGTAAGGTTATGTGGTTTGGGGTTGAGGTGTGAAAGAGAATCACAGAGTATATAGTTGTAACAATTTATCATATAGTGAAACTTTCTCTGTCATCCTGACGACCCGTGGTTTTTTCCCTGATTTAGGGTTTTCCACGTATATCTTGTATTGAGTGATTGTTTATTTTCTCTCATCTTATTTTTTCTGCTATAGACGTTAATTGCTATGAGTTATGAGCAAATATTAGGTATGACGTTTCCGTGTCCATCGGTTCAAATTCCCAACAAGTGTGTGAACAAATTTGCACCAAGTAATAAAATAAAATGTAGTGAAAATTTCCCTTTAATATGAATTATTTTCCATGAACCAATCACCATCTTAATGGAAAAATGAAAGACAAAGGCTAAGGTCTGAGGTACCATGGCCAATTAATAGTTTAGGGGACTACTTATTTTGTTAGTGATAGTAATGGAGTTACTCATGATGGACCGTGGTTGCTCGATCTATCTGACATATTTCCAATTTCTTTACTGTTTCCAAACAGATAATGATCTTGGGAGTAGGTCCAGGCAATGTTGATTGTCTTAATTTCCATATCCGTGCATTTTGAAATGATGCTGTAGAGAGATGAAATATCATGACTAATCATAATTCGTAACAAGCGTCTTAATCAACTTATGTTTCATTTTTATGGCAAGTTAAAAGTGTCTATATTTAGAAATTTGATGAATTTTGGCAGGCATATACACGTAAATAAATAAATAAAAATGTGCAATATGCAGTGTATGTGTAGTATGAGTTTTTATATATATATATAAAAAAAAAAAAAAACATATATATATATATATATATATATATATATATATATATATATATATATATATATATTTTTGAAATATCGGATTGGATTCGTACCAGATTCAAATTTGGTTCAAATTCGGTTGCGGACCGAATTCGGATTTATTCAGATCCGGATCGGATCTGGATTATCAGAATCCGAACAGTAAATTTTCCAATCCATATTCGAAAATTGAAATTAGAATTGTTTTGGACATTTCCTTTTGAATGAAAAAAAAAAAAGTATATGTGGGATTAGGGTTCAAAACTCAAAAGGTGACCAATTTTTTTTTTTTTTTTTTTTAAATTGGTTTATTTTCTTTTAAAATAACCATGCAAAAGGCAAGTCAGTAATACACAACACTCTTCTTCTCATGAGCAATCGCTCCTTTTCTTTTCTCTAAAACTTCTCAGAAAAAAAAATAAAAAAAAATAAATTAAAAAATGACTAAACTCTAGCTTACTCTTTTTTCTTCAAAACCCTATCTCATTCTAGCAACCTTAAAACCTTCTATGTCAGCGAAATGTAGGCAACGCCGATTCCGAACTTATCCTCTGGTAAGTTCGTTTTCTTCCCCATTAGTCTCTTCTTGGAGGGAGCCTTACAGCCAAGGGTGGAGGTATGTGCAAACTTGCCTGGGCTGAAGCTTAGGCTAGCTTTTTCTAAGAATAAAAAAAACTTAACAAGTTTAATTTTCTTTAAAAAAAAAAATTGACAAGTACTAGAATATAAATTTAAGACAATTACAATATTAGCATAAATTGATAATTCACAAAAATGGTCTAGTTTATAATTTAATTTAATTTAATTGAGATAATCTCAATATATTCATCGGAGTGAAATACTCAATATTTTATTTACACTCAAACATATTAAAGTTTTTCATTTCCTCTCCATTCTCGTTCACTCCATAGAAAAATGACACAAATTTTGAATTCTTTACTTCATTTGCTAAAATCTGAACAAGTATGCATTTAGTTTATTTTGCCCAGTGTGGCTTGGATAGAAAATTACTTTCATTTAGTGTGACAATGTCACATGTTCAAATTGCTGCACCGCATCTAATATACCAAAAAAATATATTTATACTTAATTTAGCTTACCCGGACGATAAGTCCTGGCTTCACCCCTACTTCCAGTCCCTTGGTAATTACAAGGTGTAAACATGACTCCAATGGCTCCCACTCCTATAGTTGCTACAATATTATTGTTACGAACATAATAATGATTTGGTTTTCGCAGGGTGTAGATCCGGTTTTCTCACAACCGAGGATAGAATTAGTGGGAGGGTTGTGTAATCTTTGGGGGCTTAGTTCAAATCATTTTTATTTGAGAAAGATTCTAGAGCAGATGATGTTATCGTTCAATAAAAAAGAGGATCTTTTCAAAACTTCATGTAAGAGTTCTTTATACAAATATATACCCTACAAATGGTTAAAGACGACATAAATAATTTGGTGAACTTAGCAATAAACTATCTTCATCTTAAGGATAATAAAGGTAAGCAAATGCTTTTTTTTTTATTTATTATTTTTCTTAATATTTACAAATTAGTTTTGTTGTATATTATATATATATTGTTCCAGATGCATCCCAAGGTCCCAAGGTCTTAAACGGAGAGATCGAAAAACTTTTTAGATGTTGTGGAAATTATAGAGAGATTAGTTCTCATTCATGTAAAAAAAGATTATTTTCTGAACTATTTCAATGAAGGAAAAATTGTAGACTTATTCCTAGAACTATACTCGGTCAAGAAGTCCGACATTGATAAAAACCATTTGAAGTATACGACAACAAATGTACTTAAGCTCGTTAATGGTTCTAGTAAGCATTTTTATTATTTTTTAATATATATATATTGTCTATCAGCATAGAGGACGGAAGCTGGAGTGTACATATGGATCTCAAAACAAGAGGAGTTATTAATTGTCCGGTGTTTGTGATATATTAAAAAGATTGGTAATTTGTTTCTAAAAGAGGAAAAGAATTGTTGAATTTGTTTTTAGAAGAAAACAATGTAACATTTTTTGTTGAGACTTGTATGCATGATAGAGTCAAGCAGAAATAGAAAGAGATGAGATTGTAAATTTAACTTCGTGGCACCCATAAAATTGACAAGAAGAAGGGAGAGTATATGTCCAATGTTCTCCACAAGATGAGGGCCACCGGAGGTGGAGAGAAGAAGGAAGTTTACATGAAGTCTTGATAGAGGTGTCAATTGAATCGGATTCGGATTATCTAAATCGGGTTCAAAAAATTTTTGTCACTATTTCAGTCTGTTTTTGTAAGAATATCACTGGTTTACTAATTTAAGTTTAAAAGGCACCTATTTAGGTGATCAGACAAAAATACCCTCATTTTGTCTGTTTGTGTCTTTTCAAACGTGGAGAGAAAAAAGTTGAGAGAGCGAGAACAGTGGAGAGAGAAAGTATCGTTGCAAGAAATCCGACTGTAAATCTCACGGCGACACCCTTGTTCGAGTTTAGGTTTGATTTGATTTGTGGTTGATTATGTTTGTATGATGAGGTTAGGTTAGGGTTTTAGTTTCAGATAAGAGTTGTTTTGAGGACGATGAATTTCTGGGTTTCCGTAACTTTTTCAAGTGTCTCATGACTTTTGTATAGTGTCCCGTGACTTTTGTATAGTGTCCCGTGACTTTTCATACACTGGTCCAGCCTTTTTGTTCGAGCCTTTTCTCTGAGCCTTTTCAATTAGATTCAAAATTCACTTTTGATAAGTGTCCCGTGACTTTTCATACACTAGTCCAGCCTTTTTGTTCGAGCCTTTTCTCCGAGCCTTTTCAATTAGATTCAAAATTCACACAATTAGCTTAAGGTTTATGAAAGACTCTGAGAACAAATGAAAAGGAACCCAGCTTAAGGTTTTAAACTGAAAAAAAAAAGCTCTGGGGGCGCTGCCCCCTGCACCCCCACGAGCTGGCGAGCTCAGCGGGGAGCTCGACCCCCGAATGCGTCTGCGTCTGCGTAGCGCCACAAAACTAATTATCCAATGAAGTTGCATTGATAATGTTATGGTGTTCAACCTCCATTGGAGGTCTGTTATAAAAGAAAGTGAAAGAATAAAATATCAGAAAACTTTAAAGTAAGAAAGAGAATGTGTAAAGTAAGGGCAATTTTGGTAGTTCACCATAATAGGTGCCTTTTAAACTTAACTTATTAAAGCAGTGACTTTGTCACCAAATCAGTTCAAAAAGGTGACATTTTCCACCATTTCCACTATCTAAATATGATTAATTTTTTCAAGTTTTTTGGATTTTCGGATCCAAATCAGTCTTGGTTCGAAAAATTCCGGATCGGATTTTGCCAAAAAAAAATCTTTAATTGGATAATTCATACCGGATCAGATATTAAAATTTTTGAATTTTGACTTTTTTCGGATTTTTTTTAAAACACTATTTTTTTAAAATTTTAAATTAAATAATGTCAGTTTTTGTAAAAATAAAATAATTAAAAAAATGTGCAATATGCAGTGTATATGTAGGGTGAGTTTTTTTCAAAAAAAAAAAAACATGCGCGCACATACATATATATATATATATATATAAAGTTTTTTTTTAAAATATAAAAATATCTGATTCGTACTGGATTCAGACTTGGTTCAGATTCGGTTTCAGACTGGATTCAGATCCGAATCGAATTCGGATTATCTGAATCCATTTTTGGATATGGATAACTTTGGACAACATATTTTTTTATCTGAATTTCTTGACCTGATTCAGATTCGGAAGAAATTCACCTGATTCAGATTCGGATTATCCGATTTGATTTACGCCTCTAAACCCAACCATCCCAAACTTCAGAATAAAACCCACACCTGCCCAAACAGAGTCATTTAACATTATTATTATATTATTTTAATATAAGTGTTTTTAGTTGATTTTAATATTAATTTTCATTATTTTAGAACTAATATATATATTTTTAAATAATAATGTTATATTTTTACGCAATTTACCTATTTACCCTTTTTTTTTTTTTTTTTTTGGAATAACAGAAAATATTACTTATCTTCTTCTCATATCAAAAATATGGTCACAATGTTGCCAATCATATAAAGAAAAAATGGGCGCGTGGGGATGAAGTTTTGAACGCGCTTAGAGTGTGACCTAGATCTGTTCGTTTGTTGTGTGATTTGGCCACGCGCCGTCGTTTTTCTTCTTCTTCTCGCCTCTTTCTTGTTCTCTTTGGTGTTGATTTTTTTTTTCTTTTTTGCTTTGTCATGGAGATGTCGAGTGAGGATTCGGATTCTGGGAAGGGTTTCGTTTTTTCTGCTCAACATATTTCTAGTAATAGTATGGATGAGAAATCTGGTAAGGGTTTGGAGTCTGCTAAGCGGGCTAGAGCTGATTCTGATGATCTTGGTCGGAATGATACTAGATTCTCGAATGAGGTAGGAAGTTTCAAAGCCAAACTCATGAGCATGTCTACACCAAACTCATGGTCTGGTTTTGGAACAAGTAAAGAAAAACTCAAAATCGAAGCTGATGATATCCTAATCTCTAAGGGACCAAATGGACCGATGATGAAGCTATCACCCAAATTGAAGGAACAATTACACAAACCATGGAGTAATGCGTTAATTTTGCAGAATATGGGTCGAGCACATACTTTGAACTTTATGCTTGCGAAATTAAATCAGAAAAGGTCTCTAATAGGGCATTGGCAGCTAACTGATCTTGGAGAAGGATGCTTTGTTGCTCGTTTTCAGATGAAGGAAGATCTTGAGTTTGTGCTTACCAATGGGCCATGGGTTATTGCTAATCAGTACCTGGTTGTTCAGAGATGGAGGCCTAATTTTGTGTCTGGTGAGGATTCAGTGCAAAGCATGCCGATCTAGGTGAGGCTGTCTAAGTTACCTATGGAGTGGATGGATTCAGAGCTGCTCTGGAATATAGGAGGCATGCTGGGAAGGATGTGTAAAGTGGATCCAATAATTGAGACTCAGGCTCGTGGGAGATTTGCACGCATCTGTGTGGAAATTGACATTTCGAAACCTCTCTTAGGAGCTCTTTGTATTGACAACAGATCCATCAGGTTAGAATACGAAAGTTTAGGATTAATTTGTTTTAAATGTGGTAGGTATGGACATAGTAAAGACAATTGTAATGAAGGACGGGTGGAGCCTATTGTTGAAGATACAAATGTTACTGATAATACTGGAGCTAATACTAAGAAGGAAACTACTCCATATGGGCCATGGCTGCTGGTGTCTTACGGGAAGCATGATAACAGAAATTTGAGAGGTAGAAATAGTAAACTAAGTAATGGCAAATATAATTCGTATGATAGAAATGGAATGGCTGGGAAAACTGGTGGCACTTATGATGGTAAGAAAAAGAGTAATGACTACTCGAGGCTAAGAGTAATCCCCACTCAACTATGGGCACTAAGGTGAAAATTCCAGAGGTGGTCAAAAATAAGAACATAAGTGAAGGGAGTGGTTCTAGATTTAATGTTCTTAGTGAAGAAATGGATGTTATGATGGGAGAGCATGATAATCAGGATAGGAACAAGAGCAAGGAAGGAATTTCTCAGCAGAGTAAACATGTCTTGACTGAGATTACTAATCACAGTAGCCTGCAGGGTAAGAGTTTCACTAAGACCTCTTCTCAAAGCAACAAAAAGACTACCAGGAAGCCTGATTTAGGGAGTGCTAGTAGTTCTAAAGGCAACGGTAGGATTGGTAAGAAGCAGATTACAAAATTAGCCTCACAGCCTAGTGTTTCCGAATCTGGAAATGCTGGTGCACCTAGATCTTTCCACATAGAGATTCCTGTGACTGAAGGTAATTCTCTTGAGAAAAATAATTCTGTTAACAAACTCTGCAGTAAACCCGATGTTTGTAGTAAGAGTGATTTTGATGTGGTGGCCTCTGAATTGGAAGAGGTCATGGCTGTGATCTCTGAGTAGAGTGTCCTTCTTTATCAGTTTCCATGATTTGTGTTTGGAATGTGCGCGGGGCTGGTAAACAAATGTTCTCTCAGAACATTACTAATCTTCGTAGGTTATATCAATTTGATATCTTGGCTATATTGGAACCAAGAATCAGTGGCATTAAAGCCTTGAAGGTTATTCGTAGCTTAGGTTTCTCTAACAATTTTGTTATGGATGCGGAGGGATTTTCTGGGGGAATTTGGCTCCTTTGGAATGAGAGTCAGATTAAACTCCATGTTGTGGCCAAGACTAGACATTGTATCACGGCCTTGGTGGATGATCACAGTGGTCTGTGGATTCTTACAGTGGTCTATGTTAACCCTTGTATAACCACTAGAAAACTGCTCTGGAACTATCTTGATGCCATTCGAAATCTTTTTGAGCTTCCTTGGCTTATTGCGGGAGATTTCAATGAAATTGTTAGTAGTTCTGAGAAGAGAGGTGGTAGGCCAAGCTTCTCTAACAGTGGTTTTGCGGACTGGATTGATCGGAATAACTTAGTGGATTTAGGATTCATTGGTCCAAACTTCACTTGGATGACTAAGAGAGGTTTGAGGGAGGAAGTTTGGGAAAGGCTTGATAGAGCTTTATGTTCTACAAGTTGGAGGATTAAGTTCCCTGAGGGGTTTGTGAGACACCTTCCTAGGATTTTATCTGATCACTGTCCTATTCTCATAAACCTTCACAACAGTTATAATTCGGCCTCCAAGTCTAAGCCTTTTCGTTTTGAGGCAATGTGGTTGAAGCACAATAAATTTGAAGAAATTGTTCACAGTAATTGGTACTCTCAAGGAGATGCTACTATGGTGAAGATTCGCAACTTTACTGGGGTTCTCAAGCAATGGAACAAGGAGGAATTTGGGAATTTATTTCACAATAAGAAAAGATTAGTGCCCCATATCCATGGTATTCAAAAATGCTTAAGTGTGAGGTTTTCCAGTCACCTTTCCCAACTTGAAGTGACTCTTCTGAATAATTACTATGATACTCTTGAGCAAGAAGAGTTATTTTGGAAGCAAAAATCTAGAAATTGTTGGCTCAAGGAGGGAGACAAAAATACTAAATTCTTTCATCTTTCTACAATTATTAGGAGGAGAAGAAACAAGATTGAAGGACTTATGAGGAGTGATGGCTGCTGGACCAGTGATATTGAGGAAATGAAGAGAGAAGCAGTTGGGTATTTCCTACAGCTTTTTGAAAACAATCAGAGCAGTGGCACTTATCTACACCTTCCTTTATTCTTTCCGAAGCTAAGTGATATTGAATTGGCGAAGCTTAATGAGAATGTAAGTGAGCAAGAAGTGAAACATAGCACCTTTAACATTGGTGGTCTCAAGACTCCCGGCCCCGATGGCTTTCTCACCATATTTTTTCAAAAATTTTGGCAACTTTGCAAGAATGATCTTATGAGCTTGGTCTCAGAATGCTTTAGGAAGGGTATACTCTTATTGCTTTAATCCCCAAAACACCTAACCCCTCAAACATGACTCTTTTTAGACCCATTAGCCTTTGTAATGCCACTTACAAAATTCTTAGTAAGGTTCTTGTGCAAAGGATTAGACCTTTTCTCCCTAACCTTGTGAGTCCCAACCAAGTTGCCTTTGTCCCGAATAGGCAGATTCAAAACAACATTGTTGTGGCACAAGAAGTCTTACATAAATTCAAGAATACCAAAGGTCACATGGGGTACATTGCTTGGAAAATTGATCTTGCCAAAGCTTATGACAAGTTGCAATGGAAGTTCATCAAGGAGGTTCTTGAGGAAATTGGTATTGAAGGGAAGGTAAATGATCTCATCATGAGTTGCATTTCGAGTGTTCAATACCAAGTGGTTATGAATGGTGAGCTATCGGAAAGCTTCACTCCTAGAAGTGGAATTAGACAAGGGGACCCTTTGTCTCCTTACATTTTTGTCCTTTGTATGGAGAAACTCTCCCATATAATTAACTAGAAACTTGAGGAGGGGATTTGGAAACCGGTTACGGTTTCTCGAGGTGGCCCTGAAATTTCGCATCTCTTCTTTGCGGATGATCTCATCCTTTTTGGTCAAGCCTCAATTCATCAAGCGGAAACCATGAGAGAGTGCATTGACACCTTTTGTGATCTATCAGGTCAACAAGTCAGCTTCCCTAAGTCTAGAGTCTTGTGTTCCAGTAATATTAAGAGCAAAAGTGCTAAAATAATGGCGAATATCTGTGGCTCTCCAATCACGTCAAACCTGGGAAACTATCTTGGGGTCCCTCTTATTCATAGCCATATTACTAAGAACACTTACAAAGAGATCCTTGAGAAATCTCAACAAAGACTTGCTTCTTGGAAGAGTGCTTCCTTGTCTTTTGCCGGCATATGCACTCTCATAAAAGCGGTTGCATCTGCTCTCCCCATATATGCTATGCAATCCATTAAGCTTCCCTCTGAGATATGTGCCAAGTTGGATAAATTGAACAGAGATTTTTTGTGGGGTAATAATTCTGAGAATAAGAAGATCCATTTGGTTAATTGGGACACTATTTGCACTCCTAAGAAAAAAGGAGGCCTAGGCATTAAGAAGACTAGACTGATGAATCAAGCTCTTCTAGCTAAAGCGGGTTGGAGGTTGAATCAAGAAAGTAACGGTTTATGGGCCAATATTCTTAAGGGAAAGTATCTCAAAGGTGGGCACATTGTTTCCAATATCAAGAAGCTAAGTAACTGCTCTAGTACTTGGAGAGGCTTCTATTTTGGATCAAAACTTCTCTTAAAAGGAATGGCTTGGAGAGTTGGAGATGGTGCTAATATCAGTTTTTGGAATGACGATTGGGTCCCTGGTATGGGTAAGCTTTCTGGCTTTGCCACTTCTCCCCTCATTACTGACTATGATAATGAAAGAGTGTGTGATTATTTGCTGCAGAAAGAGTGGAATCTTCCAAAACTTCTATCTGTTTTACCCCATCATATTGCCTATCGTATTCTGAGTCTCCATGTTGGCGGCACTGACAGACCCATCTGGGGGCTTTCTAAGGGTGGGGATTTTACTGTGAAGACTGCGTATGATGGGCATTTTGTTGGGGATGAGGTGCTTGACTGGAAATGGAATTATATCTGGAAACTTAAGCTTCCTCCTAGGGTGATGCATTTTCTTTGGGTTTTGCTGCAAGGGAAGCTTTTGACTAATGATCACAGAGCAAGCAGAGGGCTTACAACAGATACCACTTGTTGCAGATGCAAGATGTGCTGCGAAAACAGTGATCATGTCTTTAGAAATTGCACTGAGTCTATCAGTATTTGGGAAGACTTGTGTAAGGGAAGCACTGTGAAGGATTGCTTTACTGATGACCGGGAAGAATGGTTATGTCAGAATCTGAAATGTAGCAATCTTATCATGGGAAAATACCCGTCCTATCTTGTTTTTGCTGTCACCCTTTGGTTCTTATGGAAATGGAGGTGTGAGTGTGTTTTTAATCTTAATTTTAGATTGGCTGATTGCCCTGAGAAGATTATTTTGAAATATGTGGAAGATTGGTGGAATGCTAACAATGAATTGAACAAAGATGCTAAGCAGAAGATGTGTACTCTGGCTTGGAGTCCTCCTTCTCTAGATTGGGTAAAGATCAATGTGGATGGGAGTAGGAATTCTGTGGTAGGATCTATTGCTGCTGGAGGAGTCATCAGAGATCATAAGAAGAATTGGTTGTGTGGTTTTGCTCTCAACAAGGGCCTGGGCAGTGTTATTGAGGCCGAGCTTTGGGGTGTGCTTGAAGGTTTAAAGCTTGCCTGGAAGACTGGTTATAAGAAGGTTGTGCTGGAAACTGACTCTCAAAATGCTGTTAACTTGCTGACTAAAGATCTGTCTATGAACCACCCCCTCTTCAGCCTCATTCAAGCTTGTGTTGAGCTGATTAAAGGTGACTGGAGCTGCCGTGTTCTGCACATATACAGGGAGTGCAACAAAGTTGCTGATGGCCTTGCTTGCTATGGTCACTCCTTGAACACTGGGCTTTCTCTTTTTGATGAGCCCCCTTCTCTTATTATTGGTGCGTTTGAAAAGGACTCTGCGGGTCTCTCTTCTGAAGGGCTTGTTCCTAGTATCTAGTTTTTCTGTTGTTTTGGGCTCCTAGCCCTCCTTCTCACCAAAAAAAAATATATATATGGTCACAAGAATGTTTGGATATCTATTTTCATGACCGCGAAAATAGTGCCTTCACAAAAATCACCTCTCAGATTTCACCGAAAAGTGTCCATCAAAAAGCTACATTGTTGATCTAAAAGACAGAGAAGAAGTATGTAAATCAGAAAACAAAAACTAAGAAGATCTGCAGAGCAACATGTTAAACAAATTTAATTCACAATCCATAGAACCCCTCGTATACAGAAGAATTTGTCTCTGGAGATTTTCCTTTGACTCGGCATTTGCAATGTCCACGGAAAACTCTTTCAAGACTTCACTATTTTTCAACATATAGCTGACCATTTCCAGCTCGTCTTCAACTCCAGTCATGTTTCTGATCTCAATCATCTTCACATGTAATCTCAAACAAGAGGGCACATTCTCTGATTCAAATTGAACAAATTCCTCCGGACTATATTCTTGATTGTAGTCCATCTTCAAGATAAGGACTTCTAGATTACTCGAGCTATTTAGAAAGTGCGGCAAAAGTTTCCAACCAAAGCAAGCCTCGATGCACAATTCCAGACGGATTAAATTCGGAAAAGTAGGCATATTATCATCAAAACCTAAGCTTAGAGAGTTCATTGTGCTGGAGGTCAATGATAGAATCTTCGTATAGTTGACTCCATTTAGGAGTTTCATTACTTGATTAGCTTTATCATGGGAGACTTCAAACTCATCTAATTGCGATAGAATCTTCGTATAGTTGACTCCATTTAGGAGTTTCATTACTTGATTAGCTTCATCATGGGAGACTTCAAACTCATCTAATTGCGAATAATCTTTGACCAACGAACTATCTACTCCAACATCTAGGGATACTTGATTTAAGAGAGGTCTTTCATTCACTACAAAGCTTGCTAATAAAGAATCTTGAATGTCGAGGTATTCGAGTTTACTAGCTCTAACTACAAATTTGTGCTCAGAGACCCCTTCAAAAAAATAATAATCCATGGACAGCCATATAGTTAGCCTTTTCAAAGTTGGCACCATAATATCAAACGTAGATACATCTTCATTGTTACCCAAATCCCCATGTATGGACAAATCTTCAAGTACAGGACAACTACGAAACAACTTTAGCATTAGGTCATCAACTGGATTTGTAATACTAATATAAAGCAGTTTAAGATTAGGAAAACACGTCATGGAATCAAGAATATCGAAAACAAAATCACTTAGAATGCATAACTCCACAAGTGTATTGCAAGTCAAAATGCTTTGTGGCAACCTAACAGCCCACCATCCAATCTCATCAACATCGACTCTAATATTAAGTTTGCGCACATTGCATTCTACTGCAAAGCATAACCATTGACTGACATGAGATACTTCACTGTCATCAACAACTCCACAACAAAGACGAAAATCTTGAATATCTTTGCATTGACAAAGACCAAGTACTCTGTCCACAAAATTCTTAAAATTCTGAAAATTCCCAAGGTTATGACGGTTATCATGAAAATGAAGATTGTAAATGAACGTCCAGAGTTTCTTCCATCTCGATGACAAAACACAGGTTTTGACAGCAACTTTGGTTTTCCAGACGTGAGAGGATTTGAACAAGAATATCATCTGGCAATCTGCTGATGAAGTCTCTTCCTCTGATACATTCTCCAAGCCCTTGGAAATCCATGATCCGTTCTCAACTAAAAACAATTGTAAATCATTCCCATAGACATTCTATCAAATACAATCTCTTAAGCAAGAAACCAAATTCATGTTTCAACAACATTTAACTAAAGCCCTAATCACAGGGTCATCAACTCATGGTCAATCAATCAATCAATCAATCAATCAAACAAACACCTAGACAAATTGGTCATACTCTTCAACAAAATCAAAACCTTTAACATAACAATCTCAAATTTAAACAACACTTGCCGGAATATTCTTTCAACACACTAGACAAATTCATAAATAAAGCCCTGATCACAGAAGAAAAAAAAAAAAAAGCATAACCAGAACAGAATGTTAGAGCTTACCCACGAAAGGCCAAACCCAGATGAGAGTATAGGGCGTTGATTCACATACTCTCCTCAATCTAAGAAGGTTTATGTCATGTTAGAAGATTGAGGAAGATGGAAAGGAGAGGATTTAGGGATTCAAGTGGAAGAAATTTGGGGTTCTATGTTTGGACAATTGAAGTTGAAGTAGTCGAAGTGTTTACCTATTTACCCTTAAATGATATCAAATATTTAACGGGAAACTTAACGCTATATGGGTCTTTTGATATTGTTTTTAATGGTAAGAGGGATTTCAGAGAATATGACAAACTAGGGGGAGAATTTTGACCACTACATGACCTGAAATAAGCTTTGGTGAGAAGGCTTTTAGCCAAACAAAGAAGTTTTGAATTCAAATTTCAAAATACCCAATCTATCAATTTCATTCCATTGTATATTTGTATAGGGGTGTCAAATGGATTGGATGGAATCCGATATTATATGGATTTAGATAGATTCAATCTGATAAATATAAAATCCGAACTTAGATCAGCTTTAAAGGTTAAACATTTTGGAAACAGACAAAATCTGAATCCAAAAATTATATTTAATATCGGATTTGGATAGATCTGATCCGATAAATATAATATCCAAACACATATCGATTTTAAAAGTTAAATTTTTTGGATACAGACAAAATTCGAATCCGATCAGACATGGACAAAATCTGAATCTGATCGTATTCGGTTCATGTCCAATCCAAAAATTTTAAAATATACAGTATTAAATTGACTATTGCATTATACAATTTACAAAGCAAACTTGAGTATTGTAAAATCGTTGACATATACATCAATAGTTTAATATATTTTCAATTTAAAATTTAAAATGAAAATTAAATTAAACATTTAAATATTCAAATGTAACAAACTTAAAATAATAATAATCGAGAATGCACCACTAGTGATGTTGTACTACCGCTAACATGTTACAATTAAACTTCTAACTTTATTTCATTCCTCAATATGACAAGAGTAATGCTACTTTACTTAAATATAGAGTCCAAATGATATGACATCCATAAAATTCAATCATTTCAATCATATAACAAACAAATTAAGAATCCACATCCTGTGGACATCGGATTTGAACAAAATAACATTATTGATATGACAATTTATAAAAAGAGAATTATTTTTTAAAAACTAGGTCACATCAAAGCTAAATAAAAAATAAAAAATAGCTCCAATCTAGTCCGATTGGATCGGATCCAATCCGATGTTATACGGATTCGGATATATGGACCATATTGGATCTTACTTTCACATTTGTAAATCTAATCCGATCTGATCCGCATACTTTCGACATCCGATCCAATCTGTATCGAAATCCGAAGACATCCACAAGTATTCATGACACCACTATATTTGTACCACTTAAGAAATATCATCTGTCACATTGATTTGCCTGCAAGGAAGAGCTTGTTAGATACTCTGGGATTTGGTGCAATAGAAACCAAACCATTGAGGTTCATGTCTCAATCTACTAATCATAAAGATAATTTGTTTAACATTTGAAGAATGAAACCCGGAACAATGCAAACAGTGATACTGCAAAACTATATTCAAGTAGTCATAATATGACATTCTGAACAAGTTCAATAATGTGTAGTTCTAAAAAATTTAACAACTATCAAACAGAGAGCATAGTATCATTTAGATTTGAACAGTTGACTTGCTGTAGTCGCCGGAAGATATATGGTTATTCATATTCGAAACCTCAAGGCCTTCCTTCCTCTGATAGATATTCAACAATTGAGGAACAATGTGTATATATTTCATCACAAACTTATCCAAAAATTGCTTCTCACTAGGCAAGAGCAATGTGCTTAAGCTCATATTTATCTTCACCAATTCCTTCGACTGTAGAACCTTAAAGACTAAGCACCTTGGAATTATTCTGTTCTCCAAATTCAAAAGGAAAACGCCTGGATAAAAGGAAATAGCTGTGGACTCCCAACCCATCTTGTTTACAAGAAAATCCATTACATCTGTTATTTTGTTCTCAGATGCATTCATAAAACTGGGAGACTTTCTAAATGCCGACAGAGTGACATCATCAGACCAACCCCACCTCCTGAAAACATCGAATCTGTGTTCCCAGGTTGATTGACCGAATGAAGTAAAGACATGCATCGCATGGATAAATACACATTTCTGAGGATCAAAACCCATGTTGATAACCTTCTTGACATTCTCATCAAACTTTTCATTCCTTTGGAGGACTATAGGGGTGTAACATGTTAAAATCAATGGGAAAAAGGATTCAGGAACCCCAAGTTCTCTAAAAACTGCAAGTTTCTGAGGCACCTTTTTTTGACAAGCTTGTTGAAACATCCATGATTTTTTCCTAAAAACTTTAACAACATCTTCATCAGAAAGAAGCAAACTTTTGAGGAAATTATAGTTGGGAATGAGCACATTCTTCAAGCTTTGGGCCAATATCACTGGGGTGGCAGAGCAAACACTTGCAAGTTCAGCATCTGTGACCCCAAAAGATTTGAAAAACTTAAGTTTAGGCAAAATGGTTCTCTCAGAATCGGCTAAAAGTAAATGTGGACGCAACTTAACAAGTTTGGAAATGTGGGTATCGGTGAATCCGTGGTTTCTTAAAACCCTAAGGACCGAATCCGGTCGGTCAGCAGATTGAAAATTCATCTTCCCTGAGACAGATTTTGCAGTTTCAGTGGAGAACCCACATGAGTTTATGAGGTAAGACTCTGCAAATGAGTGTTCTTCTGCCTCTTCTCCTCTAACTTGTTCTGATTTAATTGAGAAAGACCTAATGCTAATGGGTAATACTAATGACCTTTCATTTATAACAAAACCGAAACTCGAACAAAAACCCAGTTGAGTTTTAGCTACAGACCTACAACTATTTGTAAAAACTCGTGATGATACTAGCTTTCTACAGACAAAACCATACATGTTTGAATAACTATTGATCAAAGTAAATAACGATGTATTGAAACTTTTTTCACTCACCAGTTTATAGATGACCGAGAAGAACGAGAACACCTTTGTAATTGCTGTCAACAGAGATGATGAATTTGAAGCGACAAAGGAGTTTTCTTTATAAGGGAGCTTCAATTTTCTTTGCAAGTGAAGATTCAGGTGGACGTGCTGGACCTAATTGAGTCATGTGAGAATTGTTAAATTGGACCACAATTTTTATGTGTAAATTTGTTTTCGACCACATAGACAATTGTGATTGTTAATAACCACATTGAATGTGGAAATTGCTAAAGATAACCACATAAAACATACAAATTTTGTTAGTAACCACAAACGAAATTTTAATTGTTAATAACCATAGTTTTGAGAAATTACCGGAAATCCCTCATATAAAAACCATCCCAATAACTCTCTCTCTCTCTCTTTCTCTCTTCTCTGCTCTCTCTCTCCTCAATCATCTCTCTCTTTTCTTCCTCCATCCCGCGCAATCATCCCCGGAGCATGGCAATAGGCTGCATGTAGACGACGGCCGGCGATGATCGATGCCCAGACGATGACCTCCGGCGATGATCGACGACCTCTGACAATGATTGATGCCCATCTTGATGAACGGCCGAGATGATTACTGGATTGAGAGGAGAATAAGGGGGGTTTGCAAATTTAGCCTATCCCAACATTCATTTTGAGGAAATAGCCCGTTGGGAAAAAAAGTGCATATCTAGCCTATCCTGATATTCACTTTCTAGGAAATAGCCTTTCTAGGACAATAATGCCCTCCACAATTAAACCGTGCAAAATGACTAAATTACCCTCTTATAATTTGTAAGGATGAAACTGCCCTTCTCTTCTTCTCCTTCAGTTCACTGAAAAAAACCAAAAGTTTCAGAAGTTGGGTCATCTTCTCCATCGTTCTCCTGTGGACCGGAATCCACTCCATAGTCCCATTTCAAATCCCATCGTCCTCACTGTCGACGGAATCTACTACTGTTCAAATCCCATCTCCGCTGGAATCTTGCTACCGACCGTAATCTCGACGGTGACCGGAATCGAGTCAGTGCCGACACCTCGCCCACACCTTCTTCAATCGAGCTTCACTGTCAAGTTTGAAATCGAGCTTTTTTTAGTCAATGTAAGTCCCGTAATCACACTTAAGTTTCCAATGTCATTGAATCTGTCGGTCTTTTATTGTTGTTTAAGTTTGAGACGTTTTTTATAGAATGAGGGATTGATGGTTTTGGATTTCTTGCCCATGAATTTGGGTTTGTGTATGTAGTATTGTTGGGTTTAGTTAAGGTGTTTGATGAAATGCCACATCAAGCTTTTAAGAGGGGCAGTATTGTTGTAGTTAAGGTATATGTAGTATTGTTGGGTGCAAACACATCGTCCTCACTATCACATGAATAACCGGAAGAAATGCACTCTGGTGAACATCGTTGTATGGTTTGGTGGGGAAAGGTTTAGGGAATTTGTATTTGATTTTGTGAGGATTGATGTTGTATGTATATTTGTTTGTGTTGATCGCTGCTGAACCAAAACAGGTTTAGGATTTTGCTATTGTTATTGGTTGATGGTGTATGTATATTTGTTTTTGTTGGTTGGTTGAACCAAAACAGGTGCTGTTATTGATTCCTTTTGGTTTTGTTATTGTCTTGGCTGGTGTTATTGATTTTGAAAAACATAAGATGAGGTAAGCCCGGGAGGAATGTTATAGTCCTGGGAACCATTCCTAGGCCTAAAAGAATTGTTCCTAGGCACTGACCTGAATTGAATGACAGTAATTGTTATACTTTTTTGACTGAATTTTTTTTTCAAGGTCTCAGGATACCATGTCTTGGGTGTTGGTTCAGTGCGGTGAGCATTGGAAGGGTAACGTGTTTACCCGTCCTATTTCGTTTTCAGTACGTCTAACAAAAAAATACAAGGGAGCGTACGATGAATTGGTGGAAACGATATACCAGCGGACAGGGGTCTGTAGAGACCAAATTCAGTTCAAGCTAACTTCGCATGTGGAAACGGGGGTTGATAAAGTTTCATTGTCTGTTATGAGTGACGACGATGTAGAGTTTGTGATTATTAATAAGGAAAAAGGTTGGGCCACAATTGATGTTGAATTTGTCAACAAACATGAATTTCGACCTCCCCAAAATCCAATCCAATTAGAATGTACAGTCTCGCCTGTTAAACCCATCAATATTCCACGGTCTCCGGGGGGTACTCCAAACTATAAATCAGTTAGTGGCAGCAATAATCCGCTTGCATCCCAGGCTACACCCGGATTTACGTCAGCAGGCAATGACCAAGCAACGCCAGCATCTATTACCAAGCATGCAGTTCTGGATAGTTCTGAAAGCATAGATACTTTTGGAAGGTCTGATAGTTCTAAAACCAGTGATACAGAAGATGAGAGTGGCAGGGATGATGATGCTGGGCTAGCGGCAACAGTTCTTGTAACAGAAGAACGAGGGGTGAGTAGAACACCCAACAGTTCTTTACCGTCCCTAAACACACGGTGGACAATATCAGGTTCAGAGCTTTACTCAATACCAGCCGTTCGAGTAGTGGATGTGTTTCAAAATCCAGGTGACCAAGGTCCATTATACAAAGGACAGATGTTCAAGGACAAGCCTACATTGAAGCAAGCTGTAGGGTCGTATGCATTTGCAAAGAGGTTTGAGCATAGGATTTCACGATCTTCTAATACACGATTCATTACCGAATGTACACAGAGAAGTTGTGGATGGGTTCTTCGGGCATGGAAGTCGAATATGGGGACTTATTGGCATGTTAAGACATTCGTTAATGAGCACACATGTGAGAGAAATGACAATTACAACGTTGAATTTAAACGTGTAAGTGCTGCCGTGATAGGGGATTTGTATGCAAGTAAATATCGCGATCCCGGGCGCATCATCCATCCTAAAGATATAGTTTTTGAGATGAAGGAGCAGCATGGCATACACCTCTTGTACAACAAAGCCTACAGGTCGAAGGAGCACGCTTTGAGTCAGGTATTTGGCGATCCGTGGGAATCCTTTCAGAGGTTGCCGTCTTATTTTTATGTATTGGAACAAGCAAACCCCGGGACTGTGACAAAGATCAAGACCGACTCGAAAAACCGGTTGAAATATGGATTCATGGCAATTGGAGCCTCTATTGAGGGGTTCAATTATGTTATTAGGCCGGTTATCTGCATCGATGCTACCCACTTGAAGGCTAGGAAGAGGGGTGTCATGTTAGTTGCGGTGTGCAAAGACGGAAACGAGATAATATACCCTTTGGCATTTGGGTTTGCAAACTCTGAATGCACAAAGTCGTGGACTTGGTTTTTGAAGAAACTCCATAAAGTGATCAAAAATCCGGACCGTGTGATGTTAGTTTCGGATCGGCACAATGGTATATTTAATGCAATGGAAGCCATATTCCCAGATGCAACACATGGCGTTTGTGCATACCATTTGGCACAAAATCTTAAAAGATTTTGTAAGCAGAGGAATGATCTGATTTGGCTTTACTACAGTGCTACGTATGCATACCGTATCGAGGATTTTGACCGTGCAATGGGTGAGTTGAAAGAAACCTGCCCTAAGGTTTACAATGAGCTCCTGGGCGTTGGGGTAGAGAAGTTTTCACGTGTACATAGCCCTAAAAAGAGGTACTTTTTGATGACCACCAACATTGCTGAGTCAATGAATTCTTGTCTACTTGGGGCCCGAAAATTGCCTATCACAGCAATGGCAGAATGTATCAGAGATTTGTTGCAAAGGTGGTTCTACGATCGTCGGACAAATGCACTTGAAATGCCTACATACTTGACAGCGTTTGCAGACGAACACATCAAACAGAGGACAGAAACAGCGGATCGGTCTGCGATTCACCCCATTCACTACATGAAATTTAAGGTAGACGACAAATGGATTCCTAGAACAGTCGACCTTGATGGACATTCTTGCTCATGCCGTCAATGGGATTTAGATGAGTTGCCATGTTCTCATGTAATGGCGGTTGCTAGGTATGCTTGCCGGTCTTTTAACTCTGTACATTTATCTGTTGTGGTTTATTTTACAAACTTGGGGTAATCTGGTTTGTTGGTGTGTTATGGCCTAGGTACAAAGGTATGTCAATCAATGCACTGGCTTCTGACCTATACACAACAGGATTTCTTAAACATGCTTATGAAATTGGTGTCAACCCTGTTCCAGATCCAGAGATTTGGGACGTTCCCGATGTAATCCGGAACCGTATTGTATTGCCATGGAAGAAAAAGATTTTGCCAGGAAAACCAAAGAAGTTGAGGATACCGTCAGCTGGGGAGAAAAGAATGTTACATTCTTGTTCAAACAGTGGAAAAAAAGGACACAATAAAACAAGTTGCCCGAAACCATCATCTAGCACATGCAAACCACCCAATAAACCTCGATCATGTAGCATTTGTAAGAAAGAGGGACACAACAGACTGACGTGCCCAGACAAGCCACCTGAACTTACCTTGCTTGACACGGACGAAGAGAATGCCGTTGGACCAACCTGCTGAACCTACCTTTATTGATTTATGGTGTACGTACATTTGTTTGTGTTAAACATTGCTGAACCAACCTTAATAGGTTTATGTATCATTTGTGAAACTATGGATATGTATATCGGAGGAATAACAATACTTGAAATACACCATCACCAGACAGTTGTTTGGTTTAATACAAACCAAAAAAGAAATGAGATGCATTCAGCGTGTAATTATTTGTTCTTATATTCTCTAACAATAACAATAGTAGCGTGTAATCATTTTGCAATTTCAGCTTGTAAACATGCAGTCACCGTGTAAAAATGTTTATATTTCAGCGTGTAAATATTTCCATCGTGTGACCCAATCTAATTTGTTTCTAGGCCTATAAAATCTTTCCTAGGCTCAGGTGTTTTTCGTTGCCACGTCATCAGTATTAGGGCTGATACTAGGGCCAGGAAGTTTAAATTCACACTGTTGATCAAAAATCAACAATGTAAAAGATTTCACGATGCAAACAAACCATTCTTACACGATATATTTAATATGTCGTGTAAGGTTTATTACTTTTCATCGTGTAATCTTTTAGACTGTTGATTTTTTATTAACAGTGTGAATGATAACACGATGAAAAGTAATCAATAGTACACGATATAATAAATGAATCGTGTAATAATGCTTACTTTTGATCGTGTAATCATTCACACTGTTGATCCAAAATCAACATTCTAAAAGATTACACGATGAAAAGTAATCAAGATTACACGATATAATAAATGAATCGTGTAAGAATGCTTACTTTTGATCGTGTAATCATTCACACTGTTGATCCAAAATCAACATTCTAAAAGATTACACGATGAAAGGTAATCAATATTACACGATATAATAAATGAATCGTTTAAGAATGCTTACTTTTGATCTTGTAATCATTCACACTGTTGATCCAAAATCAACATTCTAAAAGATTACACGATGAAAAGTAATAAACCTTACACGATATATTAAATATATCGTGTAATTGTGGTTACTTTTCATCGTGTAAGATATTTAAAGTGTACCATGTGTAATGATCTTCATTCAAACACGTTTCAAGATATATCCAAAAACATCAAAATTGTATTATCCATAAAAAAAAAATTACAATGATACTCAATTTCCATAGAGTTGGCAAAGATATCCCTAGCAGCTTGTTTTCTAAAGGCCGGGATGTCCTGCTGGACAAAATCAAAGTTGGGTTCTTTCCCCATCATTACATACTCTATTCCCTTTAGCATGAAAGCACCACAATTGCTACCGTCCACCTGACATGGGAATTGATAGAGGGCCAATCTCACAGCCTTCATACAAGTCAGACCTTGTTTCTTGCGTTTACTATCGTCGTAGTAACCAGACTTTTTGCAAATGAGTGGGAATAACCAACGTAGAGGCAATACCTGCTCTTGTCTATACTTTGGATTGTTCGGCAGTAGATGTGCGTTTGAGTCATAAATTGTAATATTCCAATTGTGGAGATGAACTACAGAAAATACCCAATGGCTGCCTCTCACGAAGCAAGGGACTATAACCTGTTACAAATAAAGTTGTTTCAGCATATTGAAGTGAGTATGTATTCACTTGAGTAAGTCAACTATCTTACGTCATCAACACTAGCCCATGCCGTCCCCCAGGCTGGTTTGTTACCGATAGCGTATTCTATTAAGTCCAATGGGACATTAAATTTTCCCGGGTAGAACACTTTCGTCAATGGTGCGTGGAAATCTGGTTGAAATTGACACCAAATAAGTGTAAGTTCATTCTGCAACGAAGTAACAAAACGGGTCAGTGGGGGCTTTAAATATAGTAGAAAACTGTATTAAGTGGAATGAATTCTGCAATGAAGTATACTTACAAAGAAAGCGCAATCAACTACAGCTACTTTGCGTTTAAATTGCTTTTTCTCCATTGGGTCATTTTTCCGCTTACAAAGCAGGTTTATGTACGCATCCACATGCTCAATGCCCAACCATTCCGTGGGATCTTCTAACTCTCTGAAAAATGATTGTGAAACAGAAGCTTCGATGCCGATGTAACGACTGCATTAAAAAACATGTGAGTACGATTAGTGGCATTGTACAAAATGTTAAATGACATGCTACATAAAGAACTTTTAAAAACACTTACAACAACAGGTTCGGATCATTCACAAAGGCGTTATATTTCCTGTTTACTTCCATCTCCTTCATTGGTCTGGAGGGATCTGTGTATGGACTTCTTAACCACTTTGACACCCATCGCTCTCTAGCAATTTCTGTCGGGTCACTTGGTGGAAGACCAGCTCTGGGATTCTCTCGATTGGAAGTGGATTCATTGGGTAGTCCAGATTCAGAGACATCGGGTTCGTGTTGAGTTCTTTTAGATGGTGGGGGAGGGGTATGTACGTCATGTGAGGGTGGTAGAGGGGTATGTATGTCATCCGTCTCGGTGTGGGTGGGGGCTGTCTCGGTGTGGGCGGGGGATGCTGCGGCTGTCTCGTTTTGGGTGGGGTCTGCTGGGGCTTCGGGGGGTCTCCCGGTGTGGGCGGGGATTGCGGGGGCTTTCTCGGTGTGGGTGAGGGATACAAGGGGTGTCTCGGTGTCCGTGGGGTCTGCGGGGGCTGTCTTGGGGTCTACAGAGGCTGTCTGGGGTGCTGTCTCGGGGTGAGTGAGGGCTGCGGGGGTTGTCTTGGGGTCTGTGGGGGTATCTTGGTGTGGGTGGGGTCTGCGGGGGATGTAGTGGGTGTCTCGGTTTGGGCGGGGGATGTGGGGGGTGACTCGGTTTGGGCGGGGGATCCGAGACATGTATTAGTGTGGGTGAGGGATACGAGGGGTGTCTCGGTGTGGGTGGGTTCTGTGGGGGCTGTCTCGGTGTGTGTGGGGTCTGCGAGGGCTGTGTTGGGGTATGTGGGGGCTTCTGGGGGTGTCTTGGTGTGGGTGGGGTCTGCGGGGGATGTAGTGGGTGTCTCGGTTTGGGCGGGGGATGTGGGGGGTGACTCGGTTTGGGCGGGGGATCCGAGACATGTCTTAGTGTGGGTGAGGGATACAAGGGGTGTCTCGGTGTGGGTGGGGTCTGTAGGGGCTATCTCAGTGTGGGTCAGGGATACGAGGGGTGTCTCGGTGTGTGTGGGGTCTGCGTGGGCTGTCTGGGGTCTGTGGGGGCTTCTGGGGGTGTCTTAGTGTGGGTGGGGTTTGCGGGGGATGTCTCGGTGTGGGTGGATCCCTCAGTGTGGGCTACATCCAAACCTTGAGTGGCTGCCTCGAAAGGATCTGAAGGTGAATATGGGTTTGATACCTGTTCTGCATGATTCTCTCCACGTGAACGTCCCTGTGAAAAGGAAAATGTTTATTCAAAATGAGTTGATAATATAACCAAATTTATAATACTACAAAATGATGTAGTGGAGTTATACATACCGGAATACCTACAAGAGCAAACAATTCGGTCCGAAGAGTTTCAAACTCGGACCGCATCGCGCTTTGGACCTCCTCACGTACGATGATGCGCATTTGGTCAAGTAGTTGATTCGGAATTGCAGTAGAGGTCGATCCCTAAACAATATTAATTGTCATGAAAATGATCGTTATTTAAAGAGAATAACATAATGAAAATAATCACCTCTGATCTCTTTGATTGCTGTCTACGATCAACTGGTGGAGGTGGAGGTTGAGGTTGACGCTGACGAGTAGGAGATGAAGTCCTGTGGTTATCGTCAGACGACAGCAATCCGGTCTGTGTCCCTCCTGAGGATGGATGACGGAGAGGCGAGTGTGTCTCGTCAAGAGGTGGGGGTGACAGATCAGGTCTGTCACGGACATGCCGAGTGGTGCGCATACGTGGTGATGCATTAAAAAAGTTCCGTCGTCTTTTAATTGGATCATCAGGACCATGGTACTGCTTTCGTTTATTCTTATGGAGTTGTTTCGATGACGGCTCCGCTCTGTCCTCTTTGTCGACGAAACCCTTCAACGGTACAAACTGAGGTCCTTTGGATATGTCATCGTCAATGCCCCTCCAGTAGTCCTCTTTTTCCTCCCTTCGAGTAGGCCAGAGCTCGGCTAATCCAGTGAGCTGTAAGATATTACCCTTTCAAGTAGTAACAAAATAGCATACAAATTCAAAACAATCTACCAATTCTACATTTACCGTTCCGTCAGCCTCTTTCTCCAACCATGTTTGAGACATAGTTGATCCCCGTTTGATAAATTTCCAATTTTTAAAACGGGGGCATCCGTGATTAGCGAACTTGATGCCCAATTTTCTCCGCATCGAAGGGATGGCCTCCATTGCCCAGAACTACCAAGGAAAAAAACCAGTTTATTAGAAGAATAAGATGATATTTTAAAAAACTATAAGAATAGTTCGACATATTGTCAACTTTGCACGATACCTGAACTCCCCAAACAAAACCGTATAGGTTGTATCTTCTTGTAGGACCCAACAGCTCCATAACCTTAAAACCAGTTCGGATGTAGTGCAATGTCATCTTGAATACGTAATGACCCCATGGGAACGAATTGAATGCCTCTATGTCCTCAACCAATGTCATTAGCCAGTACGTAACTTGTCTCCTGTAATCCTGGCCGAAGAGAATGTTGTTCGCAAACAACACAAGTGCCATCTTCAAAGCATTACCCTCTCTCTTAAAACTCCGTCTTAAGGACCTGGACAGCACATCTTCCAATAATAAACCTCCCTGTCCACCAAAATATCGGATGTGGATCCCATCCGGCACTGGTACGTAATCTCTCAAAAAGATATCCGGCAAAACACCAAACCTCAATCCACTGCACAAACAAAACTCTCTCTTTCCTAGTCTAACCTTGTTCTTACCCAAAGCAAACCACATCTCATCCTTACTGGCACCTGGGAACCGAATTTGGCGGAGCAATAGGTTATGTATGTACTGCGCTTGAAATAAAGCCTGCATGTGTCCTAGTAGATCCAAGTAATGCCCGAAACACCCTCTCTTGAAACGTGCCAACTCACATTCTTCTTCCAACACCCTCCTGATGTCAGCGATAAATTTTAGTTTGCAATGCACTGTTATGGTTATGTCATACGCCCACGTATTCCTCGGGTATACCAAATACTGATCTAGGTCTTCGTTCTCTGATGCATGTTCAATCTGTACTACGTTTTCAGTCTGTTGTATATGCTCGTCGTTCTGTGTTACGTAGCTCACCACTGCTAGGTTGTCAGTCTCTGCTACATTCTCTGCTACGTTCACATTCTGTGGTTGGTTCTCAGCTTCTGGTACGTTCACATTCTCTGTTACGTTTTGGTTCTGTTCAAGGTCTTCATTCTCTGCCATTGCCTGGTTCGTTCTCACTCTTTTGTATGTTCTCATTATCTGCTTACAAACTGAAAATATTTCCAGGATTATTACAAACTTCGTTACACGATGACACACATACAAAGTAAATAAAAATGAAACCATTAATCTTTACACGCTGTAGTATAAAATTCTTTACAAGATGAGCTATACAAGTTTTTAACCGCTCAATTGCAACGTCATTTTAGCGTGTAACCATTCTGGATAATTTCCAACATAACATCAAACCCAGATTCCTTACACGCTGTATAAACAACGTAGTTACACGATGATTTAAAAGGGTTTACACGCTATGTCTAAAGTAATTTTATCGTGTAACCATTCTCGATAATACAAAGTTCAATAAATGAAATCCAGATTCCTTACACGCTGTATAACAAACTTCTTTACACGATAAATTGTACAAGGGTTTACACGCTCAAATGTAAAAAAAGCGTGTAACCATTCGGGGTAATACAAATTCAATAAATCAAAGGGAATCCAGATTCCTTACACGCTGTATAACAAACTTCGTTACACGATAATTTGTACAAGGGTTTACACGCTCAAATGTAAAGTAGCGTGTAACCATTCTGGGTAATACAAATTTAATAAATCAAAGGGAATCCAGTTTCCTTACACGCTGTATAAAAAACATAGTTACACGATGATATAAAAGGGTTTACACGCTAATTCTAATGTAATTTTAACGTGTAAGCATTCTGGGTAATTTACAAGTTTTTCATTCGAACCCAGAATCCTTACACGCAGAATAACAATCCTCTTTACATGAATACTTGTACTAGGGTTTACATGCTCAATCTTAAATTCATTTTATCATGTAACCATTCTGGGTAATTTGAATGTCTAAATAAGAAATCAATCATAAAAAAACACAGTATTGTTCACAACAAATAAATTAAGTAAAACCCAAAGTTCAACAATCTGTAATCCAAAGTTGGTACCTACAGTTTGCTGATGAACAGTTCTTCGGCCAATTTGTTGATGAACAGTTCGTCCGCGATGAAAACCACTTTCCCACTCAACAATACAACTTCCTGAAAACCTCTTTCTCAGACGTCCTTTTCGAGGTTTAAAGGCCAAAAACGTTTTTAATTTCATTTGAGTTTTATGTATTTTATTGTTTTCAAATTTCAAAATTAGCCAAATAGCCGTAAATAAGTGCCACGTTGGAATTGCAGTAAGGGTATACTAGTCCAAGAAACTTTCTCTTAGATAAAAAAAGGGGTTAATTGCACTAACTTACATTGACGTTTATCAATATCACAGCTATATTGTACTTTTCCTTTAATTAACAAGAACATACCCTTTCATCGGTTTGACCGGGGTTAGATTTAACGGAGACCTAACTGTGGCAAGGGCATGAATGCCTTTTTTCCATTAAAAGAAAATAAAAAATATAAGTTATTTATTATAAAACTAAGAAATATTAAAAATCTTCATTACCCATCACATCATCATCAAACATCTTCATTTTCATCGTTATCACCAATCCATCATCTTAGACAATCAAACTCAACCCTTTCATCAATTTTCGTCTTCAGTCCAATTCTAGAAAGAAAAAAAAAACATAAATCATTTATATATATAAAAAATTCATAAAGCATATCCACTCCATATTCAATCAAATTCCAGAAATCTCCATCTTTTAAAATAGGCAATAGATTCCTTCCAAAAAAAACAAGGCAATCAAATTCAACCTCCCCTCTCCCTTTTTTGTAAATACACATCACTCCCCATCTCCACAACACTCTGCCTTCAATGCCTACGGATATCTCCATCCCATAACACAAAACCAAAAATAAAACCAATTTTGTTTTTCTGTTAAAAAGAATCTTTTAATTTTTTATAAAAAAAAAAAACACAGATGAAGTGAGCACTCTGGCCATCTGATATAGATTCAATCAGAAAAAAAAAAAAATTAAAACTGTTAAAAAACAGATGGAGCCTCCATCAAACGCCAGTGGGCTCCGTCGAAGATGTAGCGGTGCTCCATCTGAGATGGAACCAAGCTCCATCTGAGATGGAACCGAGCTCCATCCACTCCATCTCAGACGAAGTTGCGCACCATCACCGGCAGATGAAGCGGCCTCCATTTGACGCCGGCAAGCCTCCCCGCTTAACAACAGAGGGATACCACAACTACCACCACCAAATCCCTCGTCGTTTTTGTTTCTTACGCCGGTGACAAGCTCCATCGGTCTCCTCCCTCACCCAAATCAGAAGCCATTTTTTTTTTTGGAGAGTGCACCATCAGATGTGGGGCACTGAGTCTTTTTCACTAAATAATAAAATATTTACTGAGGGCATTTTAGTCTTTTTAAAGTCAACTGTTAAATGTAACTTTTGACAGTTAATAGCAAAGGTTGTTTGTGTGATTAAAGCCATTTGTTGAATATATTGCTACAAAGGCAAAACACATGGTATGTTTGTGCAATTAACCCTAAAAAAAGTTAACTTATTGAGATGTGACAGTTGCACAAAGGCCCATTAGTAAAGGTGACTTTTCACTTTTCCCTGTTAGGTATGTTCATCTCGTTCCACTTGTACTTAGGCCTAGGAGATTTGTTCCCTAGCCCGTAAATAAGTCGTTGCTTTTCATTTTCAGAAAGAGCTGAACAATAAACTGGTGGCTTTCCCTAGTGTACCGACCGTTCAGTTTACATAATAACAAAATAAATGTTCATTTAAGATAAGTTTAATGGTTCAATTAAGATTTAAGACACAATGGTTCATTTCAAATGTCAAGGTATTGGAAAGGTTACAATGGTTCATTCTTCAATGAAATTAATGTAAGAGGTGACTCTTCAGTTTTCACTGATATGGGTCATATTCTTCCACTATAAAAATGTCAATTGCTGAGTTATATTTTAGTCAGAAAAGTCTTGAAGCTTACAAGTGGAAATGGAAGCAAACAGCAGATCTTACCAACACAGGATAAAAGCCATTACAGAAGTGATGCGTGAAAGGATTGCAAAGGCTGAGGAGACCATCACCAAGGAGCGTGAAAATGCAAAACGGTTACGTGATGATTATACTCTTCTGATGGAGAAATTTCAGAATCTGGAAGTTGAAATCATCAACTTAAACGTTGAGATTGAAGCAAGGGACAACGAACTCAATGGCCTCTACCAACTTGTTGAAAAAATGCAGAAGAAGTTGATGGACTTCAACATTCCACCATCACCCTGAATTTAATGTTTGTTTTTAATGTTTTTTCACATGCTGTACCCCCCGTCTATATAAATGGAAGTTATTGGTTCGTTTTCACATGCTTTACAAATTTCACATTCTGTCATTATATTCATTCATTACTCATACCAGTATAACAGAACAAATAAAATGGTCCTTCATTACTCATACAAGCAGAACATAATAAATAAAATGCTCCTTCATTACTCATACCAGCAAAACAAAACAGAACAGAACAAACAAGATCTTTCAAACAATCTTGCCTACTAAAACTCCTAAAATAAACACGAATACAAATAAAAAATATGATATATATATATAATATATAAATATATATGATATATTATATAATATATATAATATTATATATAGATATAATATATATATATATATAATAAAAATATAAGAATATATTAATATATATAAAAAAATATAATAATATACATATTATAATATATAAATATATATACATATTATATAACATATAGATATATATATAATATATAGGATCCATACATCTTTTACACAATAGATATTGCTTATTTCAATGGAAGAGATTTATTCTATAATAATATTTAATATTATTTCTATAATTATTAATCTATATATATAGAATATATATATTATATATATATATATATATTATATATATATATATATATATATTATATATATATATATATAATGGGGCAGGATCCATGGCCCCATCTTTTTACACAATTTTTGACACAATTTCTTGGCCATTGGATATTGCTTCTTTCAATGGAAGAGATTTATTCTATATAATATATTTAATAGATATCTATATTATGATATATATATATATAAGATTTATATATATATATACCTATATATATAGGAATTCTTCTTAGGCCTTACAGATCTTACCCGTTGATTAAATTATGGGGGCCCCGTAAAAATCTCAACGATCGGCACCACTACGATGAAGGGGTATCAATGGAAGTATGTACGTGGAGTTTCGAGATAATCAAACGGTCGAACAAGTACGTCCATACCCATTACACTAGATATACCATATACCAAACAACCCTTTCAAATATTAACCCCTAAGTGCCTAAGAGTTTTTTCACAACCTTATAAGTTGTTCTAGTTGCTTGAATCGATCTCCGTAATAGATTTACACTTTCGAAATAGCATCTTCGACCGACGGCGGGGTTGCCCAGCTTTTTAAAACATTCCGACCAATCGGAATAAATAAATTAAATATTAAAAAAATTTATTTAAATCGAAATTCAATCCACAATGGGCCTAGGAGTTGTTCTTAGGTACAGTACCATTCCAAGGCCTTTAATCCCTAGGCTTACCTTTTATCATCACAAAAATACTGATGACGTGGCGAAGGAAAAACATGGTTACACGCTGAAAAGTAATTATCGTTACAGCTAATATAATGCATCGTGTAGGATGATTACTTTACATCGTGTAATCGTGACATAGTTTCATCTGGATATTTGAACATGCAAATGGTCCATGATTACACGCTGAAAAGTAATCATGTTTACACGCTAATATTAATGTATCGTGTAAGGATGATTACTTTACATTGTAATCTTTGACATAGTTTCATCTGGATATTTGAACATGCAATGGTCCATGATTACACGCTGAAAAGTAATCATGTTTACACGCTAATGTTAATGTATCGTGTAAGAAGATTACTTTACATCGTTCAATCTTTGACATAATTTCATCTGGATATGGTTTAACATGCAACTGGTCAATGATTACACGCTGAACAGTATATAGTATTACAGATGACCCATTGAAATAATCGAAGGACACTTAGAAATAAAAAAAAGGACTTTTAAACTTTCTAGGTACATTGACACAGGACTTTAATCTCCCAAGATTCATAAATAAAGTTCAACTTTCCACGGTTCATCACTCTTGGAATATGCAAAGTTGATTTATCTTTCCAACAAGTGAAAATATTATTTTTAAGTGAGGGTGGGACCGTCCAAGAGATTCTTATATACACTGGGCTGTGGTGGTGGTTGTAGCCAAAGTGGTTTTTTTCAGAAATGAAAAAGTTCATGCTCTGAACTTTTTCCTTTTTTTTTTCTTTCTTCTTTTAATAGATCTATTTTCATGTACTTGGTAGGTCTCTTGATAGTTTCAAATTTCCAGACTTCAAATTCTACTACTAAGCATTCTCATTCTTCCGTTGTCAAACACAGACAAGGCAGGAAATTCTAAGGAATTACTTGATAGATTTGGCAATACAAAATCTGGTGTTGGACATGTTGAATTTGTGCTTGTTAACACAAATTCCAACAAGTCTCGTTGCACACGATCTAAATAAGAAAAAAATTATCCACTTCCTTCGTCATGGTATCAGGGTTAGATGGATCGATTCTGTTCAGAATTGTCACAAACTCATTCTGAAAATGCAATCATCTGAGTTCATTCATCGGCAAACTTCAATCACTGTCCAAGCTTATTTCTCCGAGTTATCATCTTCGCGTTACACTCGTAGTGTTAGGTTGGAATGTGTGATGTTTTGTGTATTTATGTGTAAGAGGATTTGTCTGTGTATGAAAGCTGAGCAGTCCTAGTTGCTCTCCCGCTCCTCTAATCTTTTCCTTAGCTTCCAGACGAGACAAAATCTTGTCAATCTCTAAAAATATCACAGCACATTTTTTCTTTTCCTTCCCTCAGTTCCCTCATGATATCAATTTGTGAATATCAAACAGAGATAGGAAACCAAACACACAAATACAGAAATCATAGCTTCAATGCTTTGATATCTGCCTCATCACCTGTAAATTTTCTCTTCATTGCAGCAATGAATGGTTTCCTGTCAACTGGACACCAACATCACTACAATTGGTCATGGGATGAGGTATGTTTCAACATTATTATGTAGAATTTCCTGCCTTGTCTATGATGATTTTAAAAGGATAAAATATATTGTTCAAATGTAACTTGCAATCTTGTAAATGTGAGATTGGTTGCAGGAGAGAAATCTCTGGCCAACTAACGAAGAACTCATCGGCAGTAGTCGACTTGACCCTGATTGTTCTGTCCAATTAAACGGAAGTTGTTGATACGTCTTCGGTGGAGAGGTTTAAGCGCCGGGGTGATGCTCTCTCGTGGCATTAGTGTTGTTTGCGACCAGTATTCTTACTAAATATGCACAAATTTTTTAAAGGTTATTGGATTAGAAGAGCTTCACGCCTGCACCCCACGAGACATGAGGAGGAACAAGATTATTAGGCGGACATTAACGTTGATCTATCCAAATGTCCCCAGTTTGTTCCCAGTCCGAACGGTGTGCCCGACTACCATCTCCACCTACCGAAACAGATACACATGCGAGGTCACACCTACTGGATTTCCAAGAGCAATTCCCATTTGATGTTGCTTGCTGTGATGGAAGTTCCTTCCATGTTAGAAATATGAATTTATTTGTAAAAAATATATATATATATATATATATATATTATGAAATGTAAATATACATAAAATGTATTAAACCTACTTTAATATAAAGAATGAAATGTGATTCATGTGAATCGCTGTATCAGCCACGCAACAATTTCAAAGACTACATTTAATGTAGCGTGTAAGCATAGTTACTTTTCATCGTGTAATTGCAATATTAATGCTTGAACATGCAAATTGGTCAATGGCTACACGATTTAAAGTAACCATGATTACACGATACATTTAATACATCGTGTACTCATGATAACAAATTGGCGTGTATTCATTCAGACTGTGACCATGTTACGTATAATCAGAGTGTTCCCAGTTATCATGTAAATATAAAACTGTAAAATAGCTATGCCTGAAACGACCATTTTAATGATTCAACATGCAAATTGGTCAATGGTTACACGATTTAAAGTAACCATGATTACACGATACATTTAATATATCGTGTACTTATGGTAACAAATTGGCGTGTATTCCATTTTAATGATTCAACATGCAAATTGGTCATGGTTACACGATTTAAAGAACATGATTACACGATACATTTAATATATCGTTGTACTCATGATAACAAATTGGGTGTATTCATTAAGACGTGACCATGTTGGTATAATAGAGTGTTCCCAGTTATCATGTAAAACTAAGCGTTATTACACGCTACATATGAAGAATAGTGTAATGATGATATGTTTGCAGCGTGTAACCATTCACACCGTTGCTTGTTGAAGGATTGACACATGCACAGAGTCAAAGATTATACAATGGCTTGTTCTACTGTTGGCAGGTATTGCCAGTCTGGATGTAGATTCTGCAGAGATTCACCTGGGAAACTTTTTTCTTTGGATAGGTGTTTCATGTTTGATCGAGGGGACAAGAGGGAGCAAGTTGATATGATGTAGATTCTACAGAGATTCGCAAGGATTTTTATTGGATAAAGTGAAAGGTTGTTTGACTGTTTTCTTGATGGGACATCATTACAAGTGATATATTTAAAATTATTTTTTAAAGGGAGAGGTCGGACTTATTGATTGTTGCAAGTAATCGGTGGCCGTCTACAGCCACTCAATAATGTTTTATTTTTTTTCCTATGTTGTTTTCACTCGAGGTTAATCAACTTTGCATATTCAAGATTCATGAACCTTGGAAATTTGAACTTTATTTATGAATCTTGGGAGATTAAAGTACTGTGTCAAGTACATAGAAAGTTTAAAAGTCTTTGTTTAATTTCTAAGTGTCCTTTGATTATTTCAATGTGTCAAAAAGATGTAAAGCATATATAGCAAACAACATATTGTATTGTGTGTAATTTTCAAGGCATGAAGTTGAATGACAAAAAAAGAAGAGCCTTAAAATACAAATATTTTCTTCTCTGTTTTGTCTTTAGTTATGTAACAAAAAGAAATGTCTTTGTATATTGTGCGTTTGAATGAAACAGCATTACCACTTATTGGTCGATGATTACACGATGAAAAGTAACCATGGTTACGATATATCACTTTTATCGTGTAAGAATGCTTACTTTTAATCGTGTAATATTTGATACTGTTGTTTTGGATCAACAGTGTCAAAGATAACACGATGCAAGTAAGCATTATTACACGATTATTTATATATCGTTTAAGGTTTATTACTTTTCATCGTGTAATCGTTGACACTGTGATCCAAAATCAACATTGTGAAATATTACACGATTAAAAGTAAGCATCCTTACACGATGAAAGTAATCATGGTTAATTTCATCAGTAACCTTTGACACTGTTGATTTTGGATCAACGAACATGCAACACGATATGATTACCGTTGGGTCGTGCAACTATTGCCAGATATTGCCAGTCTGGATCTAGATTGTACAGCAGAAAGTTTTTTCTTTCGTGTTTCACTTTGATTGATGGGACAACAGGGAGCAAGTTGGATCAAGTGAAAATATATGCTCAAATATATTGTTTCTGACTTTGTGGTGCTTGTTGTAGCCTGTAGGCAAAGCAGTTGTTCTCTGAGAAATATATTTTTATTTATTTATTATAATCTATTTCTTGTACTTGTTAGTTCTCTTTGAAAATCAAATATCAGACTTCAAATTCGACTAAGCATTCTCAGGCTCCATCCATCCGCGGCGTCTTGATAATGATCATCGTGTAATTGCATTATTAATGATTCAACATGCAACTGGTCTTGATTACACGCTGAAAAGTAATCACTGTTTACACGCTACAATTAATGTATCGTGTAAGGATGATAACTTCCATCGTGTATTCTTTGTCATTGTATCTGAATCAAATTTTTCAGCGTGTAATTATTGACAGTTGCATGTTGAATCAAGTTTTCATCGCGTAATGATTGAAAATGCAACAGTATGAATGATTACAAATGAGAGCTAACCATGCTTAAGACGATACATTTAATGTAAGCATGGGTATTTTCATCGTGTAATGCTTATGCATGAGGTTGAAACAGGTCCTGTGGGCAATGATTACCCGAACAGAATGTATCAGGAACCATGTTTAGAAAAGGTGTATTCATTCAAAGTGACCATTTTACGTGCGACAGAGTGTTCCAGTATATGTAACTATTATACTGTTAGTTGCCTGATCTAAACGACAACATCATATACAAAATTACATCATATGGAAGTGGCAAGACGTTTCTGCTAATAGCACTTGTCGGAAATGACATGTCTCGAAACTACAGAGAAATAAAATTACCGCTTAGGAATGATCGTAGCATAGAGTGCTATGTGTGCTCTTGAGGGTCTGACTTGTGGGCAACGGGCATACATTGTTGCTGTTGACGGATTGAACAGGCCAACAGTATGAATGGGTACACGATGGAAAAAATAATAATTATTAATGTACAACGAAGGATTGTGGTAATGATGTTTAGTTTTTAGCGTGTAAACAGATCACATTGTAGGCTTTTGAATGAATGAACTGCAACGAGTCCCAAGATATTTACAATGGCCGTTCTTACTATTGGGATATGCCAGTCAGATGGAGATGTGTAGAGAATTTTATGTTCAAACATGCATTTTTGGACTAGGAGATGTATATTGGAAGTATGATTTGAATGACCTATGATTATCTCCAGACAGGATGATTCTTAATAACATGCTAATGACAAATGAAAAAGCATGAAATTCATATAACATGCTCACATGAAAAGCATGAATTGATGATTGCATATTCTTAAAAATGCAAAACTGGTGTGAAAGCTTATGAGACTCAAAATGAATAAAAGGATCTTGTATCCATTCAAAGGAATTTACATTCCAAATGTCTCTCTTTCTTATTAGTTGAACATTGTTACTATCATACGGATAATTTTATCCGGAAATATCAAATAGGGTGCAAAGTCGCTCATGCCATGTTTCGCTTATAAAGTTGGATATCGTGCTCTTAAATTGAAACAATAATCTCTATATCCTTGCTTTTCCCATGAATTGGTGAAATTGGTTTGAATTCTTATTAGAAACCTTTGTCATTGCTTGGCCAAATACCATTGTATTTGGACTTGAATGCTATATGTCTTGTATGCAAAGCATGGGGATTCACACATTTTCTCAAAATAAATCTCCTTGTTTCTCTCAAATTATTGAGGCATAAAGTGACTATATGGATATGCAAATCTGCATGCTTCTATCTCTCGTTGCTATGAGTGACCCGGTTGGGGACTACATTTGCCTATATCATGACAAAAAGGGGGAGTAGGATGGTAAGGGGAGGTGCAAAATATAGAAGTTAGTACACTTTGGGGGAGAACATACATTGAGGGGGAGTAGTAATCGTTGAGGGGGAGCATTGCATTTATCATACATTGCATACATTTGGTAATGTGTTTGTGCCTAAATTCTAAAAATGCAAAGGTTGGTATTGTTCCACATGATTAAGCTCTTTTCTTGTATTGAAATGGTAGAAAACTCTTTTCAGGGATTGATTATTCTACAAGAGGATTGAAGACCAAAGTACATTAGCTATCTCTTTGTAATGTAGAATATCATTATAGTCCCGTAGTTTCTATTTTTTTTGTGAGGAATCATTGTGAGTGATGGTTTTGTCACGAAATAGCCAAAAGGGGAGATTGTAAGATCCCGGTGTTTTAATTGGCTTATTCGTGATAAACCATATGTGGGGGTTCTTGTAAGGGTAGCCTAAGTATCGGTCTTATTGTTCGAAACCCGTTGAAGACCTCGTGTTGAAGCACCGAAGGTAAATTCTATGTGCTTACTTTTCTTTGAAGAGATTAGTTGCACACACACACTTAACATTCATTGCATATGTGTGCATTCTCTTCATTTGTCACATTCACACTTGCACTTATTGATATGTTTTGTGTGTGTAATTGTGTCATGTTGTTGTGTAATTCGTTTCCCGATAACTTTCGGAAACGTCTGCGCATGCACGAGAATGTGCTTGTTTAGTGCGAGGACCGCCTATGGAGAATGCCCTTGGCTTCCCTTGGTTTCACCTATCTAGGGATCGGCGGTTATGATCGGCGGCCTGCCGCCGAATTAAACCGCCGTTTCAGTCCAGATGGTCTGAAGCATTTCTGCGGTTAAGATCGGCGGTCACGACGCCGTTCGAAACCGCCGTTTCAAGGACCTGATTGTTTATCTCTCAGTCTAATTCGGCGGTTGGATCGGCGGTCACGAAACCGCCGTTCATACCTGATTGATTTTGACTCTCTGTTTTGATTCGGCAGTTGGAATCGGCGGTCACGAAACCGCCGAAGAACCGCCGTTTATGCTCTGTTCTTCACGAGCTCAATTCGGCGTCATTAATGGCGGCCTGCGCCGCCGAATGAAACCGACGATCGGCGCGTTTCTTTGAAACTTACTTAAACGACCGCACTTTGATTTGGCACCCTATATATATGCCACTTTGACTTTAGGTCAATTAAGATAGTTCATATTCAGAATTCATACTTAGGATATTTTTCAAAGAGAAGAAAAATTCCAAGAAACTCAATTCTTGATTCTCAAACACTTTTTCATGATCTTCATCATCATCTAGCATCATCTTCGATCATCTAGATGTCATCTAGCATGGAATCTTCATCATACTTTGCTTGGTAAGCTTTTACACTAATAGCTTACATGTTTTGTGTTTCTCTTATCTAGCAATCTCAATTAATTACTGGTTTGTTATTTTGTATGCTTGGATACAATATTGAGTGAGTATGATGTATGTTTGAGAAGTTTATATTGTGCTTGCATATTAGGTTTTGTGTAATATGATTAGCTAAAACTAATTGACATGTCATTTAGTTTTGATATCTAGGATTGTTCTAATTGATATTAATCATCTTAGATAAGCATTAGGGTTCCCTTGCTCTATGTTGCATTTGGATATTCACATATATTACTTAGGGTTGTATTCTCTTCATAGAGAAAAGTAAGTCTTGTGTGTAGCATCGGGGATTAGGTTGCTTAGAACGCAAGCAAATTGGACTAGGTTCACTCATACCGGGATTAGGTAGTGTGTGATTACTTCCGGGATTAGGTTGTAATCGTGGCACATTTAGTGGATTCGAGGTTCGAGTGTGGCTTACTTACATAGCCTGTGGTTTTTCCCGGTGAGGGTTTCACGTAAAAACCAAGTGTTGTTTTAATTTCCGCACCATATACACTTGCTTGTTTATATTATCTTGAGGGTATTTCGTAATTTTGACTAACACGAAAAATTGGGTAAAAAGCGTAAAATCTTTCACCC
Source organism: Acer yangbiense (assembly GCA_008009225.1). NCBI lineage: Eukaryota > Viridiplantae > Streptophyta > Magnoliopsida > Sapindales > Sapindaceae > Acer > Acer yangbiense. Next base: position 11,411,515 of record CM017764.1, read on the forward strand.
CCCTCTAGATAGCTTATACACACCGTGCTATAATTTGTTTCACAATGCAAAAAGAGGATTATAGCGCATTACATTCCACCATCTCAATATATCAAAATTATTGGCTCTTGGAATGACAGGTTCATCCAAATAATATTCCAACTCCGACTTCATTTGACTAGTAGCAGAAGGGGCCAAACTAAGAAACTGATCATATATAGACAAAGAATTTAATCTTGAAGGAACCATTGTTGATTGAGACGATGAAGCAAGTGTAGAATCACCACTTGAGGAAGAACTTGAAGCTTTCAACTTTCCCTCATACTCTCTAACAACCCTCAACAAAATATCTTGTACCTTTTTTATCTCACTAGAAGCTCTGTCTCCATAAATAATAGGAAAGTAACATTCAATGATTTTCATCGTAAATCTAGGATCCAAAATTGTTCCCACAATCATTAAACCGTGAAATTCATTCCAATAACTATCAAACTTGTTTGCCATAGCTAATGCCATTAGTCTTATTTCTTCAATTGTGGATGTACCCCATTGACTAATGGCACACCTAATTTCACACAAGATTGTAGATAATTGTTGGCTGTAGGATACTTGGTTCCTGAAAATTGTTCTGTTGCCACAAAAAACACTTCAAGCCTATCACTAATCTCTTTTGCAAACACCCAATCATTCTCGGTTGGCACATATTTATATTGTGAATCTCTTTGTCTCAAACGAGGAAAAATAGTCTTATAGATTAAAGCAGAACGAATCATTAGAAATGTTGAGTTCCACCTCGTTTTACAATCAAGAGCCAACTTTTTAATGCTCTCAATTTCTAATTCGCAAACAGTCTCAAGAAACTTTTCCTCTCTCTTAGGTGATGCTGTCCAATAAGCGACACTACCCCGAATCCTATCAATACTATCACTAATGACATCCAACCCATCCTTCACTATCAAATTTAATATATGCGGAGAACATCGCATATGAAACATTTCTCCATTCAACAAAGTTGAGTCATTATCAAGCTTGTCTAAGATAATTGAAATCATGGCATTATTAGTACTACAATTATCCACAGTTAAAATAGATACCTTTTTCTCAAGATGCCAATCTAGTATGCAATCCATCATCGCATCAGCAAGCACCACAGAAGTGTGTGGACATTGAACATGTACAAACCTATAGAAGATAATAACACAAGAAACTATATTAATAATTAAAACTATTAAGAAATTACAAAATGTGTTGATATAGGTTTGATAAAATACCTTATGATTCGACTTTGTAACGCCCACTCATTGTCCACAAAATGTGTTGTAATTGCCATAAACTCCTTCCTTTGATTATTGCATGTCCACATGTCAGTAGTAATTGTAATCCTCCATTTATTTCTCTTCAATAAATCTAATGTTTTAACCCTCTCATAATCATACATTTTCATGATATCACTTTTCAATGTATTCCTAGTGGGTATTTTAAACATTGGTTGAACTGAGCAAAGAAATCTTTGAAACCCAGAATGATCTACAATACTAAGAGGGTACTCATGCAAAATGACCATATTTGCAAGCTCTCTTCTAGCAATATCTTGATCAAACTGAAAAGTACTAAGTTTTACATCTTCCTCTTTGGTTTTCGTAGCTTTTAGCATTTGTTGGACATCATGAAATATTCTACAGGGACATCGATCCAAATGTCCACGCAAATGAGATGTTCCACTTTTACTCTTTGCCGATAATCTCTTCTTACAATTTTTGCAAACGGCCGTCCATACCCCATCACGCTTTTCTCTATCAAAATGGAGCCACACATCCGATGTCAACTTTCTTTTCCCATTTTCAGTAACATTGGTATCAAACTCAAGCGTATTAAATTCAACATCCATATTATTAATCTCATCATTAGTTGATGGACTAAGCAACGGACTTCGAAGGTCTTGGCCTTGAGTACAACTTGTTCCCATCGACGGTGTTGTAGCCATCTTAATTTTGAAGAGAATAGCTACAAAAATAGAAAATACAAACCAGTTATCAACAATTTGTAAGAGGAAATTATATTTTGAAGAACAAATAAAAGCTAAACATGGAAATCATAATTCATAAAGAAAAATGCAGTAATTTGAAGTAATCTGAAAAAGATTCAAAGCCAGACAGGCAGCATAATGTATTCCATTGTGTAAAAAGTTGGCAAAGTGTTTCTTTAGACTTTAATGTCCAATACTAGTTACACTACACTAGCATAAACATTGGAAATTACTTCAAGATTAAAAAGCTTGAAAAGAGAAGACAGGTTCCCAACCTTACACAACACACACCCATTTGGTTTCTAAAATTCGAAATCAAATCAATCACGGAGCTGAATCCTAATCTATTGCCATTTCGTGTACCATAAAAAAAAAAAAAAAACTAATTCTAATGATCGTCCATAACTTAAAAACATCACTTATTTCTAATTTCATCCTAAAATTTTAATCTATTGCCATTTCTGAGTTGTTTTGCGTGGAACAAATCATACTTAGATAATTTTAACTAGAATAGTTCGCATCTAATAAAAATTATAACAATATCATATAATTTTTGTAAGGTTTTTATTTCTTACAAGTTACAATTATTCTGATATCAGGATATATATTAGGTAGGTTTCATATACATATATAAATATAGAGTACTAGACAATATTTTAGTTAAAGGACTTGTTCATCTTTAAAAGAATTTTATAGGAAACATTTCATATACTTATAAACTAAGCTATTGAATTTAAAAACGAAAAGAAAAGGTCCTCCATATAATTTGACTAGTGAATCACTGTCTTTCCTAAAATTCAGACACAACCAGAACAAAATCTAAATAAAAAAAATCTCAATCTCACTGTCTTTCCTTAAACACAGAACAAATCAATTAGCTCAAACAAATCAAACAAAGTTAAAATAATAATAATAATAACAATTATAGAGAAACGAATTCAAAACCCTAAGTGGAGAATATGTATATACATTATACAAGTTAAAAGACATGAAATTAGTTAAAACTGGGAATTTATGGTTAAATATACCTGAATTAGTTAAAGACATGACGAATTTCAGTTAAGAAAAACAAGTTCATAGCAGAAATATTTTGATGAAACGAACCAAGAAAAACTCATCAATCATCATATAAAATGGCATTTGAAGAGAGAGAGAGAGAGAGAGAGAGAGAGAGAGAGAGGGTAGTACCGAAAAGCAATGAATCGCGACGGTCGGGATCGAGGTCAAAGATGAGGCGACAACAGACGACGGAGTGAAGTTGCTTTCTGGTTGAAGTTGAAGTTGAAGTTGAAGTTGTTGCCTTGTTGGTGAGTGGTGAGTGAATCGAGTGATGAACTGATGATGAACGATGAAGTTGAAGTTTGGTACTTTGGTGAGAGAAGTGACGGCTGAGTGAAAATAGGGTAGGATTTGAAGACATTGAGTTTTATTTTATTGTTTTACTGAAACAACATAGTATCATATACAATGTATTTTATTCATGCAGGTTCGCGAGTTCACCCGCGGGTTCATTTTCCTAACCCGCACCCGCACCCACACCCGCACCCGCACCCGCTGGGTTTTTCTTTAAACGGGTTGGTGGGTCATAAATTCACCACCTAAATAAGATTCCTCCCAATCCTCTCCTTTTGAGACTCAAGGATTGGTTTGCTCGGTATGACTTCACTGTACGCCACGTGAAAGGCCACCATAATATAATTGCTGATATGCTCTCCAGGCCTCCACTCACTCATATCATTACTCCCACAGGTCACTATCCTCTTATCTTCATGACTTCTCCTGCTGGTCCCTCATCATCCCCACCAGACATAGCTGATTACTCATTTACACCAAAACTCATGGCCACATTGCCACCTAATCATCAACCTTCTCTGGATCAAATCCAGACCTTCGCCAAGGTTCATCTTCCTGTCTACTTATCCCACATCAATAGTCAAGATTATCGTCACACCGTCAACAACCTATCCAAACCATTTCTTGACCTATTCATAATGCCACCATTCTACTACTTCTCCCCTTAACTCCTTTGGTTTCTCTGGTGTTTATCAGTTCTACACCACCATGCCATCGTTTTCCTACTCCAGGCTTTGTATGGACATCTCTATGATCCTTCTCAACAAAATTCTCTGTTATGGATTTTCCTCCAATGGTTCACGTCCTTAACAAACTGGAAAAAGGAACTCACTAAGCTTATGGGCCAATATAACCTTTGGAAGCTTGATTATGAGTAAGCTACCTCTGTATGCTGTATATGGATACTCCATAGGCCTTACAGATACAACCCCCACAAACGGCTCTTATGGATAGCTAACACCAGTTATGAATGGCACACCACTTATGATTATCCAAGGATGTACCCCAACAATCTCCAAATCTCACTTTGGGCGTGTCAAGCTTTTTACGTTGAAAAACGCTCCGAATTGCTCAGAGGAAAAAAGAGATTAGTCGTGGATTACAAGCCTCTCAACCTTTTTCTCCGAGATGACAAGTTTTCTGTTCCCAGGCCAAATGTCTTATTCTCTCAGCTTCCAGGAGCCACGATCTTCGTAAAATTTGATCTCAAAGGTGTCTTCTAGCAAATTGGTATTCATCCAGATGAAAGATATAAGACAGCATTTTGTCTTCCCAATGCACAATACCAATAGACCGTTCTCCCTTTTGGTTTAAAAACTGCTCCATCCCTTTTCCAAAAGGCCGTTACCAGAATTTTCCATCCCCTCTTACACTCAGCCCTCATCTACATTGATGACATCCTTCTGTTCTCTCCAGATGACACCTCTCACAATATCCTTCTTCAACAGTTCCATGACATTGTTCATCACTACGGTATCATGCTCTCCGAAAAGAAAAGCATAGTTGGAAGATCCGAAATTGAATTTCTTGGAATGAACATCTCTAACGGACAATATCGCCCTGGACCTCATTTGGCTGTCCGATTGTTAGATTTCCCTGATTTTGATCTCAGCATGAAACAAGTTCAACAATTTCTTGGTATCGTCAACTATGTCAGAGATTTTATTCCACATGTCAGTCGTTACACCTCAGTTCTCTCTACGCTCCTCAAGAAGCGTCCTCCTCCATGGAATTCCACCCATACTGAGGCCGCCATCAAATTAAAGGATATCTCTCAATCTCCTCCTGCCCTCACCATCCCTTATTCTGGCCAGCTTCTCCTCTAAACTGATGCCAGTGATATTTTCTGGGGTGCCGTTCTCATTGAAGACCAAGACGGTCAAAGGAGATACTGTGGTCATGCTAGTGGTAAATTCAAAGATGCCCAACAACATTATCACACTATCTATAAAGAGATTCTTGCTATCAAATACGTAATCCAAAAGTTGGATTTTCACCTCAGGACAAGAAACTTTATTGTTGAAATGGACAACTCATCCTTCACAAAGATACTCGATTTTCGCAATAAGACTCCTCCCGATCCTCTTCTTTTGAGACTCAAGGATTGGTTTGCTCGGTATGACTTCACTGTACGCCACGTGAAAGGCCACCATAATATAATTGCTGATATGCTCTCCAGGCCTCCACTCACTCATCTCATCTCATTACTCCCACATGTCATTATCCTCTTATCTTCATGACTTCTCCTGCTGGTCCCTCATCATCCCCACCAGAACTCATGGCCACATTGCCACCTAATCATCAACCTTCTCTGGATCAAATCTAGACCTTCGCCAAGGTTCATCTTCCAGTTTACTTATACCACATCAATAGTTAAGATTGTCGTCACACCGTCAACAACCTATCCAGACCATTTCTTGACCCATTCATAATGCCACCATTCTACTACTTCTCCCCTTAACTCCTTTGGTTCCTATGGTGTTTATCAGTTCTACACCACCATGCCATCGTTTTCCCACTCCAGGCTTTGTATGGACATCTCCATGATCCTTCTCAACAAAATTCTCTGTTATGGATTTTCCTCCAATGGTTCACGTCCTTAACAAACTGGAAAAAGGAACTCACTAAGCTTATGGGCCAATATAACATTTGGAAGCTTGATTATGAGTCAACTGCCTCTGTATGCTGTATATGGATACTCCATAGGCCTTATAGATACAACCCCCACAAACGGCTCTTATGGACAGCTAACACCAGTTATGAATGGCACACCACTTATGATTATCCAAGGATGTACCCTAACAATCTCCAAATCTCACTGCTCAATTTTCTCTGTGATGTTAATAACGTCTCCACCGACGAAGTTTTCATCCTTCCTGATATCCCTAGAGACCCCACTCAGAGCTGGAACCCTTTTCAAGATTCCTACATGATTGACTCTCAGGACCCCTTTGATTTCGCCTGGCCCTGCTCCATCTGTGGAGCCCAAGACTCAGATGATGAATATCATGCCACTTGTAATCTATCTAGCCCGTGATTAAAGCTTGTGTGTCCTCCAGCAGCCCGTAATTGAAGCTCGTGATCTTATCAGTTTCCTGTGACTGATCTTATCTCCATCCTGTGATTTTCAATGCTTTAATTATTGTACGTTGCCTGTTAGGTTGTAATTATTGTTGGCCGATGGCCCCTCTAGTTTGCTTTTATTTTTTGTCTGCCACGTTGTTGGTTTTCCTGTGTGTTGTTTTGGTTGTATCCTATCTCTCCCTCTATATAAGGAGAGTTCGTCCCTTGTAAAAATCAGAAGCTGAAATCAATAAATATTTCCTTTGTGTTATAATTCTCATGTCTTTCTAATTACTTCCTCTTCTTCCTTCGAATGCCTGTCTGTCATATAAGTAATAGTCTGTAATAATCTCAGTATACTCTGTGCTTGCCTCTAGTAGAGGATCTTACACATCAGAAGATGAGATTTTTAGGCTTAAGGTCCCTGTCTGTCTCTAGATGGTTGAAATGTTAGTACCCTATTTAGGCCGTGGTTAGGCCACCATTCTAGGGAAAACTCTAAAAAACTCTAGAGAGGCACCCATGGGTACCTGCCACCCGACTGGTATCAAAGCCTGTCTCGATTACCTGGAGTCCAGGAAAAGAGTTAGACTATTACAAATATCATAGACTGGTATAAAAGGAAGAAATTTATCAGAAATGGCAAACACTACCTCTACTCCCTCTGCTGTTACTTTAGTCCCTAATAGATTATCTTCTTCCATGTCTTTACCTCCTCCTACTATCCAAAGAACTCATTCCAATAGAATCCAAGATTTAGTATAATACACCCATATCCCTGCCTCAGCCCAGATAAATGAAACATCTCTCCCTCTGCTTAACCCATACAACATCTTCAAGAGAAACAAATCTCTCGCTACTCGATTGGTTCGACTTGTTCATACCAGACCTCTTCCCATCAAAGAATACGTCCAATCCACAGGCTTAGATAAGTGCTTAATTCCAGCCTCACCAAGTGAACAATATGTCACTCTTACCATTGATCAGAACATGATAGATCAATGGATCAAAGAAGGTTACTCCCATCTCCACATAGGTGCTGTCCGTATCATTCTCTCTCTACACGGCCAAAAAGGCTTACCTGTCACTGCCAGGCTGGCCTTGCTCAACACCATATATACTCAGTATGAATAAGCTGTCATTGGCACTTGCCTATTTACTCTTCATGCTGGAAGCAGCTTGCTTGTCTTTTTGCTTTGAAGGGGACCTTTTCTGGAATAATTCACCAGTGGATCTAAAATGTCTGGAAAAATCATCAGGTTTGGATGGAGGCGAATGAGTAGGAGACATGGGGAAGAACAGTGATTGTGAATGGGAATAAAGTTTCAGGCTGTAAGAATGATCTCTGGTCATCTGCTCAAGCTGTTCTTTAAGTTGCTTGATTTCTCTTTCTTTTGTATCAAAATCTGGGCCAGAGTATCCATGAGCAATATATCTGTGAAGATCAGAATGTAGCTTTGCAATTCTGGACTGGAGATCAGAGGCCATGTCTCTAAAAGTGGCATCAAGATTTTGAAGATGATGATCATGTTGAGAAACATGTCGTGAAACGCGATCAATCTTCTAATCAATAGAGTTGAGAACTCTATTTTGAGCCCAGGCATTGTGAGTTTGCCAGTTGAGAACTTGTTCAGCCTGGAAGGGCTGCTTAAAGGAACCATCAGATTGGACTTCTGTAGATTGGACAAAAGGTTTAGAGAAACAAGTTTTTTCTGGATTTGAAGAAGGTTCAAGTGGAGGGAAATCACAATCATAATCTGAAGTCATGTAACATGGGACTGGTGGAGGTAAGTTAGGGACTGCAAGTACAGGTTGTGGAGGTAGAAGACCTTCAGATTGTAAGATCTGTAATGCTCTGTCATAAATGGGTAAAGGTTTATTTTTGATAGGATGTTAGCCTACCCAGGGACTGTCAGGGTTTTCTGGTTTGCGAGGTTTGTTCCAGGGTTTACAGGAGGTAGGAGAAGTATCTTTAAGACAATCTCGACATATACAGTCTGCATCACACATATTAGGATCAACATCCCAGATGAAGTGACCATTGATCTTATCAGTGTAGATTGGAGATTTGTCAGCTTCAAAACTGTGGATAGGAATGTCTTCTTCGGTTGTGGCGGGTTGGATCATAAGGGCCTGGAAAATCAGAGGAGTTTCCAAACTGGAAGGGGCCTTAGAACCGGTGAGGGGTTCAATAGATTGTTTTGATGGAGCCATCTGGTTAGAGGACATATTTTGTATCTGTAGCAACAACAGGGGCTACGTTCTGGAAAGCCTATTCATAATTTGTGATCCATTCAAGGGGCATGATGTCTGTAAGCTGATCTCTGGGCAGCTGTTTTGGAATTTGAAGAATGGTAGGAACTTTTTCTTCGCTTTCTGCTTTGATGAAAATCGTATCACCATTATGACCAGGAAATGGGAGGTCAAGAGCATGGTCTTGAAGTCTGTAGGCAAGTTGGTGATGGAGGGTAGCCATGTAGGAATTAGCTTGCATGGGTGAACCAAGGATCTGAACTTGGACTTTAAGACAATTGTGGAGGTTCTGATCTCTCAAAGGAATATTAAAGTTGGGATAGTAAGTGAGGGATATACTTCCAGCATGAAGAGTAGATAGGCAAGTGCCAATGACAGCTTGTTCATACTGAGTATATATGGTGTTGAGCAAGGCCAGCCTGGTAGTGACAGGTAAGCCTTTTCGGTCGTGTAGAGAGAGGATGATACGGACAGCACCTATATGGAGATGGGAGTAACCTTCTTTGATCCATTGATCTATCATGTTCTGATCAATGGTAAGAGTGACGTATTGTTCACTTGGTGAGGCTGGAATTAAGCACTTATCTAAGCCTGTGGATTGGACGTATTCTTTGATGTGAAGAGGTCTGGTATGAACAAGTCGAACCAATCGAGTAGCGAGAGATTTGTTTCTCTTGAAGATGTTGTATGGGTTAAGCAGAGGGAGAGATGTTTCATTTATCTGGGCTGAGGCAGGGATATGGGTGTATTATACTAAATCTTGGATTCTATTGGAATGGGTTCTTTGGATAGTATGAGGAGGTAAAGACATGGAAGAAGATAATCTATTAGGGACTAAAGTAGCAGCAGAGGGAGTAGAGGTAGTGTTTGCCATTTCTGAGAAATTTCTTCTTTCTATACCAGTCTATGATACTTGTAATAGTCTAACTCTTTCTTGGACTCTAGGTAATCGAGATAGGCTCTGATACCAGTCGGGTGGCAGGTACCCCTGGGTGCCTCTCTAGAGTTTTTTTAGAGTTTTCCCCAGAATGGTGGCCTAACCACGGCCTAAACAGGGTACTAACATTTCAACCATCTAGAGACAGACAGACAGGGACCTTAAGCCTAAAAATCTCATCTTCTGATGTGCAGGATCCTCTACTAGAGGCAAGCACAGAGCATACTGAGATTATTACAGACTGTTACTTATATGATAGACAGGCATTCGAAAGAAGAAGAGGAAGTAATTAGAAAGACATGAGAATTATAACACAAAGGAAATATTTATTGATTTCAGCTTCTGATTTTTACAAGGGATGAACTCTCCTTATATAGAGGGAGATATAGGATACAACCAAAACAACACACAGGAAAACCAACAACGTGGCAGACAAAAAATAAAAGCAAACTAGAGAGGCCATCGGCCAACAATAATTACAACCTAACAGGCAACGTACAATAATTAAAGCATTGAAAATCACAGGATGGAGATAAGATCAGTCACAGGAAACTGATAAGATCACGAGCTTCAATTACGGGCTGCTGGAGGACACACAAGCTTTAATCACGGGCTAGATAGATTACAAGTGGCATTGTAAGGATTCCCGTTTTGTTGATTGGCTTATTTCGTGGTCAAACCACATGTTGGGGTTTTGAATGTAAGGGTAGTCTAAGTGATTAGTGTTGAAGATCAAAGGCCCTTCCATGACCTCAAGATACAAGCACGCCAAAGGTATAATCTCTTGTGCTGTTTTTTCTTTGAAGAGATTTAGTAGCACACACACACTTAGCATTCTTGCTATAATTGCATACTTGCTTATTTTTCTGTGCATCTCTTCACATGTCACTTTACACACTAGCACATTGGTTGATATATCTTGTTGTGTGTATATGTGCCTTATAATTCGTTTCCGACATTGTTCGGAAACGTCCGCGCTTGCACTAATGAGTGCTTGGTTTCGCGTGAAGACCGCCTATGGAGAATGCCCTTGGCTTCTCCTTGGTTTTCACCATTGTTGGTGATCGGCGGTTATGATCGGCAGCCTGGCCGCCGAAATGAAACAGCGTTTCAATCCAGATTGGTCTGAAGCAATTATGCGGTCAAGATCGGCGGTCAAACCGCCGTTCTAAAACCGCCGTTCATACCTGATCGATTTTAATCCCTCGGTTTGATTCGGCGGTTGGATCGGCGGTCGCGAAACCGCCGAATGAAACCGCCGTTAATGCTCTGTTCTTCACGAGCTCAATTCGGCGGTCTTCATCGGTGGCCTGGCCGCCGATTGAAACCACCGAACGGTGCGTTTCAGGGGCAAAATTGTCTTTTCACTTGCCCTGTTCTTGATGTCTATAAATATCACACTTTCTCATTATCTGAATAAGTTCTTTGACTCTTAAGAACCCTAATCTTCAAAGATAGATTTTGAGAGAAAATCAAATCAAGAACTCAACTTTAACCACTCAAATCAAACCCCTTTTGCATCAAATTTCATATTGCATCTCCTATGTCTATATAGAGTGCATCCATGTATGGGTTTGCATCATCACAACTTGCTTGGTAAGATTTTGATTAATTTCATCTTATTGTAGTATTTTAAATACCAAGCCATCTCTTTTAAATTACTTGTATGTTTTAGATCATATGTTAAATACAAGAAAAGAGATTATTTGTGATGAATTAATTGAGTGTTGTTTTTGATAGATATCTAGGTTTTTATAATCTATGATTATCTATGCTATTTGACATGTCATTTAGCAATTGATATCTAGGGTTGATTTAAATTGAATATATCATCATCCTAGATAAGCATTTAGAGTACCCTAGCTCTTATTGCATTAATTGAATATTCATACATATTCACATAGGGTGTGCATCTCTTTTGAGAGATTGAAGTCTTGGTCTAGGGTTGCTATTACAGGCCAGCTGGGTAGTAGTGGTGGGTTACAGACCGGGATTGGCTGTAAACATCATTACAAGTAGTGACTTCGAGGATCAAGCAAATTGGAATAGGGTTGCTAATAAAGGCCCGCTGGGTAGAAGTGAGGGGTTACAGACCGGAGTGTTAGACGAGGTCTACATAGGTTGTAAACTTCATTTCAATTAGTGATTTCGAGTTCCGAGTGTGGCGCACTATACAGCCCGTGGTTTTTCCCAGTGGTTGGGTTTTCCACGTATACATCAAGTGTCATTTATTATTTCCGCACTATATTACACTTGTATGTATTGTTGACTTGCTAGGGGTATTTTCGTAAAATTGACTTGCATGCGAAAATTGGGTAATAATTAGATAAAATCTATTCACCCCCCCCTCTAGCTTTATATTGACAAACACACCTCGAGTATTTAATTACTTTCAATTGGTATCAGAGCGGGTTCCTAGATATACTTAGGTGATCCTAGCTCATTTTGGTGTGTTTTTGCATTTTGTATGTTTTTGCATTTGTATGTTTGTTTGATTTCTTCATACATTTTGCATTCTTCTCATTTGCATTCATTCAACGCAAACACTATGAGTGCATTTGTGAGAGAAGAAATTGACTCCATTGAGGAGATGCCTCTCTTACTAGAGAGATTTAGGAGATTTGTGAATTTAACCACCTCACCTCCTAAGAAGAAGTTGACCACCGCACCTCCTAAGAAGAAGAAGAAGAAAATTGCTTTGGAGACTTCGAAGCATGACAAGAAGGAGGGTATCTCAATTGAAGACATGGGACTCATTAACAAGCCAAACCAAGGAGTGTCTTCAAGAGAGGGGATTCAGTGCTACGAATGTGGAGGATTCGGGCATTTCTCCCCGGAGTGTGGAAACTTGAAGGATAGAAGAAAAGGGAAGGCGAAGGCCACCTTATGGGATAAATATGAAGATGACGAAAATCCTTCAAGTGATGAAGAACTTGCCATCATCTACACGGAATTTGGAGCCAAGAGTGTAGAAGTTGAAGAAGATGGCAAAGTTGCTTTTCCTTGTGATCCCCAAAATGAACTAGGTATAGAAGTAGTTGGTGTAGCTACTCATAGGGATTTGGCTCTTTCCTCATCAAGAGAAAAATTTGATGATCTTGATGAAGGAGATGACTTCATTGGTGAAATGGAGATTAGAGGAGATGACACAAGTGTTGAATATTTGTCATCTAACTCCACAAATGGAAGTGTGGAGTGTATGGATCTTAATGACTACAAAGTCAAAGTTGAGAGCTCGATGATGAGGAACAAGGAAGAAATTAGAAGATTAAAAGAAGAGAATCTAGAGCTTTCAACACTAGTAAACCACTTGTGTGAAGAAGTGGTGAGATCCATGGCGGATGAAGATAAGCTAAAAGAAGACTTAGCATTATCTAAGAGGAGAGAAGAAGAGCTAGAAAGAGAGCTTGAAGAAGTTAAGGTCTTAATGGCTAAGATGACTTCAAGCACCAAGAAGCTTGACCACATGTTGGGAGTTGGAAGAAAGCCAAGTGACAAGAGAGGTCTTGGCTACATTGATGACACGGATGCCTCCTCCACAAGCAAGACATCCTGTGCCATGACATGGACTTCAATATGTCCCCTCCTCCTCAACAACCTAGGAAGAAGAGTGACCTAGGAGAGTGTTCAAGAAGTGCCCAAGTGGTTGAGGCACCAAAAGGTCAAGCTCAAGCTCACACCCAAAGGGCTCCTCACACTATCTTCCCTCAACTCAAAAACACAATGGGAAGAGTTCAATCATGCAAGCTCAGACAAGCAAGCAACCTCGTCTTGGTTTTCACACAAAGAGGAGAGATCCGATCCAACAACCAAGACAACCACAACGACAAGGGAAAGCTATATCCATGCTAAAGGAATGGTATGATTCCTAACTTTATTCCCACTTGTCATTTTTGTGGTATTGTTGGTCATATTAGACCAAGTTGCTGCATTACATTGAAATGTGTAGAGCTAAAAGCATGATTGACAAGAAAAGGCTAGAGCTAAGATGCTTCATAAAAAGGAAGAAAATCATGTGCATGATCCTTTTTCATCTTGTACTCTAGAACCTTTGTCCACTAGGATTGATTTAGTGTCACCTAAGTGGAGTAATAAGAATGAACCCGCTTGCTACGAGACTAACAAGTCTCAAATAGGTTCATCCAAGTCCAAAGGACTTGGTAGGTCCATAGGACCTCATACCCTTCTTTGAAGTGGTATGGAAATTTGACCCCATATAGGGAACTTAAGCAAAGAGAGCTATTTTGCATCTAGTCACTTGCAAAAAATTTGAAATATCTTATGCTTCTCTTTTTGTTGCTTGAGTTAGCTTGGTACACTATGTATACATATTTTCTATTCAATAAGTGTGATCAATGCTTGTATTGCAATCCATGTCATATTATGTTCAAACATGCATTTTTGGACTAGGAGATATATACATAGGATTTAATTTGAATGACCTATAATGATCTCCATGACATGATGATTGCTAAAATGACATGCTAAATGCTAATCTTGAAAAGCATGTTTTGATGATTGCATTTCTTAACTGCAAATAATGTGTGAAAAAGCTTATGAGACTCAAATGAAAAAGGATCTTGTATCCATTCAAGGATTTTACAATCCAAATGTCTCTCTTTCTTTATTGGTTGAACATGTCTACTATCATACGATATCTTATCCGGAAAAATCAAGTAGGGTGCAAAGTCGCTCATAACATGTTTGGCTTATAAGTTGGATATAGTTGTTCTTAAATTGAAATCAATGAAAAACTATATCCTTGCTTCTCTCTTGACATTGGTGAAATGGTTTGAATTCATATTGAAAACCTTTGTCATTTGCTTTGCCAAATACCATGATATTTTGGACTTAAATGCTACATGTCTTGTATGCAAAGCAATTTTTTGATTCACACATTTTCTTTAAATAAATCTCCTTGTTTCTCTCCAATAAATTGAGATTGCATAAAGTGACTTATATTGATTATGCATATACTAGAATGCTACTATCTCTCTTTGCCTTGAGTGACCCGGTTGGGGACTACTCCTTTGTCTATATCATGACAAAAAGGGGGAGTAGGTTGTGGTAAGGGGAGTTGCAAATTGTTGTAGCAATTGGTGCACATTGGGGAGAATATACATTGAGGGGGAGTAACCCTTTGAGGGGGAGCATTGCATTCATCATACATTGCATGATGTTGTGTTTAATTTCTTAGAAATGCAAATGCTTGTTTATGTCCTCACTTGATTCATCTCACTTTTACTTGTTTTGGAAAGTTTAGAAACCTTGTTTCAGGGAATGATTGTTCTACAAGAGATTGAAGACTTCAAGTTTTATTTTTATATATCTCTTTGTATTGTAGAAAATCTTCATTGACCCATATGTTTATTTTTGTTGTGAGGAATCAATGTGAGTGGTGGTTTTGTCACGAAATAGCCAAAGGGGGAGATTGTAAGGATTCCCGTTTTGTTGATTGGCTTATTTCGTGGTCAAACCACATGTTGGGGTTTTGAATGTAAGGGTAGTCTAAGTGATTAGTGTTGAAGATCAAAGGCCCTTCCATGACCTCAAGATACAAGCACGCCAAAGGTATAATCTCTTGTGCTTGTTTTTCTTTGAAGAGATTTAGTAGCACACACACACTTAGCATTCTTGCTATGATTGCATACTTGCTTATTTTTATGTGCATCTCTTCACATGTCACTTTACACACTAGCACATTGGTCGATATATCTTGTTGTGTGTATATGTGCCTTATAATTCGTTTCCCGACATTGTTCGGAAACGTCCGCGCTTGCACTAATGAGTGCTTGGTTTCGCGCGAAGACCGCCTATGGAGAATGCCCTTGGCTTCTCCTTGGTTTTCACCATTGTTGGTGATCGGCGGTTATGATCGGCGGCCTGGCCGCCGAATGAAACAGCCGTTTCAGTCCAGATTGGTCTGAAGCAATTATGCTGTCAAGATCGGCGGTCACGACCGCCATTCTAAACCGCCGTTCATACCTGATCGATTTTAATCCCTCGGGTTTGATTCGGCGGTTGGATCGGCGGTCGCGAAACCGCCGAATGAAACCGCCGTTAATGCTCTGTTCTTCACGAGCTCAATTCGGCGGTCTTCATCGGCGGCCTGGCCGCCGATTGAAACCGCCGAACGGTGCGTTTCAGGGGCAAAATTGTCTTTTCACTTGCCCTGTTCTTGATGTCTATAAATATCACACTTTCTCATTATCTGAATAAGTTCTTTGACTCTTAAGAACCCTAATCTTCAAAGATAGATTTTGAGAGAAAATCAAATCAAGAACTCAACTTTAACCACTCAAATCAAACCCCTTTTGCATCAAATTTCATATTGCATCTCCTATGTCTATATAGAGTGCATCCATGTATGGGTTTGCATCATCACAACTTGCTTGGTAAGATTTTGATTAATTTCATCTTATTGTAGTATTTTAAATACCAAGCCATCTCTTTTAAATTACTTGTATGTTTTAGATCATATGTTAAATACAAGAAAAGAGATTATTTGTGATGAATTAATTGAGTGTTGTTTTTGATAGATATCTAGGTTTTTATAATCTATGATTATCTATGCTATTTGACATGTCATTTAGCAATTGATATCTAGGGTTGATTTAAATTGAATATATCATCATCCTAGATAAGCATTTAGAGTACCCCTAGCTCTTATTGCATTAATTGAATATTCATACATATTCACATAGGGTTGTGCATCTCTTTTGAGAGATTGAAGTCTTGGTCTAGGGTTGCTATTACAGGCCCGCTGGGTAGTAGTGGTGGGTTACAGACCGGGATTGGCTGTAAACATCATTACAAGTAGTGACTTCGAGGATCAAGCAAATTGGAATAGGGTTGCTAATAAAGGCCCGCTGGGTAGAAGTGAGGGGTTACAGACCGGAGTGTTAGACGAGGTCTACATAGGTTGTAAACTTCATTTCAATTAGTGATTTCGAGTTCCGAGTGTGGCGCACTATACAGCCCGTGGTTTTTCCCAGTGGTTGGGTTTTCCACGTATACATCAAGTGTCATTTATTATTTCCGCACTATATTACACTTGTATGTATTATTGACTTGCTAGGGGTATTTTCGTAAAATTGACTTGCATACGAAAATTGGGTAATAATTAGATAAAATCTATTCACCCCCCCTCTAGCTTTATATTGACAAACACACCTCGAGTATTTAATTACTTTCAGGCATGATATTCATCATCTGAGTCTTGGGCTCCACAGATGGAGCAGGGCCAGGCGAAATCAAAGGGGTCCTGAGAGTCAATCATGTAGGAATCTTGAAAAGGGTTCCAGCTCTGAGTGGGGTCTCTAGGGATATCAGGAAGGATGAAAACTTCGTCGGTGGAGACGTTATTAACATCACAGAGAAAATTGAGCAGTGAGATTTGGAGATTGTTGGGGTACATCCTTGGATAATCATAAGTGGTGTGCCATTCATAACTGGTGTTAGCTGTCCATAAAAGCCGTTTATGGGGGTTGTATCTGCAAATTGCCATCCTTAGTCATTAATGAAACTAGAGCGAGGAAAAACGGGAAATATGGTAAACTAGAGAGGAAAGTTTGATAATATCCAACAAAATAAAACAAAACAAAACGAAAAATTGAGAATATATTTTAGTGAAAACGGTGCGTGTTGTAGCATGTAGGCTGTTATAGAGAAACAATGGCGGTTGTGGCTTCTGGCCTAGTGGATTTAAAAAACCTCACTCTCTCTCTCTGGAAGGAAAAATTTAGATTGACAAAAACCCTAGACAGTATTCGAAAGAAATCAAGCATTAGGAATTGAGAATTAGAGACGCAATCCAAAATATAAGGTGAGTTCACATTCTGCTAGCTTTAATTATGTTTAGCCATTATTTGATTAGAAGACTGTAATTACTTGAAAATGTGAAACGGAAACACTCAAATGCATCTCTTATCATTAGATCATTCTCATTGGCTAATAATTGTCAGCATTCATCTGTAGTGGCTTATCTTGTTAACTCATGTAAGCTCCCTCAGGAAACTGCTCTCTATGTTGCCCAAAAAGTACGATTTAAAACCCTAGAAAGACCAGAGTTGGTTCTAAACCTTCTCAGAAACAATGGATTCACTAATTCCCACATCTCCAAACTTGTTAGGACACGTCTAATGCTGCTTTCAGCCGATGCTGAGAAGACCATTTTGCCCAAGTTTCAGTTTTTATGCTCTATTGGGGTTTCAAACTCCGACATTTCCCTCATTCCTGCCAAGGATTAGAAGCTTTTGACATAGAATTTACATAAATATATCATCCTATTGTATACTCTTCCCAGGAGTGTTCTTGTCAATGATGAGAAAGTCCTTAAGGCTTTGCAGCGTGCGTCTTGGGATTTACACAATCGGTCTCCGAAAAATATTGCCACAAATATATCAATCTTGAAAGAACTTGGAGTCCCTCAATCGTCCATCGCTGCATTGATTAGGCATCATCATAATGTTGCGAGCTCAAACACTGAGAAATTGCTGAACATGTTGATAAGGTTGTTAAAATGAGATTCAACCCTCTGCGGTTTATATTCATCAATACTTTTACGGTGTTGTTATGGATTTTTCCAATTAAGGAAAATACATAGAGAATTTAGAAGGAGAGATAGAAAGTAGCAAGAGAGATAGAGAAGCTAAACAAAAGAGGAGGATATTTGAAGCAATGTTTATTCATAATATCTCAATCAACTAATGTGGCTATAAATAGGCCAGACATTTTGAAAGAGTTGCACAAACTAATAGAAACAACATTACAAAGCATTACAAGGAAATAGGAAATAATGGGTGCACTTCTTACAATATAATCTGCATGATGGCTTGGAACAAGGCCATTAACAAGACCACTAATTCACCTACTTAATTTTAACAACTAATTCTATTGCTGACCAAGTCCTCCACTACTTGCATGAGAGTATCATGTTTGCACCCATGCCATGGCATTCATGGTCACATTATATACATATCATTCCATCCCTCTCAAATTATCCTTGTCCGTAAGGATAAAATCTGGATAGGTCGATAAGAAGTTCCAAATCCAACCCGTTGGACTTGCCCCAACTAAGAGGGTCTTTGAATTTGGTTAACCATCTGTGCCATTGGAGAACAATTCCTTCTAAATGGAAGGATGCCAATTGGACCTGTTAGGAGCAAAAATTTTGAAGTCAAAAATTGGTTCCACCTTGTAGATCCATCCAGTGGGATCGTCCCCACCAAGTTTGGGAAAGGATAGCTTGTGTTGGGTGTGGTTTTGGTCGAAATTGGGGTTGGGAATGATGGTTCCGGTTGGAGAGGTATGGGTGGTGGTGGGAGTGATATGGTGGCTATGAGCATGGTTGGTGGTGTTTTTCTGAAATGAACTCTCTTTGTGGAAGACATGTAGAGATTGAAGTTCATTCAAAATGGTTTGGAGGATATTATGGATTTGGTTGAGACTAGACTCAAGTTGGGCCAGAGTTTTGTAAACATCGTTACGGAACTTGGCATCCATATATCGAATGCTCTGATACCAATGTTATGGATTTTTCCAATTAAGAAAAATACATAGAAAATTTAGGAGAGATAAACAAGAGAGGAGGATATTTGAAGCAATATTCATTCATAATAATCTCAATCAATTAATGTGGCTATAAATAGACTAGACATTTCGAAAGAGTTGCACAAACTAACCGAAACAACATTACAAAGCATTACAAGGAAATAGGAAATAATGGGTGCACTTCTTGCAACATAATCTGCACGATGGTGTGAAACAAGGCCATTAACAAAACCACTAATTCACCCACTTTAATTTAACAACTAATACTATTTCTGACCAAGTCCTCCACTACTAGCATGGGACTATGGGAGTATCATGTTTGCACCCATGCCATGGAATTCATGGCCACATTACATACATATCAGGTGTTTTATGAAGTAAACTTCAAAACTCTAGAACAAAAAGTGGAGGTTTATAAGAAGTGGGGTTTATCTGAAGATGAGATATGGTCAGGTTTTAGAAAGCATCCGCTATTTCTGAAGTTATCAAAGAAGAAAACTACGGGCACAATGGATTTTCTTGTGAACAAGATGGGTTGGCAGCCCAGAGATGTTGTCCAAGCTCCAAATGCTATTTTCTTTAGTTTGGAGAAGAGGATCTTCCCAAGGTAATATGTTATAAAAGTTTTGCAGTTAAAAGGCTTGATCAAGAAAGTCCCTTTGTCTTGTGTGATGGTAACCACTGAAAAGTTGTTCTTGGATAGATTTGTGATAAAGTTTCAGGATCAGGTTCCTCAATTGTTAAATATTTACCATGGAAAAACAGATCTTCTAGAACTTGGCTTTGGATTTTAGGAAACAAATGGATATAGAGGACTGCAGTAAACAATGAACTGGTCAGTAGTCTATGCTATATCAGTTCCTGTACGTTATGGTAGGAATCTCTATCAAAGTTTATCTTGGTTTCATGCCTATTGTTATGTTACTTTGTTGTTCAAAGGCTGCAATAAATTTATATTTCGGTGGTTCCTGATCACAGCTTTTCGCTGTCTTTATAACAGACAACAGGTTTGTAACAATGTCTTGTGTCCTTGAAAATGTGATGTAATTGAACTTGACCAGTTGAACTCGTTTCCAGTTGGTTCAATAATTTAATTCATTTTTGAGTTCTTGCATTCTAATGTAATCCAATCAAGAACTTGGTATTGGTACGTGCTTTGATAAGATTTCTGCATCTGGTGACATTGTGTTCATATTTTGAGGGGGACAAAATGAAAGAATGATTTTCATTACTTTAAAATGAAATGAATGATTTTTCGTCAAATTGCTGATTATTGGTTTATTTTTAAAAATAGTTAATTAAGAGTAATCCATGGAATCAAACTGATATTGTAATTAATCGTTAGCTGTTTTGTGTGGTTCTTTAGAGGATTTGGTTCAACAGGAACCGTGTGGTTAATGGTTTACCTGGGCTTAATTTGAAGGAGGTGGTGGATTGGTCTAAATCCTTTGTTGCTAATTACAAGAGTGCAAATGAGACTAGCAATGGTGATACCAGCAGCTGCCTAGAATGGTCATTGGCTGGGTTCTGCCAATACTAGACACATACAAAATAAATTTAGATGCGGCTATCAATACGCAGGAAAGGTTGTCGGTGTGGATATTGTGATTAGGAATTCAGAGGGTTTGGTGAGGGTCTCGAGTATACAGGAAATTGTAGCAACCTATTCTCCGTAGGTGGTGGAGGCGATTACTATCTACCGAGGACTCCATTTGGCTCTAGCTATAGGTTTTACAAATGTGATTGCGGAGTTAGGTGCCTAGGTAAATGTGAACTGGATGAGGGAGGATAGAAATTTTTATTATGAGGTGAGTTTGATTTTAGAGGATATTAAATTATTGCTCCCCTGTTTTTCTACTATTTTGCTTCTAGAAAAGCCAATCAAGTAGCTCATTGTTTAGCCAAGATGGCCTTATCCAGTAGTATTGATCAGTTCTAGATGGAGGAATCACCTCCTTGTGTTAGCAAGTTCTTGTTGGCTGATCACCAGGGACTTTTGTAAGCTGTGTTCTTTTAATAAATCTTTGTTTGTTAAAAAAGAAAAAAAAAATCACTAGCTGGTTCATTTGAGTGTTTGGATAGGTCCAACTGTGATGAGTTTAATGGTAAGGAAGTAAATGTTGGAAATATTGGTTTCGTTGGAAAGATAGGGTTCAATTTTTTTGAAATTTTAGTGGAAATATCATAAATATTGCAAATATCCTCCAAATATCAAAATATCATGGATATTTAAGGATATTTTGATATCGATTCCTCCAAAATTTGAAAATTGAGGATATTTCTATCAAAATATTGATTAGTAACAAATAACGGTTATGCACAATCAACGTTACAATATAAGTGTAAAACGACATTGTTTTACAGAAATTACTTGAGGGAGAAATTCAAAAAATATTTATAAATAATAGAGTTTGTTTTCAACAGCACGAAAAAGTGTAATCGTTTGTAACCACAAGCCATGGGAAATTGGTCATTTACCCTATACCCAAAAAACAAAAGGTGCTTTCTTCCAAAACATAAAGAAACATATATTTTTTTTTATTTAAAAAATAATAATAATTGAAATTGCACATTTGACATGCACAGGAGAGAGAAAGCCGATGAGGAAGCACGGTCGATAGAACCTAGAAGCCAACGACGAAGATGGTGAGACAAGGCCGGCGAAATCAGAGGAGTACGACTAGCGGATTGACGACGAGGGACGACCGGCAAATTGAAGGTAGTAAAAAAAAAATTTGGCATTAAATATTCATTTTTCATATTTTATAGTACATTTTTCACTTTTAAAAATATATATATACTTCACGTCTTTATATATATATTCACTGTTTTTTAACATTTGTAGTGTTTGTATTACATTTTTCACGTTTTTGAAACATTTATCAAAATTTTAACATATATTTCACTTTTTCTTATTTAAAAAAAAAAGTGAATTCTCTAGAAAACGATTTTCTTCACTATTTTCACTTGATTTTTCTACCCAAATTCATCGAACAATACAAAACCCATAAAATGATAAGTGTTTGAAAGTACAAGTAAATGTTCCTATTAAAAAAAAAAACGTAAATATAATAAAAATGGAGGATATTTACACATCTTCGATGCTTGTAAGTGAGGAAACACAAGATTTTATCTCCAACAAACTCCAATTTTTTTTCTCCAACAACACCATTTACTTTTTTTGGCGAAATGAGTCCATTTGATTGTAATCTTTGGCCTTTCCAACAGCAAATGTGATTTTGTAAGAAGTTTTTGTTAGATTTAGAAGAAAATATAAGCCAAATTTAAGAAGAAAATAATGAAAGAAGAAAGATGAAATTAGTAGTAGTTTTAACGTGTGAGGGTATTTTGGTGACTTTATGTTTAGAGATTGAAATGGAATTTTTCAAGAGAGAAAACCAAAAGTAACCATTTGAATCATTAAACTTTTGTTAGTAACCACTTTTGAAACTTTAATTGTTAATAACTACTTTTAAAAATAAAAAAAATCAGTGTATGTCCATAAATTACAAGAATACCCCTGAAATTAGTTTTTTTTTTTAAAACCTCAAACTTGAAATCATAGCTAAAAACTTGAATGTTGAAACTTGAAATCATGACTAAAATGAAATTTGAAACTTGAAATCATGACTAAAATGAAATATGTGTAACTTGAAATCATGTCCAATTTCCTTTCTTCCCCAAATTCCCCAAATTCACAAATTAGGTTTTTTTATTGTGGAAATTAGCAAAAATAGCCTTTTCTAACATTCACTTTCTAAGAAATAGCCCATTGGAAAAAAAAATTGCATATCTAGCCCATTGGACAACCCCATTTACCACAATGCCCTTAAGAACCCCTCACCTGGAAATTCCCTAAATACCCTCCTTAAATGTTTTATTCAATAAAACTTGTTCAAGTTTACTAAATTACCCTTCAAATATATTTCCCACAAAATTCACTTCATCTAAAACCCTAATTTTCCAATTCAATTCATCTACTGCCTACTACTTTTACACTCAAACCACTCTCATCGCCGCTCGTCTCCGGTGACTCGCCCTTCACCACTCGTCTCCCGTTTTTCCTTTGACGCACGTCCTCTGCTCGCGTCGACCTCCTCTCATGTTCTTGATTTCGTCGTTTTTCTCTCTAAAGCGACTGGGTGTTCTTTCTTTGACTCTCATCCTCCGTCGGCGGTTAACTTCCTCCTGCTCACGTGCGCCACCGCTGCTTTGCTCTACCTCTTCAGGAATGGCCACTTTGAAAGTAAGCTATTGTGTTACTGGTACTGGTTCGTCACCACTGACGTCTTCACTCTCAAATTTTTCTCTCACTTTCTCTCCTTCTCTCTCCTCCAAGAAAACTATAAGATTCCCAGCAACCAACATATTTTCTCCTTCACTTCAACCTTAAAACCCCAACTTTTGCTTCCAAAATCACACTTTCTCTCGTGTAATTCTAATCAAGAAACCCAGAGCCAGTCGTTTGTCAGCAGCAACAACTATGGCATCTAATAAGTAAGTGAATTCTGTCTTTTTTTTTTTTTTTTTTATAATAAAAATAGGAAAATGAAATTGGGTTTGTTTGTATTTTTGTTTTGGTTTTTACTTGTTTAATTGGCTCTGTTTTTTTCTACAGAATTGCTCAAGAGGTTTTTCCACCAGCTCTTGATTCTACTTCAGAACCACCTCCAGTTTTTGATGGAACGACAAGGTACTGTCAAATTTGATTTCAATACTTCACTTGATTAAATTTCTTGCAATCATGTTGTGTTTTGTTTAGATTCTCAACTTTGTTTTTTTTATGTGTTTGAAGGTTGTATATATCCTACTTATGTCCATATGCACAACGTGTGTGGATTACCAGGAACTGTAAGGTTGGTTTCTTATAGGTGTTTTTATTAGATTATTGTTTTTGTGTTTGGTTACTGAGAAAGTGAAGAGAAAGAAAGGATGCTAATCTGTAACTTTTCAAATTCACTAGAACCCTAAATCGATTTTTCACAAATTGGTTGCAGAATACAGTGATTTTCATTGTCTATACGTAACACAGCTGAAGTAGGTTGAATTTGCAATTAGAGAATTTTCTTGATGAAACTTGAATGAAAGACTTACACTTCTCGTTTTCTTTTGTTCGATTTATGTGGAGCAGGGATTGCAGGACAAGATTGAATTGGTTCCCAATTGAATGGCGATTTTGATTTCTTCATTTAAAATCAGCTTTTTTAATTCGTATTTATTGTTTCAAGTTTGTCTGCTTATATGTTCTTTGGTGCATTTTAATCTATTGTGTCACTGTGCCAACAATAGGCAAGTCTATATGTGAACTGGTGTAAAAATGCTTTAAAAATTGTTTGTTGCATATTTTTGCTGCACAAGACAAGAGGTTTGCGGAAATCCATTTACACATATTACTCATGCCTCTGTACATTTATGTTTTATTTTTTTGAAATTTGGGTTCTCTTGTACTTTCTTGAGCTTTATTTTCTTCTATTACAAAAAATGTTGACTAAAGAAGTTATTTTTATATGTGGATTCTTTGTGATTCAGAGGTTTTGACCAAGGAGAACATCGTGGAACCCATGAGAGACATCAAGAGAGCTCTTCTTGAATACTATTGGCTGGTCTACAAGGAGTTGGAAAGACAAATGTTTCTGCAAAGTTAGCTTATTATCTAAATTAGGTGGTGCTTTTTGTTTCTGACCACTTTATTAGTTGTCAACACATGGAAAGGAAGAGAGAGTAACAAATTGGAATGTGTTTTACACTTCTACTTTAAGTCACAATTCACAAAATATTTATTTGCTAAATGAGTAAACTCCTCTGTTTGGACTACTTAAATTTTTACTTTCAGTTCAGTCTCATATTCAGTTATAGTTTATGACAAGTTGCTAGCTTTGACTTAATACTTGAGAATTAATGTTTGTATAGCATATATGCTTTTAAGCTTGGTAACAGATTCCATAAGCATGGGAATTAATGCTTGTAGATGCATGTATGATTTGAGCCTATGAATGATTGTTATAAGCCTAGTAATGGATTCCATGAGCCTGGGAATTAATGTTATTATCTGCATGTATGCTTTTGAGCCAATGAATGATTGTTATAAGCTTGGGAATGGATGACATGAGCCAATGAATTATCATTTGGGAATTAATGCGTGTATGCTTTTGAGCCTATTGTAAGGATTTCCATATCTTGATTGGCTTATTTCATGGACAAACCACATGTTGGGGATTGTATGTAAGGGTAGCTTTAGTGATAGATATTCAAGCTCAAGACCCTTTCATGTCCTCAAGGTTGAAAAGCACCAAAGGTAAAATTCTATGTGCTTAATTTGCTTTGAAGAGATTAGAAGCACACACACACTCACATCTCATGCTTAATTCATTTTCTTGTATGTTGTGTATGTGTTGTTGTTATGTGCTCATTAATGTTCATTAACATCTCTTCTTGCATGTTAGTTTGATTGCTTATTGCATTGTCCATTGCCTTGTCATGCATAGCATTGGAATTCTTGCATTGCAAAGGGCGTTGTTCAAAGCGCTCTACAAAGCGCTGTTGTGAACAGCGCCCCTATGACCTGATGCAAAAATGGTCATTTAAATGCATTAGGTCTGATGCATTTTGGATGGGCGCTGTACGAGCGCTGTACAGAAGCGCTGTTCGTACAGCGCCCCTCTGTTTTCCCGAGAGAACAGAGTTGGGGCGCTGTACAGGCGTTGTACAAGAGGCGCTCTACGTACAGCGCCCAAGGCAAAAATAGGTGTAACTTATTCAAAACGGCCACACTTTGGTTTGACACCCTATATATATGTCTCTTTGACTTTAGGTCAATGAAGTGAGTTGATTATCAGATTTCATACTTAGAATATTTTTCAAGAAAAGAAAGATACAAAAGAACTCACCTTTAACCACTCAAATCAAATCCCTTGTGCATCAAATTTCATATTGCATCTTCTATGTCTAGATAGAAAGCATCCATGATTGGGTTTGCATCATCACAACTTGCTTGGTAAGATTTTGATTAAGTTCATCTTATTTGAGTATTTTATTATCAAGCTATTCTCTTTAATTTACTTGTATGTTTTGATCATATGATAAATACAAGAATAGAGAATTAATTGTGATGAATTGATTGAGTGTTGTATTGTGATAGCTAATTAGGTTTTTAATTAATCTTGATTAGCTAAGCTATTTGACATGTCATTTAGCAATTGATATCTAGGGTTGATTTAAATTGATTATCCCATCATCCTAGATAAGCATCTAAGGTTCCCTAGCCTTGTTTGTTAATTGAATATTCATACATATTCACATAGGTTGCATAATCTCTTCTTAGAGAATTAAGTCTTGAGGCTAAGGTTGCTTAGGCCTCAAGCAAATTGGAATAGGGTTGCTAATAAAGGCCCGCTGGGTAGAAGTGAGGGGTTACAGACCGGAGTGTTAGACGAGGTCTACATAGGTTGTAAACTTCATTTCAATTAGTGATTTCGAGTTCCGAGTGTGGCGCACTAAACAGCCCGTGGTTTTTCCCAGTGGTTGGGTTTCCACGTATACATCAAGTGTCATTTTAATTCCGCACTATATTACACTTGCTTGTATATTTAACTAGTAGGGGCATTTTCGTAATATTGACTTGTATGCGAAAATTGGGTAATAATAGCTAAAATCTATTCACCCCCCCTCTAGATTAATTTTGAACACGCCTCTAGGACTTTCAATTGGTATCAGAGCGGGTTCCTAGATATACTTAGGTGATCCTAGCTCATTTTAGGTGTGTTGTGCATTTGTGTGATTTTTGCTCATTCATACATTTTGCATACATTTCATTCATTCATTTGATACAATGAGTGGATTCGGTGGCAACCATGAGGGTGCTTCAAGCACACGGCCTCCTCTCCTCACCGGTGTGAATTATGCCTCATGGAAAGGCAAGATGGAGGCATATGTGTGCCAAATCCATGATAGGGCATGGATGGCAATTGAATATGGGTATGCACCTCCTATGATGACTCTCACGAGTGGTGGAGAAGAAGTACTCAAGCCAAAGGCCCAGTGGTCACCTGAAGAGTTTGAGACTTCAAAATGGAATAGGAAGGCATGGCATGCTCTTCTATGTGCAGTGGATGAAAATCAGTACAAACTGATTCAGAACACTAGGATAGCCAATGAGGCATGGGATATCCTACAGGTTGCACATGAGGGAACCGATGTCGTTAAGGATTCCAAGCTACAAGTCCTTCAAACGCAATTTGAGTTGCTTAAAATGGAGGAAGACGAGTGCTTCAATGACTTTGAAGTCAAGTTGATGGATATTGTGAATCAAAGCCATCAACTAGGTGATCCTTATTCGGATAGGAGAGTTAAGCAGAAAATTATGAGGTCTCTCCCCGCTAGGTTCCAATCAAAAGTGACAGCTTTAGAGGAAAATAGCATATACAAGGATATGAAGCCGAGTGAGGTGATTGGAAGACTCCTCGCCTATGAATCTAGGAAGGCTCCTAGTATTTCACCTCCTAAAAAGCAAAAAGGAATTGCTTTGAAAGCTTCCAAGGTTGAGAATGAGGAAAAAGGTGACTCGGACCGAGACATGGCTTTGCTACTTAGAAGATTCAAGAAGTTTGTCAAGTTCGAGAATAAGGGCATTGGATCCAAAGGCCAAGACTTGAAGAAAAAAGCTCCCTTCAAGAGTTTTGAGCCTAGGCAAGAGCATAGTGAGAAGAAAGGGGTCCAATGCTATGAGTGTGGTGGTATAGGTCACATCTCACCGGATTGTGGGAACTTGAAGAACAAGATGGCAAAAGTGATGACCGCCACATGGAGTGAAAGTGATGACTCCGGAGAGGGAGATAAGTCATCAAGTGATTATGAGCTTATCAATAACTTCAAGGCATTGGGTGCCACTTGTGAAGAAAATGAAGTTGTTGGTAAGAATTCCGTTGCTAGTGATCCCATAGAAGAAAAAGATGAAGAAGTAGCTCTAAAGAAGATAAATGTAGCTACTCATTGGGATATGACTCTCATTGACTCAAGAGACCAAGGTGGAGGTCTAAATGAGGGAAATGACTCCATTAGTGAGAATGAGAGTGGAGGAGATAACTTAAGTGAAGATGACTCCTCATTAACTCTACAAATGGAAGTGTAGAGAAAATGGATGTAAATGACTTTATAGTCAAGTGTGAAAGTTCATTGGAGAAGAAAAATATAAAGTTGAAGATTTTAGAGGATGAAAATCTAGAACTTTCAACACACAATGACCACTTAAGTAAACAAGTTGAGGCATCCAAGAAGATTGAAGACAAGCTAAGGGATGAGCTAGCTATGTCTAAGAGGAATGAAGAAGGGTTGAAGAGAGAGCTTGTTGAAGCCATAGAGTCATTGTCTAGGATGACTACAAGCACCAAGAAACTTGACCACATTCTTGGTAGTGGAAAGAACCCTTGTGACAAGAGAGGTATTGGGTATGAAGAAACAAAGGAGATCACTACTCCAACCAAGACCGTCTTTGTCAAGAGTTTGGGCAAGAAAGAAGCCTCACCGGTGCACACTCCTAGGAAGAAAATTGATCTAGGACAATGTTCAAGAAGTGCACAAGTGAAGGTAGCTCCAAAGAGACAACCTCAAGCTCAAAAAGTTCCTCAACCTAACTTCCCTAAAGCTCATATTCATCAAGGGAAGAGGCCAATCATGCAAAATGAAACAAGGAAGCAAGCTAGACCGGTTCAACAACAAAGAAGATTTGAACCCGCTCAACCACAAAGTCATGGGATGGCTCCTATGCATGCACAAGGACATGGTATGAAGTCTAAATTTATCCCTACATGTCACTTTTGTGGTATTAATGGTCACATTAGACCAAATTGCTTTCATTTCATTATATTTTGTAGAATCAAAAGCATGATTGAAAAGAGAATGATAAGAGCTAGAATGCATACTAATAGGAAGGAAAACATTCATATTAATGATCCTATTAATTCTAGACCTCTTGAACCCTTGACCACTAGAAAGAAAAATGTCATATCTATGTGGATAAAGAAAAATGAACCCGCTTGCTACGAGACTAACAAGTCTCAAATAGGTTCATCCAAGTCAAATGGACTTGGGAGGTCCATAGGACCTCATGACCTTCATTGATGAAGGTTGGTAATGACCCCATATGGGGATCTCAAGCAAAGAGAGCTATTGTATACTTGTTGCATGCAAATATTTGAAAAATATTATGCTTCTTTGTTAATTGCTTGAGTAAGCTTGGTTGCACATATGTATATATGTTTTCAATTCAATAAGTGTGAACCATGCTTGTTTACAATCCATGTCATATTTATGTTCAAACATGCATTTTTGGACTAGGAGATTTACATAGGAAGTATGATTTGAATGACCTATAGTTATCTCCATGACATGATGATTCTTAATAACATGCTTAAAAAATTGAAAAGCATGAGTGTTTATAACATGCTAATGTCAAATGAAAAAGCATGAAATTCATATGACATGCTCAAATGAAAAAGCATGAATTGATGATTGCATTTTTTAAATGCAAATCTTGTGTGAAAAAGCTTATGAGACTCAAAATGATAAAGGATCTTGTATCCGTTCAAAGGAACTTATATTCCAAATTGTCTCTCTTTCTTTATTTGTTGAACATGTCTACTATCATACAGGTTTCATTCCCGGAAAAATCAAATAGAGTGCAAAGTTGCTCATGACATGTTTGGCTTATAAAGATGGATATAGTTGCTCATATATTAAAATCAATGTAAATTCTATATCCTTGCTTCTCTCATGACTTTGGTGAAATTGGTTTGAATTCTTATTAGAAACCTTTGTCATTTGCTTTGCCAAATACCATTGTATTTTGGACTTGAATGCTACATATCTTGTATGCAAAGCATGTTTTGTTTCACACATTTATTTTAAAATAAATCTCCTTGTTTCTCTCCATTTGATAGAGTTGCATAAAGTGCATTTAATGATTATGCAAATGACTTGAATGCTATCATCTCTCTTTGCTAAGTAACCCGATTGGGGACTACTCCTTTGCCTATATCATGACAAAAAGGGGGAGTAGAATGGTGAATTGTGGTAGCAATTATGCATGTTGGGGAGAAAATACATTGAGGGGGAGTAACCTATTGAGGGGGAGCATTGCATTCACAATTATTGCATGATGTTGTAGTTGTACTTAAATACTAAGAATGCAAATGCTTGTTTTTATTCTCACTTGATTCATCTCACTTTTTACTTGAATTGGATAGTATAGAAACTTTGCTTTCAGGGACTGATTATTCTACAAGAGATTGAAGACTTCAAGATTTTTTTATATATCTCTTTGTAATGTAGATAGTCATTGTTGACCTATAAGTTTCTAACTTTTGTGAGGAATCAATGTGAGTGGTGGTTTTGTCACGAAATAGCCAAATGGGGAGATTGTAAGGATTCCCATATCTTGATTGGCTTATTTCGTGGACAAACCACATGTTGGGGATTGTATGTAAGGGTAGCTTTAGTGATAGATATTCAAGCTCAAGACCCTTTCATGTCCTCAAGGTTGAAAAGCACCAAAGGTAAAATTCTATGTGCTTAATTTGCTTTGAAGAGATTAGAAGCACACACACACTCACATCTCATGCTTAATTCATTTTCTTGTATGTTGTGTATGTGTTGTTGTTATGTGCTCATTAATGTTCATTAACATCTCTTCTTGCATGTTAGTTTGATTGCTTATTGCATTGTCCATTGCCTTGTCATGCATAGCATTGGAATTCTTGCATTGCAAAGGGCGCTGTTCAAAGCGCTGTTGTGAACAGCGCCCCTATGACCTGATGCAAAAATGGTCATTTAAATGCATCAGGTCTGATGCATTTTGGATGGGCGTTGTACGGGCGTTGTATGAGCGCTGTACAGAAGCGCTGTTTGTACAGCGCCCCTCTGTTTTCCCGAGAGAACAGAGTTGGGGCGCTGTACAAGAGGCGCTCTACGTACAGCGCCCAAGGTAAAAATAGGTGTAACTTATTCAAAACGACCACACTTTGGTTTGACACCCTATATATATGCCTCTTTGACTTTAGGTCAATGAAGTGAGTTGATTATCAGATTTCATACTTAGAATATTTTTTAAGAAAAGAAAGATACAAAAGAACTCACCTTTAACCACTAAAATCAAATCCCTTGTGCATCAAATTTCATATTGCATCTTCTATGTCTAGATAGAAAGCATCCATGATTGGGTTTGCATCATCACAACTTGCTTGGTAAGATTTTGATTAAGTTCATCTTATTTGAGTATTTTTATTATCAAGCTATTCTCTTTAATTTACTTGTATGTTTTGATCATATGATAAATACAAGAATAGAGAATTAATTGTGATGAATTGATTGAGTGTTGTATTGTGATAGCTAATTAGGTTTTTAATTAATCTTGATTAGCTAAGCTATTTGACATGTCATTTAGCAATTGATATCTAGGGTTGATTTAAATTGATTATCTCATCATCCTAGATAAGCATCTAAGGTTCCCTAGCCTTGTTTGTTAATTGAATATTCATACATATTCACATAGGTTGCATAATCTCTTCTTAGAGAATTAAGTCTTGAGGCTAAGGTTGCTTAGGCCTCAAGCAAATTGGAATAGGGTTGCTAATAAAGGCCCGCTGGGTAGAAGTGAGGGGTTACAGACCGGAGTGTTAGACGAGGTCTACATAGGTTGTAAACTTCATTTCAATTAGTGATTTCGAGTTCCGAGTGTGGCGCACTATACAGCCCGTGGTTTTTCCCAGTGGTTGGGTTTCCACGTATACATCAAGTGTCATTTTAATTCCGCACTATATTACACTTGCTTGTATATTTAACTAGTAGGGGCATTTTCATAATATTGACTTGTATGCGAAAATTGGGTAATAATAGCTAAAATCTATTCACCCCCCCTCTAGATTAATTTTGAACACGCCTCTAGGACTTTCAATTGGTATCAGAGCGGGTTCCTAGATATACTTAGGTGATCCTAGCTCATTTTAGGTGTGTTGTGCATTTGTGTGATTTTTGCTCATTCATACATTTTGCATACATTTCATTCATTCATTTGATACAATGAGTGGATTCGGTGGCAACCATGAGGGTGCTTCAAGCACACGGCCTCCTCTCCTCACCGGTGTGAATTATGCCTCATGGAAAGGCAAGATGGAGGCATATGTGTGCCAAATCCATGATAGGGCATGGATGGCAATTGAAGATGGGTATGCACCTCCTATGATGACTCCCACGAGTGGTGGAGAAGCAGTACTCAAGCCAAAGGCCTAGTGGTCACCTGAAGAGTTTGAGACTTCAAAATGGAATAGGAAGGCATGGCATGCTCTTCTATGTGCAGTGGATAAAAATCAGTACAAACTGATTCAGAGTACTAGGATAGCCAAGGAGGCATGGGATATCCTACAGGTTGCACATGAGGGAACCGATGTCGTTAAGGATTCCAAGCTACAAGTCCTTCAAACGCAATTTGAGTTGCTTAAAATGGAGGAGGACGAGTGCTTCAATGACTTTGAAGTCAAGTTGATGGATATTGTGAATCAAAGCCATCAACTAGGTGATCCTTATTCGGATATGAGAGTTAAGCAGAAAATTATGAGGTCTCTCCCCGCTAGGTTCGAATCAAAAGTGACGGCTTTAGAGGAAAATAGCACATACATGGATATGAAGCCGAGTGAGGTGATTGGAAGACTCCTCGCCTATGAATCTAGGAAGGCTCCTAGTATTTCACCTCCTAAAAAGCAAAAAAGAATTGCTTTGAAAGCTTCCAAGGTTGAGAAGGAGGAAAAATGTGACTCGGACCAAGACATGGCTTTGCTACTTAGAAGATTCAAGAAGTTTGTCAAGTTCGAGAATAAGGGCATTGGATCCAAAGGCCAAGACTTGAAGAAAAAAGCTCCCTTCAAGAGTTTTGAGCCTAGGCAAGAGCATAGTGAGAAGAAAGGGGTCCAATGCTATGAGTGTGGTGATATAGGTCACATCTCACCGGATTGTGGGAACTTGAAGAACAAGATGGCAAAAGTGATGACCGCCACATGGAGTGAAAGTGATGACTCCGGAGAGGGAGATAAGTCATCAAGTGATGATGAGCTTATCAATAACTTCAAGGCATTGGGTGCCACTTGTGAAGAAAATGAAGTTGTTGGTAAGAATTCCGTTGCTAGTGATCCCATAGAAGAAAAAGATGAAGAAGTAGCTCTAGAGAAGATAAATGTAGCTACTCATTGGGATATGACTCTCATTGACTCAAGAGACCAAGGTGGAGGTCTAAATGAGGGAAATGACTCCATTAGTGAGAATGAGAGTGGATGAGATAACTTAAGTGAAGATGACTCCTCATCTAACTCTACAAATGGAAGTGTAGAGAAAATGGATGTAAATGACTTTATAGTCAAGTGTGAAAGTTCATTGGAGAAGAAAAATATAAAGTTGAAGATTTTAGAGGATGAAAATCTAGAACTTTCAACACACAATGACCACTTAAGTAAACAAGTTGAGGCATCCAAGAAGATTGAAGACAAGCTAAGGGATGAGCTAGCTATGTCTAAGAGGAATGAAGAAGGGTTGAAGAGAGAGCTTGTTGAAGCCATAGAGTCATTGTCTAGGATGACTACAAGCACCAAGAAACTTGACCACATTCTTGGTAGTGGAAAGAACCCTTGTGACAAGAGAGGTATTGGGTATGAAGAAACAAAGGAGATCACTACTCCAACCAAGACCGTCTTTGTCAAGAGTTTGGGCAAGAAAGAAGCCTCACCGGTGCACACTCCTAGGAAGAAAATTGATCTAGGACAATGTTCAAGAAGTGCACAAGTGAAGGTAGCTCCAAAGAGACAACCTCAAGCTCAAAAAGTTCCTCAACCTAACTTCCCTAAAGCTCATATTCATCAAGGGAAGAGGCCAATCATGCAAAATGAAACAAGGAAGCAAGCTAGACCGGTTCAACAACAAAGAAGATTTGAACCCGCTCAACCACAAAGTCATGGGATGGCTCCTATGCATGCACAAGGACATGGTATGAAGTCTAAATTTATCCCTACATGTCACTTTTGTGGTATTAATGGTCACATTAGACCAAATTGCTTTCATTTCATTATATTTTGTAGAATCAAAAGCATGATTGAAAAGAGAATGATAAGAGCTAGAATGCATACTAATAGGAAGGAAAACATTCATATTAATGATCCTATTAATTCTAGACCTCTTGAACCCTTGACCACTAGAAAGAAAAATGTCATATCTATGTGGATAAAGAAAAATGAACCCGCTTGCTACGAGACTAACAAGTCTCAAATAGGTTCATCCAAGTCAAATGGACTTGGGAGGTCCATAGGACCTCATGACCTTCATTGATGAAGGTTGGTAATGACCCCATATGGGGATCTCAAGCAAAGAGAGCTATTGCATACTTGTTGCATGCAAATATTTGAAAAATATTATGCTTCTTTGTTAATTGCTTGAGTAAGCTTGGTTGCACATATGTATATATGTTTTCAATTCAATAAGTGTGAACCATGCTTATTTACAATCCATGTCATATTTATGTTCAAACATGCATTTTTGGACTAGGAGATTTACATAGGAAGTATGATTTGAATGACCTATAGTTATCTCCATGACATGATGATTCTTAATAACATGCTTAAAAAATTGAAAAGCATGAGTGTTTATAACATGCTAATGTCAAATGAAAAAGCATGAAATTCATATGACATGCTCAAATGAAAAAGCATGAATTGATGATTGCATTTTTTAAATGCAAATCTTGTGTGAAAAAGCTTATGAGACTCAAAATGATAAAGGATCTTGTATCCGTTCAAAGGAACTTATATTCCAAATTGTCTCTCTTTCTTTATTTGTTGAACATGTCTACTATCATACAGGTTTCATTCCCGGAAAAATCAAATAGAGTGCAAAGTTGCTCATGACATGTTTGGCTTATAAAGATGGATATAGTTGCTCATATATTAAAATCAATGAAATTTCTATATCCTTGCTTCTCTCATGACATTGGTGAAATTGGTTTGAATTCTTATTAGAAACCTTTGTCATTTGCTTTGCCAAATACCATTGTATTTTGGACTTGAATGCTACATGTCTTGTATGCAAAGCATTTTTGATTCACACATTTTGTCAAAATAAATCTCCTTGTTTCTCTCTATTTGATAGAGTTGCATAAAGTGCATTTAATGATTATGCAAATGACTTGAATGCTATCGTCTCTCTTTGTTAAGTGACCCGGTTGGGGACTACTCCATTGCTTATATCATGACAAAAAGGGGGAGTAGAATGGTGGTAAGGGGAGTTACAAATTGTGGTAGCAATTATGCATGTTGGGGAGACAATACATTGAGGGGGAGTAACTCATTGAGGGAGAGCATTGCATTCACAATTATTGCATGATGTTGTAGTTGTACTTAAATTCTAAGAATGCAAATGCTTGTTTTTATTCTCACTTGATTCATCTCACTATTTATTTGAAGTGGATAGTATAGAAACTTTGCTTTCAGGGACTAATTATTCTACAAGAGATAGAAGACTTCAAGATTTTTTTAATATATCTCTTTGTAATGTAGATAGTCATTGTTGACCTATAGTTTCTAATTTTTGTGAGGAATCAATGTGAGTGGTGATTTTGTCACGAAATAGCCAAAGGGGGAGATTGTAAGGATTCCCGTTTTGTTGATTGGCTTATTTCGTGGACAAACCACGTGTTGGGGATTGTATGTAAGGGTAGCTTAAGTGATAGATATTCAAGTTCAAGACCCTCTCATGTCCTCAAGGTTGAAAAGCACCAAAGGTAAAATTCTATGTGCTTAATTTGCTTTGAAGAGATTAGAAGCACACACACACTCACATCTCATGCTTAATTCATTTTCTTGTATGTTGTGTATGTGTTGTTGTTATGTGCTCATTAATGTTCATTAACATCTCTTCTTGCATGTTAGTTTGATTGCTTATTGCATTGTCCATTGCCTTGTCATGCATAGCATTGGAATTCTTGCATTGCAAAGGGCGTTGTTCAAAGCGCTCTACAAAGCGCTGTTGTGAACAGCGCCCCTATGACCTGATGCAAAAATGGTCATTTAAATGCATTAGGTCTGATGCATTTTGGATGGGCGTTGTACGAGCGCTGTTCGAACAGCGCCCCTCTGTTTTCCCGAGAGAACAGAGTTGGGGCGCTGTACAGGCGCTATACAAGAGGCGCTCTACGTACAGCGCCCAAGGTAAAAATAGGTGTAACTTATTCAAAACGACCACACTTTGGTTTGACACCCTATATATATGCCTCTTTGACTTTAGGTCAATGAAGTGAGTTGATTATCAGATTTCATACTTAGAATATTTTTTAAGAAAAGAAAGATACAAAAGAACTCACCTTTAACCACTAAAATCAAATCCCTTGTGCATCAAATTTCATATTGCATCTTCTATGTCTAAATAGAAAGCATCCATGATTGGGTCTGCATCATCACAACTTGCTTGGTAAGATTTTGATTAAGTTCATCTTATTTGAGTATTTTTATTATCAAACTATTCTCTTTAATTTACTTGTATGTTTTGATCATATGATAAATACAAGAATAGAGAATTAATTGTGATGAATTGATTGAGTGTTGTATTGTGATAGCTAATTAGGTTTTTAATTAATCTTGATTAGCTAAGCTATTTGACATGTCATTTAGCAATTGATATCTAGGGTTGATTTAAATTGATTATCTCATCATCCTAGATAAGCATCTAAGGTTCCCTAGCCTTGTTTGTTAATTGAATATTCATACATATTCACATAGGTTGCATAATCTCTTCTTAGAGAATTAAGTCTTGAGGCTAAGGTTGCTTAGGCCTCAAGCAAATTGGAATAGGGTTGCTAATAAAGGCCCGCTAGGTAGAAGTGAGGGGTTACAGACCGGAGTGTTAGACGAGGTCTACATAGGTTGTAAACTTCATTTCAATTAGTGATTTCGAGTTCCGAGTGTGGCGCACTAAACAGCCCGTGGTTTTTCCCAGTGGTTGGGTTTCCACATATACATCAAGTGTCATTTTAATTCCGCACTATATTACACTTGCTTGTATATTTAACTAGTAGGGGCATTTTCGTAATATTGACTTGTATGCGAAAATTGGGTAATAATAGCTAAAATCTATTCACCCCCCCTCTAGATTAATTTTGAACACGCCTCTAGGACTTTCACCTATGATTGATTGATATAAGCCTGGGAATGGATGCCATAAGCCTAGGATAGGAATAACTCCAGTCCGATAGGTGTACACCGCTTTTTAAAAACATCCCATGCAATCGGAAAAAAATAAAAAAAATTTATAAAATATTTATTTAATTCGAAATTAAATCTACCATGGGTCTAGGAGTTATTCCTAGGCTTAAAATACCGATTCCTAGGTTTAAAGTACTGAATCCTAGGTCTATGACAACATGCATCCATCGTGTAAAGATGTTTATATTTCAGCGTGTAAAGATTTCCATCTTGTAAAGATGTTGACATTTCAGTGTGTAAAGATATTACAGGCTTAGGAACAATTATTTTGGGCTTAGGTATAGTTCCCAGGCCTTACAGTTTTACTCCGTAGACGAAATTATGGGGGTCCCGTAAAAATCTCAACGATCGGCACCGTCCAATGATGAAGTGGTATCAATGAAAATCTTTACGTAAAGTTTCGAGATCATCGAACGGTCGAAAAAGTACGTCGCTACCCATTACACTAGATATAGCAAACAACCCTTTTAAGTATAAACCCCTAAATGCCCAAGAGTTCTATCACAAACTTGTAAGTTGTTTTCGTTGCTTGACTCGATCTCTCGTATTAGCTTTACAGTTCCTAACTTGAGTTCGATGGGTGCACACCGCTTTTTAAAAACATCCCGTGCAATCGGAAAAAAATTAAAAATATATATAAAATATTTATTTAATTCGAAATTAAATCTACCATGGGTCTAGGAGTTATTCCTAGGCTTAAAATACCAATTCTTAGGCTTAAAGTACCGAATCCTAGGCCTATGACAACATGCATCCATCGTGTAAAGATTTCCATCTTGTAAAGATGTTGACATTTCAGCGTGTAAAGATTTTACAGGCCTAAGAACAATTATTTTGGGCTTAGGTATAGTTCCCAGGCCTTACTGTTTTACTCCGTAGACGAAATTATGGGGGTCCCGCAATAATCTCAATGATCGGCACCGTCCAATGATGAAGGGGTATCAATGGAAATCTATACGTAAAGTTTCGAGATCATCGAACGGTCGAAAAAGTACGTCCCTACCCATTACACTAGATATAGCAAACAACCCTTTCAATTATAAACCCCTAAATGCCTAAGAGTTTTATCATAAACTTGTAAGTTGTTCTTGTTGCTTGACTCGATCTCCCGTATTAGGTTTACAGTTCCTAACTTGAGTCCGATGGGTGCACACCGCCTTTTAAAAACATCCCGTGCAATCGGAAAAAAATTAAAAAAATTTATAAAATATTTATTTAATTCGAAATTAAATCTACCATGGGTCTAGGAGTTATTCCTAGGCTTAAAATACCGATTCCTAGGCTTAAAGTACCGAATCCTAGGCCTATGACAACATGCATCCATCGTGTAAAGATGTTTATATTTCAGCGTGTAAAGATTTTGACATTTCAGCGTGTAAAGATTTTACAAGCCTAGGAACAATTATTTTTGGCTTAGGTATAGTTCTCAGGCCTTACTGTTTTACTCCGTAGACGAAATTATGGGGGTCCCGCAATAATCTCAACGATCGACACCGTCTAATGATGAAGGGGTATCAATAGAAATCTTTAAGTAAAGTTTCGAGATCATCGAACGGTCGAAAAAGTACGTCGCTACCCATTACACTAGATATAGCAAACAACCCTTTCAATTATAAACCCCTAAATGCCTAAGAGTTCTATCACAAACTTGTAAGTTGTTCTCGTTGCTTGACTCGATCTCCCGTATTAGCTTTACAGTTCCTAACTTGAGTCCGATGGGTGCACACCGCTTTTTAAAAACACCTCGTGCAATCGGAAAAAAATAAAAAATATTTATAAAATATTTATTTAATTCGAAATTAAATCTACCATGGGTCTAGGAGTTATTCCTAGGCTTAAAATACTAATTCCTAGGCTTAAAGTACCGAATCCTAGGCCTATGACAACACGCATCCATTATGTAAAGATGTTTATATTTCAGCGTGTAATGATTTCCATCTTGTAAAGATGTTGACATTTCAGCGTGTAATGATTTTACAGGCCTAGGAACAATTATAGTTTCCAAGCCTTACAGTTTTACTCCGTAGAAGAAATTATGGGGGTCCCGCAATAATCTCAACGATCGGCACCGTCCAATGATGAAAGGGTATCAATGGAAATCTTTACGTAAAGTTTCGAGATCAACGAACGGTCGAAAAAGTACGTCGCTACCCATTACACTAGATATAGCAAACAACCCTTTCAATTATGAACCCCTAAATGCTTAAGAGTTCTTTCACAAACTTGTAAGTTGTTGTCGTTGCTTGACTCAATCTCCCACATTAGCTTTATAGTTCCCAACTCGAGTCCGATGTGTGCACACAGCTTTTTAAAAATATCCCGTGCAATCAGAAAAAAAATAATTTAAAAATATATTTAAATCGAAATTAAATCCACCATAGACCTAGGAGTTGTTCCTAGACTTAAAGTACTGATTCCTTGGCCTTGAACGTCCTAGGCTTAGTTCCTTCTTCACTCGTGTCAATATTGATGACGTGGCGATGAAAAACCCCTGAGCCTAGGAAATATTTTATAGGCCTAGGTACAATTCTGTTAGGCCTAGGTATGGTTCCCAGGCTTAAGAGAATTGTTCCCAGGCTCAAAATCAATAACACCAGCTAGTAACAGTATATACAAATATAAGGCAGTAAAACAACAAATAAACACCTCTTTTCAAAATCAATATACATAAACCTGTTAAGGTTATTTACCTAAATACCCTCCTTAAATGTTGGAACAAATAAAAATTGATCACATTTACTAAATTACCCTCCCCATGGCATTCCCCAAAAAATGACTAAATTGGCCTCTGAATTCCCACAAAACTAACGGTTTACAGCACAATTGAAAACAAATTTAAACTCTCATCTGTGTGATTACGCGCAAACCCAAACCGAAACCACGTTGCCGTTGCCATTGCCGTGACGCAGAGATACAGTGACGCACAAGCCCAAACGATGAAATTCTGCTCTGTGTGAAATTGCAAACCCAAACAACAACAAACCAGAAATAGAGAGAGGAAGGAGAAGCACGAGGTCGTCGTTGTCCTTGTCGTCGTTCTCCTGGTCTTCGTTATCCTCGTCGCCGTTGCCTCGTCGCCGTCGCCTCGTCGCCATCGGCATTGAACGAAGCATCCAAACCCTAGACGAAACGCAAACCAATTTCCAAGGTACTAATTTGTTCAAATTTGTGTTTTTATTGTAGTTTGTTCTTGTTTGTGTCTTGGGATGGTAATTTGTGTTTTTCACTTGTTGTATGTGTAGTATTTGGAGGTTGTGTGTTTTTATGGTAAATTGTGCTGTGAACACTACACTGGAAATTTATAGTGGGAGAGAGGGAGGGAAGAAAGAAATACGTTTGTAGAGTAAATGACCGTTGCATGTAATGGTAAATGCATATGTTGAGCCTATGAATGATTGTCATAAGCCTAGGGCCGATGGATGGATAATGCATGTATTATTTTGAGCCGATTACACGATGTTGAAAGTGTATTATTTGAATGATTTTCATAAGCCTAGTACTGATGTTGAGCCTGGGACTGATGATACATGCATAATTTTGAGCCTAGAACATATTTTCATAAGCCTGGGACTGAAAATGACTTATCTTGCATGGAGAGAGCCTAGGTTTAATGGTGAATGTATATGTTGAGCCTATGAGTGATTTTCATAAGCCTAGGGGTGATGGATGGATGATGCATGTATGTATTATTTTCAGCCTAAGACTAATGTTGAATGTGTATTATTTGAATGATTTTCATAAGCCTAGTACTAATGTTGAGCCTGAGACTGATGATACATGCATAATTTTGAGCCTATGACATATTTTCATAAGCCTAGGACTGATGTTTTCTTTTTGTTTTCATTGTTTAGATGCAGAAAAATTCGATTCCAGAGTTGTGGCGGTTCCCAGACCATGAGAATTGGGTTCCCGTCAGAGTAAACAGTGGAAGTAAAATGTACATGATTACACGATTGAAGTTCGTCCTACAGAAATTTGGGTTGGTGGAAAAATTCAAGCAGGGTCCATTCGGCAAATATTTGGATTTGAAAGAGCCGTTGAAAATTTACGGGCAGCTTATCCATAATATTTTGAAACGAGAGATCATTCACCCCAAAGGACAAAGAGAAGATGAGATGTGGTTTGGGTTGGGGAAGTCGAAAGCCCGTTTCGGCCAAGAAGAATTTTGTGTATGCAGCGGTTTGAATATGGGACAGCTGCCCGAAGGTTTTGCTAATAACAATGAAGTACAAGAGGATTCGATGCTTAGAAGAATTTTCAAAGGAAGAAGGCCGACTGCGGAGCTATTGTATGCCACTTTGAGGAAAATGACGTCCGAACAGAGTGAAGATGCATATAAGATGTTGAATATATATATGGTGAGCCAATTCTTTGGCACGGATGACGGACGGACCACAGCCATATCGGGGTGGCTGTTTTCATTAGTTGAAAACGAAGAAGAATTCAAAAATTTTCCATGGGGCTCTTACATATTCAGGTTTACACTATATTTTTTGAAGGCTGTACTTCACAAACGGCTATCCCAATTGAGAGGTGAAGCAAAGAAGGGAGGTAAGAATGGGAAGCTGCAGGAGAATAAGAATACAGAAGACTTAGAAGAAGAAGACTTAGAAAAAGAAGAAGAAGAAGACTTAAAAGAAGAAGAAGAAGATAAGAAGAAAAAGAACAAGAAGAGGAAGAAGAAGTTAGTAGAAGAAGAAGAAGAAGTGAAAGGGAAAGGGAAAGAGAAAGTGAAGCCGCGAGGTAAGGAAGAGAAGGAAAAGAAATCAAAATATTATACATACAATTTGTCCGGGTTCCCTCTAGTACTCCAGGTAAGTTTTAGAATAATTTTGCATGTTATCAAACTTTTTTTAGTGTTTCTCGTTTCATACTTTGTTGGATTGAAAAACATTGATTCATAGTAGTTAGTTTAAATTGTATAGGTATGGGCCATGGAGATGATAATTCGTTTTGATGATCACATTGGAAAGCGAATTGGTTTGGGGTATCCACGGTTCACTAGATGGCAATTTAGTGCAACAATTTCAGATATTGAATCAAAATTCAATTCATCGGTGTGTACTTAATGACATACCTTTGTTTTTAGTTAATTATATGTAGAAATTCGCTAACAATTGTTTGTTCCTAATATGCAAATGGCTTTATTTCATTGGGAAGTTGAAACTTATGAAAAGGGTACAAAGTACT
Source organism: Acer yangbiense (assembly GCA_008009225.1). NCBI lineage: Eukaryota > Viridiplantae > Streptophyta > Magnoliopsida > Sapindales > Sapindaceae > Acer > Acer yangbiense. The sequence continues at coordinate 11,454,152 of CM017764.1, forward strand.
TCAAGTCATTGAACCTGAAATACGTTTGTGAGCCACTACCTGAGAAGAAGAGGGAGAAATTGGCTCTGTCAATACAGCCAATACATCCAAGTGAACAGAAAGAAGATCTTGGTTATGATGATGGAGTTAATGATTATCAGACAGGCAATGACAGTGATGGGATATGCGCTTCTGTTCTGAAGGAGATAGGAGGCTCTGTGGGAAGAAATATAAGCACATTTTGTAACGAATATTCCCCCCCTTCTAAGAAGCATCTGTTCTCCGATGGAAATTCGAAGGTATGATTGCATCTATACTATTTGGTTGTAGACTTTTAGTATGTTATTCTTGTATGCATTGTATTAATTATTGCAAAATTTAGGTGCCTTCCACAATCCCAGAACTATATGCCGCCATGCTTGACAGCGAGAAACGTATCATTTCCTTCTGTAGAAATGAATTTGAAAAGATTAGGAGGGAGATGAAGGTTAGATATAAAGTTGTTGAAAATTATATTATTATTTATATATAATAGTTTAGTCCTTAATAAATTCCACCAATTTATTGTTGTTGATGTTTTCAAGGGTGCTGAGCAAGATGATGATGCTGTTGTTGAGGAGGATGTTGGTGGTAAGGCTGTTGGTGATAAGGCTGCTGTTCAAGAGGATGTTGATGGTAAGGCTGCTATTGAGGAGGATGTTGAAGAATTGGGTGAGCTGCAAGATGTTGCTTTTGTTCGTACCGCTGGTGAGCAAGATTCTCTTGGTGAGGGTGTTAAGCTTGGTAAGGGTGGTGAGGGAGATGAGACTGTTGTTCAGGGTGTTAAGGTTGTTGGATCTATTGCAATCGAGGGTGATGGGACGGTCAATGTATGATTTTGTCATGTATACTATCTATAACATATAGTGTTTATGTTATGTATATGGTCGAGGCCTGGGAATAATTTTTCAGGGCTGGGAACAATTCTGTTTGGCCTGGGAACAATTTGTTAGGCCTGGGAACAATGCTTCAAGGCCTGGGAACAATTTTTCAGGGCTGGGAACAAATTTGTAGGCCTGGGAACAATTCTGTTCGGCCTGGGAATAATTCTTCCAGGCCTGGGAACAAATTATATAATACTTTATTGTCATGTACATGAGTATATCAATGGTTTGTACTTTACCGACTACATATTTAATTTTATGTAGAACTCGGGGGAAAAATCTATCCTTGACTTGGAAGAACATACATCCCCGTCCGTGTGTTTTATTGGCCAAACCCTCCCCAGTAGTGTGGTAGCACTTACTGAGGCCGACCCGCATGCTGAATACAGAGACCTCGACAAACAGAGGGCTCGAAAGCGGTTAAGGTATCTCGAAAGCCTCTACACAGATCCGATGCCCAATAAGACAAAGAAATCAAAGTCAAATGAGCAAGATGTAGACTTAGTTGAGTTCACGTCTTTCCTGAAGAACAACGACCAAGTTAGGTATTTTTCCATTCCTGTACTCTGTTATATTGCCATGATTTTCAATGTATTCATTTTTTATTATATGTCCTAATGTAATTTATTCATATTTTAATAGTTTTTATACCGGTCAAATCATTCCCATGACACGTCAACTTTTTCAAGAGCTGGTCAACGTCGACAAGTGGATATCAGATATGGTAACATAATTAACTACCTATTTCTTCTTGGTTATTAAGGCTTTATGTTACTTATTCACCTTAACGTACATCACTGCATTTACGCAGTACATCCAAAGTTACTTTGATATCCTATGGAGGAGGTGATCGAGCAGTGAGCTTAGCTACATGCAAAATATTGGATTTGTCAACATATCTTTTTTCGTAAGTTTCACCCTAGTTATATGATATGCTATATGAAAATGTGTTATAATGCATGTATTTTTGAAGTCTAGGAATTATCTCAATGAATGTATTTTTTGATGACAGACAAGCATAAACATAAAGTGGGAAACTGAAATGAAATCGCTGGACAGTTTGAGGGAGAAAGCAAAGTCTCTGAAGGATGACCAGGAAAGAAGTAACCCGAAAGAAATACTTCTCCTCAACAGAAAAAAGATCGTAAAAAAAGGGTCAAGAAGTCCAGTGATGCTTCTCCTAAAGCAGTCAATGTCTGGGAAGAGTACCCCGAATTTGTTCCTTTAGATTACCAACCCAGTTCAGACGTCCTTAGACATATTACAGGCCATGAACTTCTATACCCTCAACCTTGGTGGCAACTGGATTCAATAAGTTGTTGGAAATGACGTTGCGTTGTCATTATCTATTTCCTTAAATAAATTTTATCTATTGTATATACAGGTGCTCATTCCGTGCCACATTCACGGGCATTGGGTGTTATGCCATGTACTTCTCAAGGAAGGAAAAGTTAAATTATTTGACTCATTGAATGAACGGAAAAGCGGACTTAGTAATCGACTAAAGGACATTCGTGGCCTACTTTACCTATTGCCATCTGTGTTGAAGCATGCCGGTTACTACCAACGAACGAAGATCGATCCTCATGCCACCCTGTTCACAGCTGAAAGCTTGCACAGTGATCTCATTCCACAACAAGATGATGGGTATGTTTGACATATTTATAAACTTTTATTTACTTTATTTACTTTCCTTAATATACTTGTGTTTGACATATCCCATCATTTAACAGAAGCAGTTGTGGTGCCTTTTTGATGAAGTATGCTGAGTTGATTATGGCTGGAGTACCAACTCCATGGAAATCAATTTTTGGACAAAAGAATATCAAAAACATTCGTAAGGCCATTGCAATTGACCTTTTCACCAATGGTCAAATCCGTAATTCCCCATAGACTTGTACATCTTGGGAATCATGTATTTAGGCTTAGAATGTTATGTGCACTTCAAATGGGAATATTTATGATGTATTTTGTTATGTGAAAAATTATGTTAGGCCTGGGAAACACTCTTCTAGGCTTAGGAGATTTCTTCCCAGGCTTAGTCGACTTGTAGTCATCAACAATGGTTCCAGTCACCATTTTTGTTACTTGATCCTATTTATCCAATAACTCTGAAAATCAATATTGAAAATGATCTTGACTGTAATGAGAGACTCATTCACATTAGATGCATATATATACAAATATATATATATATATATATATATATATATAAACTCATTGTTAATTTGATTCAACATGCAACAATGTCTATAATTACACGCTGAAAACTGGGGTCAGGGATGAAACTATGACAACGAATACACGATGGAAAATAATCTTCCTTACACGATACATTAACTGCAGCGTGTAATTGGGGTCAGGGATGAAACTATGACAACGAATACATGATGGAAAATAATCTTCCTTACACGATACATTAACTGTAGCATGTAACCATGATTACTTATCAGCGTGTAATCATTGACCAGTTAAAGGTTCAATGTCCGAGGATAAAAAACTAATGGCACCTTTTGAAGATGGGTTTACAAGAATGTCACCTTTTTATTTAATTTATTTGTTGTGAACAATGCTGTGTTTTTTATGATTGATTTCTTATTTTGACATTCAAATTACCCAGAATGTTCACACGCTAAAATGAGTTTAAGATTGAGCATGTAAAACCTATTACAAGTATTCATGTAAAGGAGATTGTTATTCAACGTGTAAGGATTCTGGATTCAATTACGGAACTTGTAAATTACCCAGAATGGTTACACGCTACTTTACATTTAAGCGTGTACACCCTTGTACAAATTTTCGTGTACAGAATATTGTTATACAGCGTGTGATCGCGCTCCAAATGTTCACATTTAGCGCCCCTTTTTCCTATCTTTTTGTGCTTGTTTCTCGGGTAAAACCGGGTATTTAATGGATAAAATAAGTGTTTCAGGTAAACAGAGGAATTCAAGGGCATTGTTGTCATTTTGGACAATTCAGGGGCAAAAGTGCAAGATTCGGGAAATTATTGACTATTCTGTGAATAAGGGAAAGCTCAGGGGAGCTGATTGTAATTCGCCACCAAAGCACAGCAGCAGCTTGCCACGTCACGCATAAATGGTGTCGTTTGGCTTGTGCTTGCGTCAGCGTGACGCGATGATGACGTCACCCTTCTTCAAGCTCCAGCCGGGTCACCATGACCCGCGCGCCCGACCCGGTTACCCGGTTGACCCGATTTTAACCCGATGAATTTTGGCACTTTTCTGACCAGTTTTCCGGCACCGTTCAGCCCAGATCGACTGCCACAAGCCCCACGATCACGATGGACCTATTTTCAAGCTCCCATGCAAAGGTTTCCATCACCTCTAAGTCCTCCAAACCTCCATGGATGTTCAAGCCTTCAAGCTTGGTTCAATGGCCATTCTCCCGCGAACCAGAACGTTTAAGCTCGCCAAAAGACGGCGGTTTCATGCAGCAGGAAAGTGCCCGCAGTCTAGAAGGAAGAAACTCGCCGCCGACTCCATTTTCTCCACCGCGAGCTTTGACGGTGGGCACAAACCCGCCGGCCAGTGGTTCTGAGCTAGCCGAGACAACCGACTTGGAGGATATTTCGTCCAAAACTTCCCCAAAATAGTTCCCTATATATATTCATCCTTTGTAAACCTAAAACACACCTCCCAAATATCCAAATATAGACTAAAGGCTCCTAATTAGCTTAGTATAGCTTAGAGTAGTTTAATGTAATGTAACTTAACTCACACCTCCCACACCACCTTAGTTATTTTATGTAACTAATATTGATGTTGGGGTTTGGTGTACTTTGTATATTATCTATTATATTTGTTGGTTTTCTATGGTTGAGCTTTAATTTATATATGTGTTGATTGAATTAACAAATTCATAAGCATGTAATACAATTTAGATCATGCATGAATGATTATTAATGCATGTGTCTTTATTAATGGTTTTAGACTATCCTAGGTAATCCATAGAAATCAACTAATTGATTGGATGATTGCACTTGTACACCAATATCCCAACATCCCATCTCTCATTACCACTTTTGCAAGACCATTGCATTAGATGGTAATTAGTTAGTAATTAGTTAGTTAGTTAGTGTAACTTAGATAAAATGCCATCTTAGTTTAATTTAGTTATTAGCTAGTTTAATTGCTTACATGCCATCCTACACCATGCTTTACTTTTCTTGCATGTAAATATGTTGTAATTAGTGTAAATAGTATATATAACATATAAGATTAAAACCGATAAAAGGTACCTCACGATTCCCTGTGGAACGAACCGTACTTGCCGCTATGCGATCGTAATGATCCGTGCGCTTGCAGATAAATTCACACGCCCCATCATTTACCGACAATTTATAGAATTGTCGTGTCCCGCGTGCGCCGACCAAGTCGTTGGCGCCGCTGTGGATAGACCCGTTTCGGGCGTGTCAGCGTGTAAGGATTCTGGATTTGATTTATTGAACTTTGTATTACCCAGAACGGTTGGTGAATAACACAATTCACACAATGAGAGGCACACTTGAAACATATATAGGCAACTACACGATGAAAAGTAACCATGATTACAAGTAAAATGGTCAGAGCATGAATGATTTCATGTCACTTTGAAAACATGATTACACGATACATTAATAATAGCGTGTAATATTGATTACTTTTCATCGTGTTATCATTCACACTGTTGATCACAATTCAACAGTGTGAATGATTACACGATGAAAACCAATAAAGCTTACAAGATATATTAAATATATCGTGTAAGTATGCTTTGTTTGCATCGTGAAATCTTTGACACTGTTGATTTTTGATCAACAGTGTGAATTACAACTTCCTGGGCTTAGTTCCGTTTTTATCAAACCCAATACTGATGACATAATAGCAAAGTAATCCAAAACTTTTGGAAGCAAAGCAAAGCAAAGTAGGTCATAAGTAATCAATATTTCTACATGGAAGGAATGATTCAATCCAAAAACTTTTCATGTATATACCAACAGTAGGGACATAATATCATCTTCTCAGTGCTTCCATTACATCAAAGTACGTAAAATCTATACATTTCCGTATGTAAACCTATTAGTTTTACAAAATATAAACAAGATGATGGCAATTCAGCATGGCAAGATTATGAACGGCAGCAAGTTGATAAAAATTGGGAGTATGAATTAGACGTCATTCTTGCACTTGGAGAGGATGATGAACTATGTTTGAAGGCTGTTTGTGCCCTCAACTCTCACTCTGGTTGACCAATATATTGATAAAAATATGATTCCATGGTTGAGTGAGAGTGTTTGTTTATATTTCCAGCCATATAATCATCTTCTTAGTGCTTCCATGGGAAAGGCTGATCTCTCCCATAATGACATCTACGGCGTCACGGCCACCACCTCAGTATAATTGGACAGAACAATCAGGGTCAAGTGTACTAGTGCGGATGAGTTCTTCGTTATAAACCAGAGATTTCTCTCCTGGTAACCACCGAAAAAAGGGAAACTGTTAACAACATCACAAAACCGAAGAGTTGGATTGATATCGATATTTTGTTACATAACTAAGAACAAAACAGAGAAGAAAATATTTGTATTTTAAAGGCTCATTCTTTTTTGTCATTCAACTTCATGCCTTGAAAATTACACACAATACAAGGATAATAGGATATGTTGTTTGCTTGCTATTTATATATATTGCTTTACATCTTTTTGACACATTGAAATAATCAAAGGACACTTAGAAATAAAACAAATGACTTTTAAACTTTCTAGGTACATTGACACAGTACTTTAATCTCCCAAGATTCATAAATAAAGTTCAACTTCCCACCACGGTTCATGAATCTTGGTATATGGAAAGTTGATTTAACTTTCCAACAAGTGAAAACAATATAGGAAAAAAAAAAACAACCGGCACCGAAGAAAATAATTTTTAAGATTTTTTTTTTTAATATATCACTTCTAATCATGTCCCATCAATGAAATCGTCTTTCACTTATCTAAATAAAAAAGTTTCACATGCGAATCTCTGTAGAATCTATATCATATCCAGTCTTCGTCCCTCATGTCCCCTCAATCAAACAGTGAAACACTTATCCAAAAAAATAGTTTCCCATGCGAATCTCTACACAATCTACATCTAGACTGGCAATATCTGCCAATAGTAGAACGAGCCATTGTATAATATCTTTGACTCTGTTGCATGTTCATTCATTCAAAAAGACTAAAATGTGAATGGTTACACGCTAAAAAACTAAACATCATTACACAATCCTTCGTATGTAGCATGTAATAATGATTAGTTTCCATCGTGTAACCATTCATACTGTTGCATGTTCAATCATTCAACAAGCAACAATGTGAATGCCCAGTTGCCCACAAGGTCAGACAAGCAGCACATAGCACTCTATTCCTACTATCATTCCATAAGCGTTGTAATTTTATTTCTCTGTAGTTTCTAGACATTGTAATTTCCAAAAGTGCTATTATCAGAAACGTAATTTCCACTTTACATATTGATGTAAATTTGGTATATGATGTTGTCGTTTATCAGGCATAGCTAACAGGTATATATTTACATGATAACTGGGAACACTCTGATCGCACGTAAAATGGTCACATTTTGAATGAATACACGCCATTTTCTAAACATGGTTACACGATACATTCAATGTATCGTGTAATCATTGACCACAGGACTGTTCAATCATTCATAATGCAATTACACGATGAAAAGTAACCATGCTTACATTAAATGTATCGTCTAAGCATGGTTAGCTCTCATCGTGTAATCATTCATACTGTTGCATTTTCAATCATTACGCGATGAAAACTTGATTCAACATGCAACAATGTCAATAATTACACGCTAAAAATTTGATTCAGATACAATGACAAAGAATACACGATGGAAAGTTATCATCCTTACACGATACATTAATTGTAGCGTGTAAACATGATTACTTTTCAGCGTGTAATCATAAACCAGTTGCATGTTGAATCATTAATAATGCAATTACACGATGATCATTATCAAGACGCCGTCGGATGGAGCCTGAGAATGCTTAGTCGAATTTGAAATCTGGATATTTGATTTTCAAAGAGAACTAACAAGTACAAGAAAATAGATTATAATAAATAAATAAAAAATATATTTCTCAGAGAACAACTGCTTTGCCTACAGGCTACAACAAGCACCACAAAGTCAGAAACAATATATTTTGAGCATATATTTTCACTTGATCCAGACTTGCTCCCTGTTGTCCCATCAATCAAACAGTGAAACACGTATCGAAAATGAAAAAACTTTCACATGCCTATCTCTGTACAATCTAGATCCAGACTGGCAATATCTGGCAATAGTTGCACGACCCAACGTGTAATCATATCGTGTTGCATGTTCGTTGACCCAAAATCAACAGTGTCAAAGGTTACATGATGAAATTAACCATGATTACTTTTCATCGTGTAAGGATGCTTACTTTTAATCGTGTAATATTTCACAATGTTGATTTTGGATCAACAGTGTCAACGATTACACGATGAAAAGTAATAAACCTTAAACAATATAATAAATTAATCGTGTAATAATGCTTACTTTGCATCGTGTTATCTTTGACACTGTTGATCCAAAACAACAGTATCAAATATTACACGATTAAAAGTAAGCATTCTTACACGATAAAAAGTGATATATCGTGTAACCATGGTTACTTTTCATCGTGTAATCATCGACCAATAAGTGGTAATGCTGTTTCATTCAAACGCACAATATACAAAGACATTTCTTTTTTGTTACATAACTAAAGAACAAAACAGAGAAGAAAATATTTGTATTTTAAAGGCTCGTTCTTTTTTGTCATTCAACTTCATGCCTTGAAAATTACACACAATACAATATGTTGTTTGCTATATATATTGCTTTACATCTTTTTGACACATTGAAATAATCAAAGGACACTTAGAAATTAAACAAAGGACTTTTAAACTTTCTATGTACATTGACACAGTACTTTAATCTCCCAAGATTCATAAATAAAGTTCAAATTTCCAAGGTTCATGAATCTTGGAATATGCAAAGTTGATTTAACCTCGAGTGAAAACAACATAGGAAAAAAAATAAAAACATTTATTGAGTGGCTGTAGACGGCCACCGAATTACTTGCAACAATCAATAAGTCCGACCCTCTCCCTTTAAAAAATAATTTTAAATATATCACTTGTAATGATGTCCCATCGATGAAACAAGTCAAACAACCTTTCACTTATCCAAATAAAAATCCTTGCGAATCTCTGTAGAATCTACATCATATCCAGACTTGCTCCCTCTTGTCCCCTCGATCAAACAGTGAAACACCTATCCAAAGAAAAAGGTTTCCCAGGTGAATCTCTGCAGAATCTACATCCAGACTGGCAATACCTGCCAACAGTAGAACAAGCCATTGTATAATCTTTGACTCTGTTGCATGTTCAATCCTTCAACAAGCAACGGTGTGAATGGTTTACACGCTGCAAACATATCATCATTACACTATTCTTCATATGTAGCGTATAATAACGCTTAGTTTTTACATGATAACTGGGAACACTCTGATTATACGCAACATGATCACAGTCTGAATGAATACACGCCAATTTGTTATCATGAGTACACGATATATTAAATGTATCGTGTAATCATGGTTACTTTAAATCGTGTAACCATTGACCAAATTGCATGTTGAATCATTAAAATGGGAATACACGCCAATTTGTTACCATAAGTACACGATATATTAAATGTATCGTGTAATCATGGTTACTTTAAATCGTGTAACCATTGACCAATTTGCATGTTGAATCATTAAAATGGTCGTTTATCAGGCATAGCTATTTTACAGTTTTATATTTACATGACAACTGGGAACACTCTGATTATACGTAACATGGTCACAGTCTGAATGAATACACGCCAATTTGTTATCATGAGTACACGATGTATTAAATGTATCGTGTAATCATGGTTACTTTAAATCGTGTAGCCATTGACCAATTTGCATGTTCAAGCATTAATATTGCAATTACACGATGAAAAGTAACTATGCTTACACGCTACATTAAATGTAGTCTTTGAAATTGTTGCGTGGCTGATACAGCGATTCACATGAATCACATTTCATTCTTTATATTAAAGTAGGTTTAATACATTTTATGTATATTTACATTTCATAATATTATTATTATTATTATTTTTACAAATAAATTCATATTTCTAACATGGAAGGAACTTCCATCACATCAAGCAACATCAAATGGGAATTGTTCTTGGAAATCCAGTAGGTGTGACCCCGCATGTGTATCTGTTTCGGTAGGTGGAGATGGTAGTCGGGCACACCGTTCGGACTGGGGATAAACTGGGGACATTTGGATAGATCAACGTCAATGTCCACCTAATAATCTTGTTCCGCCTCATGTCTCGTGGGGTGCAGGCGTGAAGCTCTTCTAATCCAGTAACCTTTAAAAATTTTGTACATATTTAGTAAGGATACTGGTCGCAAACAACACTAATGCCACGAGAGAGCATCACCCCGGCGCTTAAACCTCTCCACCGAAGACGTATCAAGAACTTCCGTTTAATTGGACAGAACAATCAGGGTCAAGTCGACTACTGCCGATGAGTTCTTCGTTAGTTGGCTAGAGATTTCTCTCCTGCAACCAATCTCACATTTACAAGATTGCAAGTTACATTTGAACAATATATTTTATCCTTTTAAAATTATCATAGACAAGGCAGGAAATTCTACATAATAATGTTGAAACATACCTCATCCCATGACCAATTGTAGTGATGTTGGTGTCCAGTTGACAGGAAACCATTCATTGCTGCAATGAAGAGAAAATTTACAGGTAATAAGGCAGATATCAAAGCATTGAAGCTATGATTTCTGTATTTGTGTGTTTGGTTTCCTATCTCTGTTTGATATTCACAAACTGATATCATGAGGGAACTGAGGGAAGGAAAAGCAAAAATGTGCTGTGATATTTTTAGAGATTGACAAGGTTTTGTCTCGTCTGGAAGCTAAGGAAAAAGAATTAGAGGAGCGGGAGAAGCAACTAGGACTGCTCAGCTTTCATACACAAACATAATCCTCTTACACATAAATACACAAAACATCACACATTCCAACACTAACACTACGAGTGTAACTCGAAGATGATAAACTCGGGAGAACATAAGCTTGGACAGTGATTGAAGTTTGCCGATGAATGAACTCATATGATTGCATTTTCAGAATGAGTTTGTGACAATTCTGAACAGAATCGATCCATCTAACCCTGATACCATGAAAAAGGAAGTGGATAATTTTTTTCTTATTTAGATCGTGTGCAACGAGACTTGTTGGAATTTGTGTTAACAAGCACAAATTCAACATGTCCAACACCAGATTTTGTATTGCCAAATCTATCAAGTAATTCCTTAGAATTTCCTGTCTTGTCTGTGTTTGACAACGGAAGAATGAGAATGCTTAGTAGTAGAATTTGAAGTCTGGAAATTTGAAACTATCAAAGAGACCTACCAAGTACATGAAAATAGATCTATTAAGAGAAAAGAAAAGAAAAAAAAAAAGGAAAAAGTTCAGAGCATGAACTTTTTCATTTCTGAAAAAAACCACTTTGGCTACAACCACCACCACAGCCCAGTGTATATTAGAATCTCTTGGACGGTCCCACCCTCACTTAAAAAATAATATATTTTCACTTGTTGGAAAGATAAATCAACTTTGCATATTCCAAGAGTCATGAACCGTGGAAAGTTGAACTTTATTTATGAATCTTGGGAGATTAAAGTCATGTGTCAATGTACCTAGAAAGTTTAAAAGTCCTTTGTTTTATTTCTAAGTGTCCTTCGATTATTTCAATGGGTCATCTGTAATACTATATACTGTTCAGCGTGTAATCATTGACCAGTTGCATGTTAAACCATATCCAGATGAAATTATGTCAAAGATTGAACGATGTAAAGTAATCATTCTTACACGATACATTAACATTAGCGTGTAAACATGATTACTTTTCAACGTGTAATCATGGACCATTTGCATGTTCAAATATCCAGATGAAACTATGTCAAAGATTACAAGATGTAAAGTAATCATCCTTACACGATACATTAATATTAGCATGTAAACATGATTACTTTTCAGCGTGTAATCATGGACCATTTGCATGTTCAAATATCCAGATGAAACTATGTCAACGATTCACGATGTAAAGTAATCATCCGTACACGATGCATTAATATTAGCGTGTAACGATAATTACTTTTCAGCGTGTAACCATGTTTTTCCTTCGCCACGTCATCAGTATTTGTGATGATAAGAAGGAACTAAGCCTAGGATATTAAAGGCCTTGGAATAGGTACTGTAAGCCTAAGAACAACTCCTAGGCCCATTGTGGATTGAATTTCGATTTAAATAAATTTTTTTAATATTTAATTTATTTATTCTGATTGGTCGGAATGTTTTAAAAAGGCGGTGTGCACCCATCAGACTCGATTTCGAAAGTGTAAATCTATTACGGGAGATCGATTCAAGCAACTAGAACAACTTATAAGGTTGTGAAAAAACTCTTAGGCACTTAGGGGTTAATATTTGAAAGGGTTGTTTGGTATATGGTATATCTAGTGTAATGGGTATGGACGTACTTGTTCAACCGTTTGATTATCTCAAAACTCCACGTACATACTTCCATTGATACCCCTTCATCGTAGGATGGTGCCGATCGTTGAGATTTTTACGGGGCCCCCATAATTTAATCAACGGGTAAGATCTGTAAGGCCTAAGAAGAATTCCTATATATATATATATATCATAATATTATATATATAATATATATCATAATAATATAGAATATAATATTAAATATATTTATATAGAATAAATCTCTTCCATTGAAAGAAGCAATATCCAATGGCCAAGAAATTGTGTCAAAAATTGTGTAAAAAGATGGGGCCATGGATCCTGCCCCATTATAATATATATATATAGATATATATATATAATCAGAAAATATATATATATATATATGAAAGACAATTTTGCCCTATACCGTTCGGCGGTTTATCGGCGGCCAGGCCGCCGATCACGACCGCCGAATATCAACGATATATATTATATATATATACGCGGGTTCTAGAATATATGCTTCAGACCATATATATTGAAACGGCGGTTTATTTATCATATATATATTATATATATATTTTATATATTATAATATTATTATATAAAATATATTCATATGTATATATATATATATATCTTATATATATCTATAAAACATATATAATTATAATATCATATATATATATATATAATATATATTTATATATTATATATTATCATATTTTTTATTTGTATTCGTGTTTATTTTGGGAGATTTAGTATGCAAGATTGTTTGAAAGATCTTGTTTGTTCTGTTCTGTTTTGCTAGTATGAGTAATGAAGGAGCATTTTATTTGTTCTGTGCTGCTTGTATGAGTAATGAAGGACCATTTTATTTGTTCTGTTATACTGGTATGAGTAATGAACGAATATAATGACGGTATGTGAAATTTGTAAAGCATGTGAAAACGAACCAATAACTTCCATTTATATAGACGGGGGGAACAGCATGTGAAAAAACATTAAAAAAAACATTGAATTCAGGGTGATGGTGGAATGTTGAAGTCCGGAATGTTGAAGTCCATCAACTTCTTCTGCATTTTTTCAACAAGTTGGTAGAGGCCATTAAGTTCGTTGTCCCTTGCTTCAATCTCAACATTTAAGTTGATGATTTCAGCTTCCAGATTATGAAATTTCCCCATCATAAGAGAATAATCATCACGTAGCCGTTTTGCATTTTCACGCTCCATGGTGATGGTCTCCTCAGCCTTTGCAATCCTTTCACGCATCACTTCTGAAATGGCATTCATCATATGTTGGTAAGATCTGCCGTTTGCTTCCATTTCCACTTGTAAGCTTCAAGACATTTCTGACTAAAATATAACTCAGCAATTGACAGATTTATAGTGGAAGAATATGACCCATATCAGTGAAAACTGAAGAGTCACCTCTTACATTAATTTCATTGAAGAATGAACCATTGTAACCTTTCCAATACCTTGACATTTTAAATGAACCATTGTGCCTTAAATCTTAATTGAACCATTAAACTTATCTTAAATGAACATTTATTATTTTGTTATTGTAAATTGAACGGTCGATACACTAGGGAAAGCCACCAATTTATTGTTCAGCTCTTTCTGAAAATGAAAAGCAACGACTTATTTACGGGCTAGGGAACAAATCTCCTAGGCCTAAGTACAAGTGGAACGAGATGAACATACCTAACAGGGAAAAGTGAAAAGTCACCTTTACTAATGGGCCTTTGTGCAACTGTCACATCTCAATAAGTTAACTTTTTTTAGGGTTAATTGCACAAACATACCATGTGTTTTGCCTTTGTAGCAATATATTCAACAAATGGCTTTAATCACACAAACAACCTTTGCTATTAACTGTCAAAAGTTACATTTAACAGTTGACTTTAAAAAGACTAAAATGCCCTCGTAAATATTTATATTTAGTGAAAAAGACCAGTGCCCCACATCTGATGGTGCACTCTCCAAAAAAAAAAATGGCTTCTGATTTGGGTGGAGGGAGGAGACCGATGGAGCTTGTCACCGGCGTAAGAAACAAAACGACGAGGGATTTGGTGGTGGTAGTTGTGGTATCCTCGGTTGTTTAAGCGGGGGAGGCTTTGCCGGCGTCCAAATGGAGGCGCTTCATCTGCCGGTGATGGTGCGCAACTTCGTCTGAGATGGAGTGGATGGAGCTCGGTTCCATCTCAGATGGAGCTTGGTTCCATCTCAGATGGAGCACCGCTACATCTTCGACGGAGCCCACTGGCGTTTTTGGATGGAGGCTCCATCTGTTTTTAACAGTTTTAATTTTTTTTTTTTTCTGATGAATCTATATCAGATGGCCAGAGTGCTCACTTCATCGTGTTTTTTTTTTTATAAAAAATTAAAAGATTCTTTTTAACAGAAAAACAAAATGGTTTTATTTTTTGGTTTGTGTGTCTGGGATGAGATTTATCCTAGGCCGTGAAGGCACG